>CP137684.1:11238900-11838900 GCA_037976565.1 Mesocentrotus franciscanus
TTATTAGATGCTTCATCATGTATACAATACTTGTAAACATGATAAGCAGAACTTGAAGCACTTGACCAGCAGGGTATCACGTGTCACCGATGGGCAATGGAACAGATGACTGCCCAAATGCAGCTGTTGTAATCTTAGAGACGAATTCATGAAGTAGTTTATCCTTTACTTCAATGATAATTAGGCTTTGAAAAGGATATTAAGGTGGTTTGTACTTTACCCAATGACCCAGAGGGGTGACGCAATGGCTCATTGGTAGAGCAGTGGTATTGTAACCGGGATGTTCTGGGTTCGAAACCAATAGTTAATGCGCAAATAATCCCCTTTTTTTACCTAACTGCTAAGAAAGGCATGTGTATGCTTGGAAGGAAGCCTCGCTCGAATGACCTCGACCAATGACCTCGTTCAATGACCTCAATTATATTTTAAAGTGACTAACGTGACACCTCGTTGGTAACAAATCAATTTGTTTGCTAATTTTGCTTGTTTTAACTTTGTATATCATCCTATGTTAAGGCCTTCTTGCCCACCTATTATTATTGTTACGTCCTTCACCATTGCAACCACTTCAATAAAATATTAGTTTTATTCAGGGGAACCTATAATCTACAAGCTGAGCTTTTTAATAGGTTCCCCACATTTCACCTTGTATAACCTACTATTCAATACAATTAATTTCGACGTCTTTACAAAGATTTGATTATATAATGTGTTACTTCTAGTATACCTCATTATGGTCTAATCTTGTCAATTATGTAAACTCTTTTTTGTGAAATGTGAAATAAACTTGAAACTTGAAACTTGAAACTTGACAAGGGGACCGACGGATTGAAGTCCCCTCCGCGAGGGACTTGGTATTGCATGAAGATTAATGCCTTACCAAAGGGCGCTATATAGCGCATCGATTTGGTTTCGAACCAGAGGCCACTGCTCTACCACTGAGCCGTTGGGCCTCCTAAAGAATTGACTTTGTTAGGCCTTAATCCTAATTATACCAAATACATGTACCTCGAACAGGACTTAAAGCCGTCGGTCTCCTGGTTGCTTACTTATAAACAAGTATATAAATGCTTTCTTGGTAGTAAGGTATAAGGTATAAGGTATAATTTCAAGGTATAAAAATAAAACCATCACACCATCAAACCCTCACCTCGACCGTTCAAACTACCTATATAATTATCTTTGTTTCTGTGTACTCATACTATATCTCAGTTTCTCTATCGGTCTGTCACTTGGTGAATTTGCATCATTTTGGGTATTTTAATTATTCTTCATGTATATCCATTGGTGTTGTTGTTATTATTGTTGTGTTGTTATAGACGTCTCAAGCTTTGAAGGAAATTTTACGTTCATGAATGCATATCACATATCACACAAAGGTGTTGTGGTCTAATTGATACGTCGCCGGACTGTGGATCGCATGGTTCACGGTTGGAGTTATTATAATTATTTAATTGATCATACCAGAGACATGCCATAGAGCGATCCCTGACTATAACCATTGCTGATCTATGTATGGTGATGTATACGTACTTACTTATAGGCCTGTTTACCCTTCTCTAGAATATAGGCCATCGACAGGATATCTCCAGAGTCCTCTGTCCTGTGCTTTAATTTCATTTTCATTTGATTTGATGTATACCTATATCATCAAATCAAACTTAACTTTACGACCACAGTACAATATAACGCGTATGGAGATTTAAGGCCTCTGATTGGTCAAAACAGCATGCAGGCATGATATTCACTACTTACTGCATGCTGGGCAGTACGTATAGCAAAAAATATTGACCGGGCGTAGTTAAGTTCTACTTGGGCGAACAATGCAAGGACGCAATGATTGCGCGTTGAGTTAACGATGGACATAGCTCCTATATGGATACAAGTTTTCCTCGACTTGTAGAAGGAGACAGGAGTATTAATCGTAACCCATGACTTGTGGACAGATGTTTATTTTTCGGCTCAAGCAAAGAGAGAGGAAGAAAGTTGTGTAGTTGTGAGATCTACAGATCGAAAGATAGGGAGTTTGAGGACAAACTCTGCCCATAACTCGAACTCTGGTTCTATTCTTGCTGAAAGAACGGCTTGCTCAAAAACAGCATAAATATGGCTCCTATACAAACATAACAAAAACAAAATCAAAATCGACAAACTTCTTCTCGAATGTTTGCAACCCCTTTCCAAATTTGATAGCGTTGTGATAGTACACTGTACATGTACGTAGTTAGTACCAAGTTTATAAAAACACAATGTCACGACTTTCATACTGAACTGTCATTCGCAGTAATAAAAGAGTTAACGTATAGAACTGAAATTCATCTACTCCATCTGTTGTGTCACCTATGTTTTGTGTATATGCATAGATCGATGGTTAAATCGTGAAAGTGAAACTGAGTGAAAAGAGATAAGAACAGCAAAATAGAAGCCAGTATCCATAACAGTTATAACATTTTGTTGCAATAGTTTCATATAGAACTATAGAAATGATTGTATAAGAGAAATTATATATGACATATCCTGTACAATGAAAGATAACTGCTGTCCCTCTCCCCCCCCCCCCACCCTTTGAATCACCAACACACACAAACACACACAAACAAACACAACAACAT
This sequence comes from Mesocentrotus franciscanus, assembly GCA_037976565.1. Classification (NCBI taxonomy): domain Eukaryota; kingdom Metazoa; phylum Echinodermata; class Echinoidea; order Camarodonta; family Strongylocentrotidae; genus Mesocentrotus; species Mesocentrotus franciscanus. The sequence goes on from CP137684.1 coordinate 11,241,513, forward strand.
ATATAATTTACATATTTCAAATGATCACACCAATGACAATGATTTAAAATATTATATATACATATAATATATGATCATATGTGATTTAACTTCTCAAAAGGCACAATGGAATCTAATTAGATAAAACATCCCAAAAATATAGTCAACAAACAAATGGAATGCCTACAACTAATTCAGGTGCATAACACAACTAGGCAGATGTTGCATTGTGTACACACATATCTCATTTTCATCTTCATATATGATTTTTAACAAATTTTGTTACACCAAGTAAAGAACAAGACCGACACTGAAAACTTAACAATAGAAGCAACAACAACAACAAAAGTGATCAGTCTGAAAAAAAGGTTTTCATAAAAAAAAAAAATCCCTATTTCAAATCGACGGACTTAGTTAACTTCATTTGATTCTGAAAAAGACAAAAAATATATTATCATTTGCATGGTGTACAAATGATCATATAAATGTAACTAACTTATTTTTATATTACAGATACTTTCTTAACTACATATTAAACACAATGTACACTATATCTGATGCAACTTATAAACAAAAACTATTTATGCAAACAAGTCTAAATCATAAATATAACTAAATATAATGAATCCAGGCTAACTCGGCCTACGGGCGAACTCAGCCTTGCTGTAAAAACGGTCCCCTAACCCTAACCCTAACCCTAACCCTAACCCTAACCCTAAACCTAACCCTAAACCTGCAAAAAATGACCGTTTTACAGCGAGGCCGAGTTGGCCTGACTCCAATATAACTACCCTACTTATAAAAAATAACGCTTTTACAAAACCTAGTCCAAAATAATCAGAACAAAATAAAGGATCAATGAAGATAACACTTACACACTAACCACATTAATACCATGAAAAAAAAATTAACTAAACAAATCTATTTTTCATTTTAAAACTTCACTAACATGAAATCTACATCTACATTAAACACAAAAGCTGTTTTGATTTCAACTAAATATACTGAAACTGTAAATAATTAACAGTATTATTATGCAAAGTCTATAGTTTCACTTATGTATAAAAATGTATACTATATCTTGCAACCTTCAAAACCCAGGCTCTCTCAAAAATTGGGACCCCAGAAAAAATGTTGGCATGATTTCACTTCAATTGTCTACTGAAGACAAAATGTCATTTTAATACTGATTTTTGCAAGGATTCTCAAAATGAATGTGCTTGAAGACTTTGGCAAAAATTTGAACATTAAATTACAGTTTTTCCCTTCAATTTATACAGGCTTTAGCACTACATCACTTTAAAATAACCCCAACCAACCATACAAATATAACACTGCAGATTAATAACTTAATACACCCTCACACCTATCTATCACTGAACAAAACACGATTCAATTACTTTGCACTCTTTTCAATAAAAGCATACCAATCTAAAGGTGTTTTGCAAAATGTCTCCTTACTCTGTTCTTTTCAGTTCATTTGCACACTTGCCGTGTTATTTCATTTCAGGTCTAAATGTTTTTTCTCCAGTCGGTTATTGAATTTTCTCCTTAAACATTTAGAGTGGTACCTTCTACGTCCTACCTTTACTTCGACCATATCTTTCAAGAAACTCTTGTCTTTTTATGAGACCCATGTATTATGTCTGTATTTGAGTAGCTATTGGGATAGTTTGTTGAAGTCCTGGTATATAAAGTTTGTTAGTAGCCATCAGGATGACGGCTTGATAAGCAGAGTCGTAGAAGGTCGTCTACATGGAAAGAAGATGAGGGGAAGACCTCGTAAAGGCTTTCTAGATGATTTAATCACAGAATGTGGAGCAACAGGATATGAAATTCTGAAACGGATGGCTAAAGACCAAGGTACTTGGAGAGACACTTGATGTAGAATTCTGTTTGGGTCACTGAACCTGTCATAAACTGACAGATCACTATTGATGATGAGGATAGTTTGTTGAAGTCCTGGTATATACAATATATCGTCTGTTAGTAGCTATCAGGATAGTTTGTTGAAGTCCTGGTATATAATATACCGTATGTTAGTAGCTATCAGGATAGTCTGTTTGGAGCCAGAAGGGCATTAACTCATATACCATAACACAGAGTTAACACCTTTCTGGCTCTGAACAGGCGGTATAATATGAAGCACTTCTTTGTTGATTTTCGTATGATTCTATTAATCAATAACCTCATCCCAAGATACAATGAGGATGATCTTGAGCATGCCGTTTCTCTTAAAGCCAAGGGCTTCGTTCTCCACCACATCCTTTTCAATCACCTTTGGAAACTCCACGATATGTGACCCGCCATTTTCTTCGGAGTTCTTGGATTTCTTCCTGGTTTCTTCTTCATCGTCAAAGTTATGAATAAGGATCTCAAATCGGCATTGTGATGGGAGCTGACCAGTTTCGTTCGGGTTGCCGGTATCCGCTGTAACCTTCAAAGAGAGATGTGTCCCGCTTCCAGTGCCGAATCCGACTAGGGAGAGCTCGGCTCGCAGCTTGAGGTCCGTGGTTGGAAGGATGAAAAATGATTGTCCCTGTTTCTTCTCAGAGTCGTAAGGTATAAAATGAGTTGAAGTGGATTGTCGGTTGTGGCGGCAACCAGCTACCTGCCTCTTCTCCAGTGCTTCAAATCTTGCTTTTGAATTCTTCACATCATCCATGATGAACCCGATCATTCTCTCATTGTTTTCTATCTGATCATATTGTGTCATTTCAAGATTGGATAATGACCTAATATCAGAAACGGACTGTGAATGTCGCAAATTGCTTCTGCTGCGTTGGGGCATATACCCATTTTCCAATTTTTGATAATCCTCTTCACTATCCAACAGAGAGGACATGGTTGAACTAAAATCGCTCTGCATCTCCGCTCCTATAAATTCGGTGCTGGATCGTCGATGAATATCCGGATTGCGGAGATCACCGGTTATCGTACTCATATTCGAAGTGTCGTCATGAATGGTTGAGATCTCCGCAATAGGTTCTGGGACTGTGGACATTTGTTGGGGGCTGGATGCGTTGGGAGTGGGTGATACTGTTGCAGGAGTGTCCTCCCCGCAACATCTTCCACCTGTGACCCCATCCTTAGCCCCGGTCTTAGCCCCACCCATGGCTCCACCTCCCACACCCTTGGTTGCACTTTCAGTCACATCTGCTCTCCTCTCTGGATCCAAAGTTCCCTGCTTTCGCGGAGAATCTGAATTGAATCGAATAAGATTTAATAATGCAGTTCATTAGTGGCCAAAATAGGAATATGACACAAATTAAGACAATGTTTTTTTTTTAAGTTAAGCTTTGATGCAGCAAGCATCATAAAATAATCTTGGATAATATTGGACAGAAGCAAGAAGACAAGAGAAGAGAGGGATGTTGGAGAGACCAAAATGGATCACGCTGTACGGAAATGGAACGGTGGTTGAGCACCCAATACAAAACTGCGGCTATAATGCTCAGTGAGAAAATTTGGGAAAATGGTAACATGTGCATACACCGCTTTTATAACACATCCAAGCTGTGTTAGGGCTACGTCAGATAACCATTGAACGCTATGTTATACTGATGTTTTGCTATTATCGTATTATCGTTAATCAGGCAACGGGGCACCCCACTGCAATATTTTTTTCAACGAACGACTGTAGCGCCAGGATAAATTGGCCATACACCCAGGGGCAGATCAATGCAGAGTATTCCAAAAGGGGAGGGGTTGAAATGTGCGCAAAGCCTTTTCGGCGTTGGGTCCACAGACATATTAATGATATCTTAGATGTAAATGGGGGTATGAAAAACCGTAAAACCCAAAGACTCAACAGCAGTTGTAGAATAGTCATTTCCAGGCGCCTCAAAAACCCAGACACCCTATCCGGCATAGTTCGGCAAACAATTTTTCATCCCCCAAAAAGATATTAAATAAAGCTTTTTTAGACAATGCACACAAATTCCAAATAGGATTATTCAATTAGATTAAAACCATATGACATTTAAAATACATGAACTAGTTTACTGATTCCTACCCCCACCATTTCCCAACAGCTATTCATTGTTTACTGCTATTATACACAAATTTAAAGGCCTGTTTTTCCCTCTTATTTCTTTGTAATCAAGTAGCTCTAAACCCACCATGCCAACCATACTTAAAGGGACTTGGTAACATTGTTCAGATGAGAGAAAATGGTGCTGAGGTAGCGACTTCAATGCTAAATGTACAATTAAAGATCATCTGAAAGTTTGAGCAAAAACAAACCATTAATAACTATAAAAATTGGGAAAAACTGATCTGAGTGATTCCAGAATTCTCACAACTATATTATTATTAGGTGGTCTGTCGGTATCGACAGATCACCTATTGTTTTCGTCAGAATTTTCTTTCTTTATTTATTTATTTATTATTCTTTATTTTTATTTATTTCTCCCCCTTTTTTGTTCCGAGGATAACTCAAGATCAGTTAAGTCAATTTCTTTCAATTTTGGCACAGTCATAGGTCATTGTCATGAGACGTGACAGTAACATTTTCAAGGTCATCAAGTCTTCATGACGTCATCCAGGCGCCATTTTGTGTTTTTTTTGGTACTTTCAACTCATGATCATATCTTCATAACGGAAAGTCATTTTTCATTCATATTTATCATGATCAAGGTCAATATCCGTCCGGTCAATTTCAGGTCAAAAACGCGCGCATGCGTACGTCCGCGCGTGAGCGCGCGCAAAATTTCAAAATGCTCCAAATCGTCTCAAATTCATTTTGGATACGTTTCAGGCCATTTTAAGCATTTCGCAAAAACGCGCACACGCGCGCGCGCGTTTTCGCGTGACGGCAACGCAACATAATTCCTAATAACTTTTTTTGGCATGATATTCCTCATTTTTTCGAACAATTTGATACCATGTTTATCCTTTATGACCATTAATAACGGAATGAGCGTCCGTTCAAGAAACATGTCCGTGCGCGCGATCTCTTGTAATACATAGCATATATGGGCAAAAACATGCCTATACAAAATTCATTGTAACTCTTCAGAATGGATGGGAACTCCCAATTTTTTTCATATTTGGATAGATTATGAGTCGGAGATATGATTTCATGTCTCATTTGACCCTCAATTAACTCATGACGTCATCATAATGGCCTCCGAACTCAAAATTTCAATTTGCATATTATGACGTCAGCATATTTTGGAAAATTGATTGTATCTCTGTAAATATTGATCGATTTTCTTCCAAATTTTGATATGTTCTAGCTGAGACAATTCTCTACAAATGCAGTCACATGATTATTCATTTCGACAAAGGCATCATGGCGTATTTTTACGATTAAAAGAGGCATGTCGATTTTTCACATTTTGCGTGTATTCTCTATGGGACATGACTTTTTCTCAAAACTGGATTCTACATTCCGTCTTTCGCGAGCAATATCTCCGTCGTTTTAGTTTTGTTTTTGCTGAGCTTTGAGTATGTTGTAGCTGAGACAATAAGCTATCACAAGTGTGCCCTTTATTTTTCGATCAGATGCCGGGATCATGCTCATATTTCACTTGCAAAGTGAGATTTGAGAATTCCATTTTCCGTTCACGTGTAATGTCTATGTGGATTATTTTGGTATAGTGCCTCCCATTCCGGCGACCCAAGTTCGATTCCTGGTGGGTCATTTTTTTTTTTTTTTTTTGCCGTCGTTTTAAATTTGATTTTATGATCTTCTTCGACTATTATAACATATTATCATATACAATCACAAACAATGAATTAAAATGCCTAATTTTGCGTGTTATAGCTATGGGAGAGGATCGATGTCAATCGTTTGAGTACAACCCTATGGGAAATCTGGTTCTCTCTTTCTCTATATTAAATTCTATTTATGCTGGATATATTGAATGCATCGTTCTCCATTGCATCTCTCTCTTTCTCCTCTCTCTTGCTCTGTTTCCCTTCTCCTCTCTTATTTTGCCCCTCTCCTTCTCTTGCTCTGTCTCTGCATATATATATATATATCTCTACTCTTTTAGCCTCTCCCTCTCTCTCTCTCTGCCTCCCTCTACCTCGACCTCTTGCCTTGCCTCCCTCTTATTCTCTTGCTCTGTCTCCCTCTGCCCTTCTCTTTTTCTTCTCTCTCACCCTCTACCTCTCCCGCCTCTGGTTCTCGTTCTCCTTTTATTATGTCTTGTAATGTTCCTAAATTTTCTATAGCTCTGCCCTTTGCCCTTTGGCCTTGGAACTCAAAATACGAATTTGCATATTATGACGTCAGCATATTCATGGAAAATTGATTGTATCTCTGTAAATATGGATCGATTTTCTTCCAAATTTTGATATGTTGTACATGTAGCTAAGACAACTTTCTATAAGATCAGTTATTCAGATTACATAACAGACCACCTAATTCGTCCTCATGACGAATTACATTTCTAGTATTTTACTTAAATTTTAGGTGAATGAAAATCGTCACAAAGCAATGAATTGGCTCTATATACCATTCCAAACATTTAAGAATTGAAAGATTTTTAAAAGCCTGCTTTATGTCTTATTTTCATGGAAAAAGGGTTGGGAAAATTAAAAAAAAGTGGTCGGGAGAATTTACTGTAAGTGGGTGTCGCACAGTGACACCTTCAAAGAAAACCATAAATTTCTTTGTGGTTTGAGAATTTTTTCAGGATTTTGTGCTTGTTAGAGGGTTAGTACGGTAGAAGGAATATAATAAGTAATATTTCATACAAAAATCACGCATTTTTCAATCAACCTTCAACAATGTTAACGAGTCACTTTAAACAACAAAAGTGGTACAGAAATATACATTCTAGTTTCACTAACACACAGTACCCTTGTCATGCCTATAACGATTTAAACCCGAGGTCAATGGCATAGCGCTTATCTGGCATCTAGTTAAAGCAATTGTCATGATTTTCATTTCTGGTTTAGGAACTGAAGGAGAAAAAGCATTTTTTGTCAAATTTGAATAAATTTGCATAGCCATATATTATCACAATTAATGTTTGAGGCAGGATTCTAACATTCTGTTTCAATGAACTTTGTATCTCGTGCAGATCTACCAGATAAACAAATAAATCAAAATTGGTTAATGAAGGTAAAGCATCATTTTATGTGATTTTAGATAAATAGAAAAAAATTGTATACCGATAATCAATGAATTTTAAAATCCCCCTAACCCTATCAAATAAAGTAAACAGAGTCATAATCGGATGAGAAGTGACGAAGAAGAAGCATTTTAAAATTGTAGACGGATGACAGATGACCGATGCCACACCATGCTAAAAAAAAAGTGGGCATGTCATTAAAATTTATGGTGTGTTCAGATGCTTCTGAAAGCATCGTCTTTTAACATGCCTTAAAATCGAAACCCCTTATCCAAGTTAAGAGTCTTTGTATACAAGTAACAATTTCAAGCGCATATTGTAGGGGATAGGAAAAATCACATAATTCATATAAAAATGAAATCTAATATTGATGGGATTTCTGTTATATGTCGATAGAAAAGTAACATCAATGGACATTTCATGGGGAAAAGACATTTGATACATGGCAATATGTGTCAAAACTGTTCCTAATCAACCCGTTTTACGGTACCCTGTGTCTCTGACATGAAAAGCTAATTTATTAATTATAAACAGTCTGCCAGGGGGAGGAAATAGTGGCAGAGCTATGATCAACTGCCAAGATACAATATAACTCCCTAGGAAGCTTTTCTCTTCATGGAGCACAAATTTGAACAAGTGGAATAATTCACTTATTTTAAGACAATCGAGATTCAGGGAAACAGGAGAAAGTAACTGTTCCACACTTATGCTTGACCTGTCTTTATGACTAATTATTTATACAGATTGATATGTCTGCATTGACAACAGGATACAGAGTATGTGACTTAAATTCAAAAGGATTTGTAGGTACCTGATTTTTCATGTTCCCTTCGGCTTTTTGTCGGCCTTTTCCCTATTGGTTAAAAAAAAAATATGTAATTATAGTAGATGTTCACTCTTCTCTCGCTTTTCTAGTCAAGATGTATTTGTACCTAATGGGTAAGTTATACCTCCAGCACATTTTTCTTCCCCAAAAATTCTTTAGGAAAACATAATTTTCTGGAAATATCCTGAATTTCATGAGAAATGGAAAAAAAATATATTTGACTGGCCCCTGCTGGAGTCGAATTATCTTGTAGTGAATCATGGATGTGATAGGTAGCCAGTTCAGTTTAGGCTTTGTTTTAAACACACAAACATGTATTATGTTAAATACCTAGAATAGTATGTAGCTTAAGTATATACATGTACATGTACCTGTATTCAATAATTATTCATATATATATATATATATATATATATATATATAAAAACACATTTTTATATGTTAAGATACTGTACTAAAAAGGTACCAGACATGATTAGCATTTTATGCTATTTTCTGGTCCCTATTATCCATTCGAGATATATGTTAAACATGCATTTATTATTGTTATTATTGTTAATATTACTGTATTTGAACATTTGGATAATAAAACCTCAACCCAACCCAACCCAACCCAGTTGGTTTTAACAATGTGAGAGGATTTGGATGAATCTGTAGAAAGTCTGGCAGCTTTCACTTCTTTCCATCCGTTTACATTTCTCTCTTCATTTATCATTTGAAAACTCTTTCTCTTCTTTTTTTTGGGGGCAAGAAATGCCCAATATCTTGCATAACACATAGAGACCAATTTGAACTGAATTGATGAAACAAGGTATTATAATCTCCATTAGGATATGGTATCCCCCAAACCCATCTTGCATCACTTTGCTATGACCACTCTTTGGCATAACCAGCATTATAACGGACACAATTTAACCATTAAGTGTAAAGCCCAAGGTTTATTTCAATCAATCTTAAATGAATTGCATTACCCAACATATGAATGTCCAACAGCAATGAAATAATGATGTGATTTCTACATTTTCAATAGATGGACTCTCTGAACATGTACTCACCCTTCTTATTTACACTCTTGATCACTTTTCTTTTTGATTAAAAAATACTACTATTTGGACCTTAGATGTTATAACATGTACTAGATCAGCTTGTAACACTGTATATTATTAGGGGTGGCTTAATAATATGTTCAAGTATTGTACTCAATGGAAAGATATACACGTCTATTTAAGTACATGTATTTCTTTTATTTGTATTCCTTTCTTACAACGCTATTCATACCGGGATAATTGGTAAGACAAAAGTGATGGAAAGTGGGGTTTGGGGATTCCATATTTCTAAGACATTGTTGTTTCATACAGTTCTCTTCTTCAAATTTACATCCAATTGAAACTTGGGTGTTCCACTTATTTAAAGCACATGTTATCGCTAAATTTAATTTTTAGTTTCCTGGGCTGGTATTTAATTAAGAACTTGGCTTGGTCGAGTAAAATGTCTTAACTAGTATTCAGACCACATCTAAGTACTTTACTTTAGCAAGCAGACTTTAAGGCAAACTACTTTCCTATTTCCATTTAGACGTCACAACGTTAGTCCAAATTTATGCACAATTGATGTGTCGCATTAAAGCAGCACTTATATAATTTGTTTGGTGGAGCTTATAATAATCTGTGTATGTATGACAGCCGTATGCTGTAAAATGTCTTAACTAGTATTCAGACCACATCTATTGAAGAAAGCAGACTTTAAGACAAACTAATTACTAATATATCCATTTAGACGTCACAACATTAGTCCTAATTGACGAGTCGCATTAAATGAGCACTTATATAATTTGCTTGGTGGAGCTTCAAGTGATTTGTGTATGTATGACAGCCGTATGCTGACCAATTGACTAATGTCTGCTAGGGATTTGTCTTAGATTTATGGTGAAATACCAAGTCAAAAGAATCAACTGAATACCATTACCTGCATTTCGCCTCTTGCGTTTCTTTTGTCTCCTGGGCCTTTCTCCTGAAGCATGACGAAAAAAGAAGCCACAGAATACATATCAATGTCAATGACAAAATAAAAGTAAATGCTTTATTAAAGGACGCAAATATCTGTTAATGAGAGCACTCATTTACCTATGGTATATGGGTTAACACATTGAGGTACACTGCCAAAGATGTAGCTTATATTCCAGGCAAAGAAACTTTTTCCAAAAATGTTGGCAGTAGAAAGAAACAATATACATGAAGAATATACATGCTAACATTATATGGTGGCCAACAAATAGTTTTAAATGTTTAAAAATCTCTAATCTGCTGTCCCAATATCCTTTAAAACACCTTGTACTCTGGTTTTGGTATTCTAGATTTTCTGCAAAATTAATTAGTCCACACCTTGAGGAGATACTTCTCCTTTTTTTCCCTTCTTTTTTGTTGTTGAGAACATTGTACAAGTGGCAAGTTTTAATTTAAGACTTACCAAACACTCCACCAATGATATAATCATCATCATCATCATCATCATCGTCATCATTACCAGGGAGAGTAGGACCTGACAATGTGGACAATAACCAAATTTCAAATTGAAGATATATGTACATGGTAAATATAGATGTTTACATGTCTGAGATAATTCAACATGAAGATCCTTCTATTGAAGCATGTAACCTTTTTTTCCAGCAAGTGACTAGCTACCATTAAATAAAACTGTTCCTGCACCAGCTACTTAAATTATATTGATCTAGCATGGTCACACTACATGTCAATATTATACAGATAAATACCACTTGAACGGGGAGTGACATAGTAAAATTGAAAAATTAAAATCCCACTTTTCAGATTCAGTTCAGTTCACTTTATTCAAACATGAAAAAATACATAATTAAAAAACAAACTAAATGTATGCCCCTAAATAGGATGCCCCTAAGAGCCAAAGCCATGTTGAAATGGAACACCCAATATACAGAATTATACCAAAAAACACCATTACATAAAACATTACACACTAAACTAGAGAAAAACAGGAAGAGAGAGAGGGATAGAAAGAGAGAGAGAGAGTGAGACAGTGTGAGAGAGGGATCGAAAGAGAGAGAGGGAGAGAATGTGAGAGAGGGATAGAAAGAGAAAGAGAGAGGGAGATAGTGTGAGAGGGATAGGAGAGAGAGGAGAGGGGAGAGAGAGGGAGAGGGGAGAGAGGGAGAGGGAGATAGAAAGAGAGAGGGAGAGAGCGAGAGGGAGAGAGTGTGAGAGGGGGATAGAAAGAGTGAGAGAGGGAGAAAATGTGAGAGAGGGATAGAAAGAGATAGAGAGAGGGAGATAGTGTGAGAGAGGGATAGGAGAGAGAGGGAGAGGGGAGAGAGGGAGAGGGGAGAGAGGGAGAGGGGAGAGGGAGATAGAGAGAGAGAGAGCGAGATGGAGAGAGTGTGAGAGGGGGATAAAAAGAGTGAGAGGGGGTAGAAAGAGAGAGAGAGAGAGAAGGGGTTTAAGAGGGATACGAAGAGAGAGAGAGAAATAGAGGGGGTGGTATTAAGTGCAAGAGGATTCATACAATCTCTTTTATATAATCATATTCCTTTCATTCTTCATGAGTCTAAAAGGTCTATATTTACATGTCCCTAGTTTTTGACATCTTTTGAAACCTCCCAATCCACATTGGTATAAAGATATTTTGACTTTTTTTTAATGAAATATGCAACTTAAGAACATGAAATGCCTTTGTTGGATAATGTTTTAGGTAATTATTTCTTCATTGTAGCTAATTATTCAATAAACAACATATAGTACGATGGAAATATACATAAAATCTGTATTACCTGGAACAGGAAGAGCATCTTTAGAATTTTGAACCTCTGCTTCTGCTACGTCTCCATCTTCCTCACTGACAACTAATGTAAATGAAAATTAGAAATACATTGTAGTTGTTACAGTGAATATATAATAATAATATTCCTACATTAAAGCCCCTGTGCACTAGTTTGGCCAGGAGGGATTAGAGGGATTAACGTGGTCACTGACAGGTGGTTCTCTCATCAACTCAGCTCTCGATCAACATAAGAAAAAGAGGATCATGGGGGACCTACAGGCACCGCTAAGGCATTGTTTTCCATATAGAGGGAGCAAGTAGCTACAAGAAGTACAGTGGGGCTTTAAAGGAAAAACCATAATATCAGAGGTTTCTACTGAAACAAGATGAATATTACCAATGTGTTTCTCATGTTGATTTATTAAACATTGGTGCGAGTATAAAGTCCTTAGAGTATTACTGTGTACCTCAGCCTCGTTATGCTCCAATTATAAAACAGACCATGGTACATTTAATTTTGTTTCTTCTACCAGATGAGAATTGTAAATTTCTGGATCGGAAAAATAAAGGAAACAACCTTATCTGTCTAAAAAATATATAACATGAGGAAGCTAGCAGCATCTTATTAGGACCACTAAATTTATAATAAATAACTTTTTTTTTAAAGGTGATCCATTCACTTGGTAGCAATGGTAAGTATGATAGACAATCCTGGAAGAAAATAGTAAGCAAATAATTACCGTTGGTGAAGGTGATGGGACAAACTATCACTTCCGAGGCGATCTGGATATAGCTATCTTTCCGAAGCGAAGCTGAGGAAAGATAGCGATACATTCAGATCGCCAAGGAAGTGATAGTTTGCCATTGCCTGAAACCAAAAGGTGATTATTTGCTTTATATTCCACATCGGAAACATTTCACTTCTTCCCTCATGTATTTAGCTTTGTCTTCTCAAAATATGTATTTTCCTTTCATCTGTTACTGAACTAACACTGTGGTGCTCAGTATAAACTGAATTATATCTGTAATTGATGTATTGCTGGAATTCTGGGAAGTAAACTCCATGGGTGGTATTCCGATAGCGCGTACTAAGTTAAGCCTGGCTTAACTAGTTCACACTTTTATGGAGTACCTGTTGCCAACTCATTTACCCTGTACAGATTATTTTAATCATGCAATGAAAAGTGTCCAAAATATTAATTTTGCAATGAAATGGGAAGGAAAAGATAATATGAGTATGAACCTATTTTTATTAAAGTCTTTGGTAGATTATCTTTATCATGAATATTGAAGGAGGAAGATGAAACCTAGCATTCCATAGAAGTGTGAACTAAAATTATTGTTTAGTCTGGACTTAGTCCCGGCTTAACTTATGAGAATACCACCCCATAAATTTGGAAATGTGGGTTATCTGGTTTATTCTACAGTTATTCAAAGTTCCAACGGTGAACATAATGAAAATCTATAAAAATATGTTCGACAAATACTTGCAGATAAATGACCATCATAAATCTCCCTCATACAGTGTAGGTCACACCAATTATCATATTGTTTGGCAATCTACAGTACAACACCTTTAAGGGGTTGGTTATATTTTCTACTGTCAAATTGAATATGCACTGGCATGTCTTCTTATCTTGGATTGTTGTAAGATCAATTATGTCATTCACCTGAAAACTTGATATTAGCAGCCTCTTGAATTATTCTGATTTTGGTTCGTCTCCCGTATGTACCGGGTGTGCGGAAGGGAATTCCTGGTGGCATTCCAGTAACGCTCACCTTACCCGCAGCAATTCTGTCATACTCTGTCCTTAGTTTACCCAGGCTTTTCACTGCGAATAAACAATATAGTATATAAGACTTTATCTTCATATAAATCATTATATAAATTAAAGGTTCATTTCTTTATGTCGCTATAACCAAATAACTCACGTTCATATGCCTCCTCACACATGAGAAAAATACTTTATTTCCAAATATTGTACCACAACAATCATTAATTGAACTGTACCAACATCATCAATGTTTTCCATCAAACCACATTATATCACTTTAATAGCAAATACAGTCAAACCTGCTTTAGTGACCACCTGTCTACAAAGACCACATTTTTTTGTTTCCCTTGAAAATGGTTTCTCATTGAAACATGTACTAAAGGAACCTATACAGAAAGACCACCTGTCTACAAAGACCACTTTTTGTGTTTCCCTTGGGCGGTCGCTATAGACAGGTTTGACTGTACCTCTAACTTTCTGCTAATGATGCTCCCTACAGGTATGCCTTAAACAAAAACACCTCATTTTGCAGTAAAGAGGCCACTATAATAAATGTACAAGTATAGTGTTCGATCATGAATGTTCACAATTTAGGATTACACCAAACAGGACGCTATCTGACAGACTGACATTACAATAAAAACTAGCTACCATCCATAGTCATATATGGATTAGTACCCCTAAAATGATAAGAAATTTGGCCCAGTCTTGGTAAAGTTACAAGCACTGTACACCGCAGAAAGATGTGTATGGGACTACATGGACATGTGGCATAAAAATCCGTCCAGATTTTTATGATGTTACATGCCATATTTAGAATATTAAGGCATTTGAAGAGCCATGCTTTTCAGGGAACATTTTTTCTCTGATGTTCTTCCACACTTGCATTATAATACAATGATAATGCTCACAAATTATTATTCACCTCTTCCCAGAACTCAACCTTCTCTTTTACACAGTTAGTGAAATCAATATTTGTATGTAATACTATAAAACAATGAAAGACAAATATTAATTTAACAAGTCAACGCAAAGCGTAGCATCCCCTCGCAGGGTACAAATGGCCTATATACGTCGGAGCAAGTTACTCCATTAGACTATACTATTATATTACTAGGCAAGGAAGTTAACCACATTTTCACATATATAATTAGGTGTTTTTGCAATGAGCTATGACCTTTCACCTTTGACCTACATACTCGGAAATCAAACTTAGACTGTAGTTTGATACCATGTACCTTCATATTAAATACATAATGAGCCCCATGACCTTTGAGCTCACAACCCTAAAATCTAATCAGTTCATTGGCTCTGCAAGATACATACATGACATAAGTTTGGCGGTAATCCATCAATCTGTTCTTGAGATAACGCGATCACGAGCTATTTTTGCATACATAATGAGCCCTGTGACCTTTGACCTCGTGACCCTAAAATCTAATCAGTTCATTGGCTCTGCAATATACATACATGACATAAGTTTGGCGGTAATCCATCAATCGGTTCTTGAGATAACGTGATCACAAGCTATTTTTGCATACATAATGAGCCCTGTGACCTTTGACCTTCGACCTCGTGATCCCAAAATCTATTCACTTCATTAGCTCTGTAAGATACATACATGATCCAAGTTTGGCGGTAATCCATCAATCGGTTCTTGAGATAACACGATCACGTGAACGGGACGTACGTACGGACGGACGGACAACCAGAAAACATAATGCCTCCGGCTACTTTGTAGCGGAGGCATAATTAATGTTTTGACATACTTACCATATGCTTCATTGAAATGAGCCTGAACTCTGCCCCGGAGAGCCTCATTACTCAGCGACTCAAGTGATCTTGAGGCTTTTTCTAAAAAAATAAAGACACACCAAAAAAAAAATCTTACATTTTATTTCATGTAAACACCAAAAGCTATTGGGCAGTCATATCCATGTAAGTTTTAATTTTAATTAGTGTTGGATTATTTCAGTCATATAAATTTGTAATGTTTATTTTTTGGTATTCCCACTTTTTGTATTTGTGTATTTGATTTTTGTTGTTGGTATTAATCACATACAATTATGGTAACATTGTTCAGATGAGAGAAAGTGGTGCTAAGGTAAAGACTTCAATGCTGGATGTACAATTAAAGATAATCTGAAACTTTGAGTGAAAACGGACCATTATTAATGATACAAATTGGGAAAAAACTGATCTGATCGATTTCTTAATTCTCCCAACTATATTATTACAATTTAATTACATTTTAGGTGAATGAAAATCGTCACAAAGCAATAAATTGGCTCTATATACTATTCCAGACATTTAAGTGTTGAAAGATTTTTAATAGCCTGTTTTATGTCTTTTTTTCATGGAAAAACGGTTGGGAAAATTCCAAAATGGTTGGGAGAATTTACTGTTAATCACTGTTAGAGGGTGTTGACCAGTGATGCCTTCAAAGAAAACCATAGATATCTTTGTGGTTTGAGAATTTTTTAAAGGATTTTTTGCATGTCAGAGGGTTAGTACAGTAGAAGGAATATAATAAGTAACATTTTATACAAAAATTAGGCAATTTTTTTCATCAACCTTCAACAATGTTTAATACCGAGTCACTTTAACATCTTCATCTGAAAGATGTTGCAAAATTTCTTAACAAGTGATGATGCTTTACTCTCTTGTCAGATAAATAAATTAAAAGAAAAATCAAATTTATCAATGATATATACTGTTTGTGTAATATCCAAGGTTATGGTAGTGGTAGCAGTATTTTAAATTTTTTCTGAATCATAATACCTTGGATATTACACAAACGGTATATATCCCGTCTACTACTCTACTACTAGTACTGCTACTACTGCTACTACTACTACTACCACAGTGGCGGATTCAGGGGCACAGGGGCACATGCCCCGACCCAAAAAAAAAAAAACAAAAAATTAGTGCTCACTAAACCCCCCACACTGAGCGAATTTTCCGCCTGTGCGATTTTCAAATTTGCAGGAGCCAAACAAAACAACAATAAAAATATTGCCCACTACCCCCCACTGAGCGAATTTTCGGCCGACGCGATTTTCAAATTTATGGAGCCAAAAAAAAAAAATAGTGCCCACTACCCCCCACTGAGCGAATTTACGGAGCAAAAGACCATGCGATTTTGTGCCCCCAGTAAGAAATTCCTGGATCCGCCACTGTACCACTACTACTACTACTAGTACTTCTACCACTACCACTACTAGTACTTCTACCACTACCACTACTACTATACTGCTACTAGTGCTACTACCACTAACACTACTACTTCTATCACTGCTACTTCTACCAATACGTGCCTTCACGGTTGTTTCAACGCAAAGCATGCCGGGACAGATTTCGAGTACGGCAGTAGATTTTCACCTTCGCCGCGATCAGCTGTTCCATTGCCAACAACGGGATTGTTATCCTGTCGAATCAACATGACATCATAATCTTGTACAGGATCCGTTATTCTGCAGTGATTTTCTTTCATTCCAGTATCATTTGTACGGTAATAAACCAAAGTCTGTGATTATGTATTTTCATGCCGATCCTTCAACCTAAAACACGAATGTTTAGCAGCTTAAAAAGGCAAACCACCGACCCAAACTTCACACACACACATTTGAACATATGGGACTACATATTCATACCAAGGAACCCACTCTCATTAGCCCACTTTACTGTAGATATCAGCTTTATTTTTTAAAGGATCGTCATAACAATACACAATCACAAACTTTGGTTTCTTACTGTACAAATGATACTGGAATGAAAGAAAATCACTGCAGAATAACGCATCCTGTACAAGATTATGATGTTCATTCGACAGGATAAAAATCCCGTTGTTGGCAATGGAACAGCTGATCGCAGCGAAGGTGAAAATCTCCTGCCGTACTAGTAATCTGTCCCGGCATGCTTTGCGGTGAAACAACCGTGAAGGCACGTATACCACTACTACCAGGGGCCGCGTAGCGTTTTTGAAAGTGGGGGGGGGGGCTGAGCATGCGAACAAGCATAATCTTGATAATCATCTGAGATTTTATGAAACGTGTCTACTCAAAGTGGGGGCTGCAACCCCAAAGCCCCCCAGTTCCGCCCCTGACTACTACTGCTACCCTTCTCCTACAACTAGTAATATCACAACCCTAAAATATTCACAACTACTAATACTACTACTGCTACTACTCCTACCATTACCGCTACTACTACTACTACTACTACTACTACTACTACTACTACTACTACTACTATACTGCCACCACTACTACTGCCACTATACTGCCACTACTACTACTACTGCTGCTACTACTACTACTAATACTACTATTACATGTACTACTCCTACAACCACCACAACTACTACAACTCCTACCATTCCCATTACCACTACTACTACTACTAATATTTCAACTACTACTACTACTACTACTGCCACTACTACTACTACTGCTGCTACTACTACTACTACTAATACATGTACTACTCCTACAACCACCACAACTACTACTACAACTCCTACCATTCCCATTACTAATATTTCAACTACTACTACTACTACTACTACTACTACTACTACTACTACTACTACTACTACTACTACTACTACTACCAATACTCCTACTACCACCACCATTACTACTATACCAATACTTCTACAAGTAGCAATACCACTACTACTTTTACTACTACTAATAATAACAATGATTATCATTTTGGTCTCTTTTCATGCCAAAAGACAAGTTACTTTGGGAATTAGGAATGACCAATGCTTTTTTAAGACAATATGAACTGGGTATAAATGCAATGAAGTAATTTGATAACGTAGTGGTTCTCACCTTCTGGTGTCACGGCAGAACCCAATGAATAGATTAACCTTTTTTGGTGTGCTACAACCAGAGCTTGTTCCGTTCCTGTTTGATTATATGCGCCCTCTGTCCTGTGTACTGCAAGAAAGAGAGACTCGTATCCCAGTTCATTCATTGCCTTGCACTACAAAAAAGAGAAACATGATATGAATTGTATAAATGCCAAATGTCACACAACTTATTTAAAACAAATGTGACATTCTTCAACTGTAACTCTTATCCTGCCATAATGAATACAGCCTAGTGCCACAGGGCTAATCCCCATTGTGCCAAGCCTCAAATCCCCTGTGCCAAGTTAATTTTGAGATAAACGGATTAACGCGATGGTACTATCAATAGCGCGCGAAGCACTAGGCACAGTACAACGAGCATGAACAATAACTGCTATTACGAATGCGAGCAATGATGCATAAAGCAGCCAATCGATAGTGTGCTCGCGTGTACAAAGCACTATGACGGTAGTGTGCATGCGGCCTTATGGCAGGATATGAGTTAAAAAGTGAAAACCTCAGTCTGGTTCCAGTTAAATACCTTTCGAGTTATTAATGATCATAAGTTTCAAATATTTGTTTTGTACACCAAGTATATGTCTGGTGATAAGTTTGATGACCTTTATCCCTAATGATATTGATAGCACTTTTAAGAAATCACATCATGTACATTTCCTGCATTTACTGGGAGCACCATCAAATTTCTACTGTCAAGGCTGCTTCAAGTATAAATGCATGTCTTAGAGATGTTTGCAGAATATGGTCTTGATTCTGTGGAAATTTGTGTTTCAATCAATTTGGATGATTGAGAAAAATAAAACACATCTTTGCCTATTTAATCTATAACCTTGATCAAATCCTTTTCAAGCCGTCTGCACTAGTTTGGCCAGGAGGGATTACACTACCCTGCTGGTCATTGACAGGTGGTTATCTCATCAACTCAGCCCTCAATTAAGATAAGAAAAAGAGGATCATGAGGGACCAACGGTCACCGCTTATGCATTGTTTTCTATATAGAGGGAGCAAGTGGCTACAAGTAGTGCAGTGGGCTTTAATACTGGATAAAATAGCAATTTAAGACTATTTTCATAAATCTCTGACCCTTGTAAGACTTTGTTCAAAGCCTACTTAATTAGTCTAAAATGGGTACCACTGCTGTAGTTGAGTCCTGCCTTGAGCCTATACTGTAGTGACCTTAACCTTGCCCTCATCAAGAGTCACAAGTACAAAACCTGTGACTTGAAATGCTGGCCTTGACTACGTC
Organism: Mesocentrotus franciscanus; assembly: GCA_037976565.1. Taxonomy (NCBI): domain Eukaryota; kingdom Metazoa; phylum Echinodermata; class Echinoidea; order Camarodonta; family Strongylocentrotidae; genus Mesocentrotus; species Mesocentrotus franciscanus. The sequence continues at coordinate 11,261,092 of CP137684.1, forward strand.
ATTGATGGTTACATCTCGGTCAAGTATGGTAAAAAAACATCTAAGGGTTCTACTGTTTGTACTAGGGACTTTAGATTTGCACGACGAGAACATGGACTGCTGCTGACATCCTTTTAAGGCATGTGACGCCCTTTAAGGCACACTGCCGCACTGCCAGTGCCTTAAAAGGACGTCACATTGCCTTAAAAGGATGTCCACGTAGCAGTCTACGTTCTAGTCGTGCAAATCTAAAAGTCCCTATTGTTTCTACTGAGACAGGCGTCTCTAAAGATGGATGTACAGATGGACAACCTGGAAACATAATGCCTGCTGGCACCCCTGAGGGTCAGAGGCATAAGAACTTACTTTGTTATCAATGTCTCTGACCCATTTGCGCATTAGCAGCTTTGTTGCCCTGGGGTTGTAAACTGATGCTTGATCTGCTGACTCCTTTGCTGCCTCATCCTTTAAGCTCCTTAGCTTGGCCAGGGTGGTGGGGTCATTTTTCTTTCCTTCCAGGATTCATGTGCAAGCTTCAGTTTATCTTCCTTACTCAACTGATTGTTATCTATAATCAAAACAGGTTATTATTCAAGATTCTTTTGTCACCAGATCACACCAATGATCAATTCAATTCATTCTCTGATTCTGCTAACTATTTAATGGAATAAGTAGAGTGTCATAGAGTACCGAAGCTGTGACGTCATAAAAATCTATTTTTAGAATTTCTCAATTTCAACTTCATTTTCCGAAAGAGCATCAAAAATAGTGTCCAAATGTCGAAAACCAACTGAATATGTTAAGTATTGGCAGAGATATGACTATTTGAATAATTATATTTCCTATAGGAAATATATTTTTTAAATGGTCAAATCTTTGTGGACATTTGACTGTCCTAATATATTTGGAAACAGAATTTGAAACTAGGGAAGTCAATATATTAGATATCCTTCATTGTCGACTAGTGAAAAATGAGAAAATAAAAAATGTATTTTTCACCTAGGGAACACTCACAAATGATTTTGATCCTGGTGAAATGAGGTCATACTTTATATCAATTCATTGTAGCACCAAACAATATACTTAAATAAAAGCCTTAAGGGCCTCGCATACAGTCAGCAATTGTTCCTGTATGGTCCTGAAGAATCCCTTGCACCATTCGGGATCATTGTGGGTACAATACAGGACTATTCAGGACTATTCAGGACTATTCGGCAGTTATTCCTGAATCGTCCTCATAGTCAGGTGGCTTAGCGTCAAATTTATCGATTATCGTTACTTGCCTGGATAAAAGCACCATTTTTGGTACACGGCTTCCTTAGGACCTACTAAACGATATTAGGCTAGGAGCCCCCGGCAAAAATGTCAATTTAAGGTGGGGGCGGGCTTTGGAGCCCCCAATTGATTTTAAAACATTGATTTGTTGTTGTACAAATGCCAATTTTGGTACAGGGCTTCCTTAGGACCTACTGAACGATATTAGGTAGTAGCCCCGCAAGAATATCATATAAGGGTGTGGGGCAGGCGCCCGTAGCCCCCAAATAATTTAGAAGGTAATATAACATTTATTTGTAGTTGTGCAAATGGTACAGGGCTTCCTTATGACCTACTGAACGATATTAGTAGGAGCCCCGGCAAGAATATCATAAGGGTGTGAGGCAGGGCGCGCTCGTAGCCCCTAAATAATTTAGAAGTTATAACATTTATTTGTTGTTGTTAAATGGCTTTTTACTGAACGATATTAGGAGCCCCGCAAGAATATCATATAAGGGTGTGGGACAGGGCCACTGTAGTCCACAAATAATTTGTAAGGTAATATAACATTGAGTTGTTGTTGTACAACGCCATTTTTGGTACAGGGCTTTATTAGGACCTGCTGAATGGTGGTAGGGTAGAAGCCCCCGGCATAAATATTCATATATGTGTGATTGGGGGCCTCATGGCGTTTGTACAACAAAAACTCAATGTTACATTACCTTACAAATTAGTTGTGGACTACGAGGCGACACCCCTGTCCCACACCCTTATATGATATTCCTGCCGGGGGCTCCTACCCTAATATCGTTTAGTAGGTCCTAAGAAAGCCCTGTACCAAAAATGGCATTTGTACGACACCAAATAAATGTTATATTACCTTCTAAATTATTTGGGGGCTACGAGGCGACGCCCCTGCCTCACACCCTTATATGATATTCTTGCCGGGGTTCCTACCCTAATATCGTTCAGTAGGTCATAAGGAAGCCCTGTACCAAAAATGGCATTTGTACAACAACAAAAAAATGTTATATTACCTTCTAAATTATTCGGGCGCTACGAGGCGACGCCCCGCCTCACACCCTTATATGATATTTTTGCCGGGGGCTCCTACTCTAATATCGTTCAGTAGGTCCTAAGGAAGCCCTGTACCAAAAATGGCATTTGTACAACAACAAATCAATGTTATAAAATCATTTGGGGGCTCCAAAAAGACGCCCCGCCCCACACCCTTAAATTGAAATTTTTGCCGGGGGCTTCTAGCCTAATGTCGTTAAGAAGGTCCTAAGGAAGCCCTGTACCAAAAATGGTGCTTTTATCCGGGAAGTAACGATAATTTCACTAAGCCACCTGACTATCAATAGTCTCAATGGTCCCGAATAGTCTACATTTATCTGGAATCATCCCGAACGTCCCGAAACGTCCCGAATATTCCTGAATCGTCCTGATTTTTGCTCGATTCGTTCCTAATCGTCCCGAAAAGTCTGGAATTGTACTGCACGAATCACACTTGACTTCCGGTCTCGGTCGATTTTTCCCTCCATATTTTTGGCCTCTTCTCTCCAACCACATTCTACCGAACAGTCCTGAAAAGTCCCCTAAAGTCTCGAACGGTCCAGAATGGTCTTGAATGGTCCAGAAAAGTCCCTTATCGTCCTGAATCGTCCCGATGTGTACACCCTACTGGACAGAAATCTGAAATTTGATTAACATGTTCAAAAACCTGTTGAATCTCCCCTCCCCCAAGCACACCCAGAATCACATCCAGAATGATCCAGAATGATACAGAATGGTCAAAAAGGGTCCAGAATGGTCCAGAATGGTCCCAAACTTTATCCTGATTTGTACACACGCACAATTCAGGAATAATCGACCCTTCTGCGTGAAAATTGCTGACTGTATGCGAGCCCCTTTAATGCTTTTATTCTTTAGGTGATAGTATAAACCCAACAATTGGTGAGCCTTTTTGATATAAAGATGTTTCCCATAATTATGAACAAATAACATGCCAAATATGTTGAAATAACAAAGTGAATTATTTAGTCAGTGTTACTCATTCACATCAACAGAGATGGACATGCATGTTTTCTAATTGAGTTATCCTTCATGATGAATGCATATTTAGGTTTGGAATCTTAGCTTTGATCGTATCCAAATGATACAATGAACCATCCACTGTCATTCATTTGTGTCAAGTTAACCTGTCGACTACTGAATTCTTTCCTTCCCATAGGCTTTGTACAGGGACTACCCGGTTCCAGTAGGCAACGGGTTAATTCATCCTTTATCTTAAAGCCCCACTGCACTACTTGTAGCTACTTGCTCCCTCTATATAGAAAACAATGCCTTAACGGTGCCCATTGGTCCCCCATGATCCTCTTTTTCTTATGTTAATTGAGAGCTGAGTTGATGAGATAACCACCTGTCAGTGACCATGCTGGGAGGTCTAATCCCTCCTGGCCATACTAGTGCAGAAACTTGTGAATAAACTGACAAGAAGAACTGATGATTACTGAATTCGGAAGATGCATAATTTACTTCAAAGCCCCTCTAAAGTGTTGGGAGTCCAAAATTTGTCCCCCCAAAATTGGCAAAAAATCACTTAAAATGAATAATGATGTGAAAGAGGATGTCATTTAACACACACTTCTGCAAGGCTTTACAAAACAAATGTGTTTGAGGACAAATTATTGATGACAGAATACCAATTTGGGTTTTGTGTTGTATGTAGAAAACCATAGTTTTGTAATCTTTCATCAATATTCATCTTCAAACACGATTTCCTTGCAGAAATGTGTGTTAAATGACATCCTCTTTCACATCATTATACAATTTAGGTGAAATTTTGCCATCACATTTTGGGGGCTAACACTTTAGAGAGGCTTTAAAGCCTGTCTACAGTAGTTTGGCCAGGAGGGATTACACCTCCCATCGTGGTCACTGACAGGTGGTTATCCCATTAACTCAGCTCTCAATTAACATAAGAAAAAGAGGATCATGGGAGACCAACGGGCACTGCTTAGGCATTGTTTTCTATATAGAGGGAGCAAGTACATTGTAGCTACAAGTAGTGCAGTGGGGCTTTAACATATCTTACCACATAATTTGTTAAGCTCTTCAGACATAAAAATGTCAAAGAGTCTCCTGTTCCCCTTTTTTGAGATGTTGTCCTGTGTGGCCTTGACTTCTCGTCTCCTTCTGTTGTCTATGTAATTCTGCAAGCACAACAAAAAAAGAGAAATTTTCAGCAAAATATTTTCAAAAATGCAAGCGAGCTAAAAATTGATAAGCAGGAGAATGAAAAGTCCCCTTTCTCACATTTTACTGCTGGATGTTCAGTTGTCAGGAGTTTTCTTAACAAATTGACATACTTTTAGGTTACAAATCAAAGGTAAATACAGATTTTTAGAAATAGATTTCAGGCATGATCCAAGTCTTAGGGTGGTATTCTCGAAAGCGGACTAACTTTAGTCCGTGGTTTAATCCTCCGACTAAGTATGGAATGCCAAGTGCCCATATGAATATGTTTTTGAATAATTTAATCTGTCACTAAATTAAAATAAAATGTAATAACATAATAAATAAACAACAATATAACTATGAAATAATTATGTTATCATGGTAATTTAGGGAAATATCAATTATTCAAAAATATATTCATATGGACACTTGGCATTGCATACTTAGTCAGAGGATTAAACCATGGACTAAAGTTAGTCTGCTTTCGAGAATACCACCCTTTATATTTAAGAAAATGAATATGCACAATATATATTATTTATATTTTCTTCAATTCCTTGACATACAGTACAAAAATAACCCAATTCACCTTAATTTGACTGTACTTCATCTTGGTAACAGCTACAGCTTCGGCCATAAGTCGTTTGGCCTCACCCGCCCTTGTATTTCTCATGCCTTTATTCCACAGTCCATTGAGGTACTCCCTAGAGAAAATATATCGCAAAAAAAGATTTTGTTGGAGGTAGAATAAGCCTTTGGCAACCATTGAAAAATGAAGTGATTCCAAATTCCAATGATCACTACATGTTCCCAGTAATCCTAATTTCGCACTGTACTTACTACTTAGACAAGCCTGACCCCCAACAGAAAATATCTTCATTTTTTTTTGAAAGGAAACCTAACCCCAAGAAATAACATAAGTTGTTCTGAGAGATTTATTGCATTCATACCCATCAATCTACAAGATTCTCCACCAAAGTGTATGAGAAAGGCATAAAGCAAGAATAAAGTACAGTTTCTCAGCAAGACATGGGCATCGCCATTTTCTTGATTACATGACGTACTATGCGGAGTCGTTTATCAACAAAATTTTTAGCGCACAGAGTGCGCGATCAGACATCCTACTATTATCCTTTGTACTCCAATTGCCAGAACGCCAATTGCTACCGTATATAAGTTGGTAAGATTTATTGTACAACAAGAGGCAGGAATTCATCTTGTTTTTCAGAACACCTACACTTTTTCTTTGGGGTTAGGTCTCCTTTAATGTAAATGAACAATTGATATTAGGCTGAGCTAATAATAATAATATACAGCTACAGTGCATATGAGAAGAAAAAAAGTATTCCCAACTTTTGTTGCTTATGAATATTATACGTGTATCGGTGTATGATTAACAAGTCCTAATCAATGTAATCTTGAAATCTACATGTTTTTCATGGTAACGAGTACGGTAGATTGTTTTGGGTCTAATGATTACTCCTTATTTTTTCTGCAATGGACCGGGCCGAGCACCATGGTTTTAAAAAGTGCCATCAAATTTTCTTTCCACCAAGTTTGATCTATTTTGAATGACTCAGTGGCAAGTAAAGCATGAGAAGCCAAGATTGTCATCATAACATTACAAAGAGAAAATCATAAATTTTGCTCGTATTGTAAGTGAGCCTTTTCTAAAGTCCAATTTGATATTGTCACCCTCTACTTTTCTATTCAAATGCACAAATCAATGTGACTATAAAGGCTGCGTTCAACCAACACTTTTTCACCCTAGAAACGCGTTTTTCAAAGAGGTTTAGTTTCAAACACGGTTGTGTTCAAGCGATTTCAAACGATTTTGCATCGATCGTAAAAAATAAACGTGTTTCAAAACGCAAACATGAAACGCTGAAAAAGATGCGTTTTGTAACGTAGGGCCTACGTGATTCGTGATTCACGGTCGCTAGAAATCGCTTGAACGCAACAGAGATCTTAATCATGATTCTATGACGTCATTATCGTGGCCTGCTTCTGGTTTGGGCCGACAGTCGACCGTAAAAAAAATTCAGAAAGCGCGCTCTGAAGTTGACCTATACTTTCTGGTTCAAACTGTGCAGTGTGATGCGCAGTGGCTAGGCTTAAAATGAGCGAGAATCAGCGTTGATGGAAAATCACTTGAACGATCTCATTACATAGGCTAAACGTGTTTTGTAACCGCTTTTTGACTTGTGATTCTAGCTTTAAAGCTACTATGTCCTATTTGCAGGCCAAAAAGGTTAAATTCCAACGGCATTCGAAAGACAATACTAATTTAGAACTTCCCTAAAAAAAGGGGGGCTTGAAAATGTCTTTAAGTGGGAAAATAACGACTATTAGTTGTTGAATCGACTTAGGAGCTATAGAGCTGGATAAGTAATAGTCTGATTTTTCAGACCATTGTACCAAATGGTCGTACGTTTTATGCTGCGCAAAGATTCAATCAGTTTAATTTTGGCCATTACAAGAAGTGGTTTATTGATGTAGACAAATGCTCATGTACCCTTTACAGCTCATTTTATGTATGTTATTACCAAAGATGAAAAAAGCCAGTCAGTCACTCAATAGTGTCTGACAGTGAAGTCTAGCAAGTAAACAGGTTTCCTTGCATAATTTGAATATTAGGACACTGCTAACGTTTAGATTTCACAGACAGGACATACATGACATATTCATAATTCCTGCAAAGTTCTACAGAATTTGATGTTGGCTGCGAAAGGGACATAGTATCTTTAAAAAGTCAGCAATTGCTTTCGGATTTAAATGACAATAGGAAAGGGCATTTTCCATGACCCATATTCACTTGCTCATAATACCATTGATTAGTCTACTCCAATTCCTGATAAGGTAGGTAGACTTTCTACAAGAGGATTTCAAAAATTCTTTTTGAAAATTAGGTTTATACCCGGGGTTTAATACTGCTCAGTCGTCCATGGCAGGAGAGTTATTACAGGATTTGAGTTACTCTTTATTCAACTGTTATTTTTAGTGTTAACATAATTCACCCTTCTCCCAGTAGACACTCCAACTACGACAAACCTGAGTGATATGACCCAGCAAGCAAGATACAGATGTAGCCTACCATGGTGCAAGACCCAGAACTGGCAGAAGCTGGGACATCCCCCTTGAAATTAGATCTGGAAGCTCGACAGCTGGAGACGGCTTTCTTCCAGAAGCTTTGGTATTCAAGGTCTTCGAGGTGATTTTATTTCATAAAATACACATGTTAATTTGTTATCGTTAATTCGTTATGAATTTATATGATTCTATGAAAAATGTACCAGTGGCAGTAGATCGAGTCTACAAAAGACTAAATCAAATGTACATGTTATGAATTTTTAATTTAAATAGAAATCTACCACAGTTGGTACAATTTTTTTTAATTAGAACTGTAGGTACATTATACTTATATTATAGGCTAGTTAATTTAGGCTCCAACTCGTAACGCATGCCATAGTCTAGGACATATCAGCTACTAGTATTAAGTACAGACTACAGCCAGTACAGGTAGCTGTAGACTCGACCCTTACCTCGTATTAATTGCCGGAGCAAGTGTGCCGCTCGCTGATGACGTGCCGCCCTGGCCCCTGGCGCTGGCACGGCCACCGATAGTGCTACTGCTAGTGGCCGTGGCATCAACTCTGTCAAACTCTGAAGCTGCCTCGGCCTCGGCCTCGTGTATATCATCACTTGCCGAAGACGACGTTGACGGAATGTTCTCCATGGCGTGAAAGGCCTTGGTTAATTCAGGTTGAATCGTAACTTGAAACTGACAAACAGTGACCAATTAAGAGACAAACAAATCACACACATGCAAAGCATGCGCATGGCATTTAGAGTCTATCTGACTGCAACGCAAGGCTTGCATTGAGCTGAGATGGCAAGATGATTGCGGAGCGAGCAGAGATGAGACCATGCCCGCTAACATACCTTCTCCTCCTCCCGACCCACCTCCTGACCCTATATGCCTAGGCCTAGTACTACGATATTAACAAGCTTAGTATAATTATGTTTCTTGTTTGTTCTGAAGGCCGAGGATGCGATTAAGTTCATTTACTCTCGATGTCGGCATCTTTCTTGTTTGTTTGTACTGCATCTGGAGGCCGAGCACTGCATAGCGTAGGCCTACGTACTGATGGTGGTGGTGGTGTGGGGGGTGCAATGGCCTCGATCCAGGGGCGGCCGTGCGACTTCCAAAGCGGGGGCGGCGCAGAAAAAGGGCACTTTCTGGAAAAAGGGCACTTACAAAGGAAATCTCAAAGCGAAAATATACAATTTTTAGACATTGGTATATATACCCCCGTACATTGTGATTACATTATCAGGGATGATTTCAATATTTGTTTCACTTTATACACCATACAAGCTATTGCTTAAGCATCATACTTTGCAGTTTGGTGTGATGGTCTTAAAAATTATGTGCGAGCGAGGAAAAATTTTAAGATTTTTGAGGTCGCAGTTCGAAAAATTACATCTTATAAAGAGGAAAACCCCAATCTTGATGGGATTATAAGCTCATTCTCATAACGGAAGACTGAAAAGACCTTTGATAAGTAACATAAGTATATCATCTATAGATGCGTGCGAGCGTAGCGAGCGAGCTTTGGGGGACCTTGCTCTTAGTCGCTTGAAATTAGGGGCACGTTTAATGATGAGAGGAAAAGGGGACACTTACCAAAAGGGATAAGACACTTATTAGAAAAGAAAAGCAGCACGTGTCAAAGTACAAAGGCTAATTACCAGAGGTAAAAATGGAGCACTTCTTACACCTAAACAAAGAGGCACTTATGAGAATGGGAAATGGGCATTTCTCGATGGAAAAGAAGCTCCCATCAGATTTTGATACGGGCTTTTATAAGAAGTGAAAAGGGGCATTTATGAAAAAGGGATAGGTTCCTTATTAGAAAGAAAAAAGGGCACGTATCATTGTTAAAACGGTAATTATCAGAGGTGAAAAGGGGCACTTATCGCATCTGAAAAGGGGCACTGACCATATATGAAAAGAGGCACTTATGAGAATGAAAAATGGGCACTAATAATAAAGGGAAATGTGCATTTGATGAAAAAGGGGCACCGATCAGATTTTAATAGGGGCATTTATCGGAGGTGAAAGGGGGCTTTTATTAGAAGGGGGAAGTGGCTCTTAATAAAAAGAAAAAGAGGCACATGCTAAAATAAACGGGGCACTTATCAGATATGAAAAGAGGTAATCATGAGAAGGGGAAGGGGCACGTATTAGAAGGAAAAAGAGCATTATTAGGAAGGAAAAGGGGGACGTGTCAAAATAAAAGTGGCATTTATTAGAGATGAAAAGACCACTTTCATGAGGGGAAGGGGCACTTGTCAAAGTAAAACGAGTATCTCTCAGAATTGAATAGAATCATTTACAAGAGATGAAAAGGGGCACTTATGAGAATGAAAAGGAACTATTTTCATAGGTAAAAAGGGGCATTTATGAGAAGGGGCTCTTTTTTAATGGGGGCACTTATCATAAGGAAAAAGGGCACTTATTAGAAAGGAAAGGGGGCCCATGTGAAAATATAAGGTGCGTTTATCCGAGTTCTATCTATCAGGCTATAGTTCATCCAGACGTTGGACAAAGCCCTCCTCATAACATTTCCATTCTCTTCTGTCTCTAGCTGTCCTAGTCCAAGTGGCCGTTCCCATGTATGATGTTAGGTCATCTCTCCATCTTCTCTTCTGCCTTCCTCTTCTTCTCTTTCCCGTCCTTGGTTGCCATTCTGTGAAACGATTTGTCCATCTATTCTATCCGAGTTAAAAAGGGGTAGTTATTAAAAGGGAAGGGGCACTTCTTACAAAGGAAAGGGGGCACTTGTCAAAGCAAAAGGGGCACGTCTTAAATTTGATTAGGACAGTTATCAGAGGTGAAGGGGGCGCTTACCAAAAGTGCAAAAGGGCGTTTATCGTACCTGAAAAGGGGCACTTACTAGAGATTAAAAAGGGCACTTATGAGAATGGAAAATGGACACTTATTGCAAAGGAAAATGGGAACTTGTTGAAGGAAAAGGGGTAAGTGTCAAAATAAAAGGGGCACTTTTCCTATGTAAAAAGGGGCACTTCTTACAAAGTTAAAGGGGCATTTTTCCTATGTAAAAAGGGGCACTTCTTACAAAGTTAAAGGGCATTTTCTATGTAAAAGGGCACTTTTGGGGTACTTGAAAAAGTGGGAGGGCACTGTGCCCCCCCCCCGGAGCGCATGTCAGAAAAGAAAAGGAGCATGTGTCAAAGTACAAAGAGTAATTATCAGAGGTGAAAATGGGGCACTTCTTACACCCTCAAAAACAGGCACTCACCAGGGATGAAAAAAGTCAGTCATGAGAATAGGAAATGGGCATTTGTCGACGGAAAAGGGGCCCCCATCAGATTTTGATAGGAGCATTTATAAGAGGTGAAAAGGGGCATTTATGGAAAGGGGATAGGTCCCTTATTAAAAAGGATAAGGGGCACGTATCATTGTTAAAATGGAAATTATCAGAGGTGAAAAGAGGCACTTAATTATGGCACCTGAAAAGGGACAATGACCAAATATAGAAAGGGGCACTTATGTAAATGAAAAAGGGGCACTTATAATAAAGGAAAATGTGAATTAGTTGAAAGAAAATGGGCACCAATCAGATTTTAAAGGGGGCATTTATCGGAGGTGAAGGGGGCACTTGTCTGAAGTGAAAAGGAGTATTTGCTCGTACTTGAAAAGGGTCATTTACAAGAGAAGGGGCACTTATGAGAAGGGGAAGGGACTCTTTTTGTTTAATGGGGCACTTAGGAAAAGGGGCACATTTGAAAATATAAGGTGCGCTTATCCGAGTTAAAATGAGGGTAGTTATTAAAAGGGAAAGGGGCACTTCTTCCAAAGGAAAAGTGGCACTTGTCAAAGTAAAAGAGGCACCTCGCAGATTTGAATAGGGCAATTATCAAAGGTGAAGGGGCACTTATCAAAAGTGAAAAGAGGCACTTCTCGTACCTGAACATGGAGAATGGAAAATGGACACTTATTGCAAGGAAAATGGGAAGTAAAAGGGGCACGTGTCCAAATAAAAGGGGCACTTATCAGAGTTGAAAAGGGAAAGGGTACTTTTACAAATTAATAAGGGCACTTTTGAATGTGAAAGGGGCACTATTCCTATGTAAAAAGGGGCACTTCTTACAAAGTTAAAGGGGCATTTTTCTATGTAAAAAGGGGCACTTTTTGGGTGCTTGAAAAAATGGGAGGGCACTGTGCCCCCTGCCCCGGCGGGCCGCCTCTGCCTCGATCTGAACTGCAACCAATACTCACTACTTGGGGGCGGTGGGCACTAACTGTAAGACGATCGATACATGAACAACAACAATTTCATTTAATTTCTTTCCACGTCAAGATAAAACCATAATTATATAATTATCAAAATACAAACATGATTATATAATGAGATATCTGAAGTGGGCGAGGATCATGAAAACATATAATGGCTTCTTAAAAATAACCTTTACAAATTTCTCTCAATATTTTTTTTTTTTCGGTTCGGGGGGATAAGGGACATCGAGTTAGAATTACATGAATAAAGTATTGGCTATAGCTAACATTCCTGTCAGCAAACACTAGTATCTTCAATTTAGTGGTTTATATCTATATATAGGCCCACTGGCGTACTGATGGGGGGGGGGCAATTATAATTGACCCCGAAATAAAATTCAAACGTGGTTTATTTCTAATTCGATACCAGTGATTTTAATGTGGCAAAATGGCATGATTTTTCCCTGAGCTTCCGAGGGCTCAATGTCAATTATGTTGGATTTCAATGTTAGAATAAATCATCTTGGCAAGGTCTGATGATTAATCCTTTAATCCCGATTTCACCTTTCCTTCCAGCCGCTACAAGCTGTCCTTCTCTTCCTCTTTCAGTTTTCTTTTCTTTTCTTCTCTCTATTTTATTTTGTTTGGGGGGCCGGGGTTAATTGTGTGTATGTGTGTTGTTTGTTCTGTGTGTATTTGGGTGTGCTATAATTATAATAGATTTAATTCAATTACATTTAGTTTCACATTGGTTCTCAGTGTATATAGCCAAGGTAGATTGTTTATGTATAGTTAATGAGCATTGTCGTAGCTGAGATAAATTACGCAAATTATTATATTTCTGTTCTAATTGTTTCTTGTTTTTTTTTTTCAATATGAATTGTTTATATATGTATGATTTATGAATTGAATGGAATCAATAAAGAATATTGAGAAACAAAAAACACCAATATTAATATCGTCGCTCCTCTAGGCCTATAGCCTACTAGCTAGAAACCCATGGTGATCGCATCCTAAGAATGGAATGGTTCAAGGACAATTACCCCCTGGTAAATCACCCCCTGGAAAAATCCAACGGGACAATTACCCCCCCCCCTCCCCCAGGCAAGGACAATAACCCCGGAAAATTACCCCGGAAAATTACCCCTTGAAAAATTACCTTATTATAGCACAGAGCTAAGTGAAATCGCATAGGACTATATTGTCGCGCGCAGTTGTCAAATATTGCCATTCAGCAGTGGGGTTGCGGTTTACCGCGCCATATCTGTTTACATTTTTTCTTCTCTTTTTCTCATGCTTTGGTAAGAAAACATTTGAGCACGATAATATTGTTTGTTTTACAATTATTATTTCAAAAAGTATCATCACAAATCACAATCAAATCTACTACATCCTCATTCAGACTGATTACTTCATCTACAAAGATTTATCAAAAACAGTACTTAGGCCTACAGATTAAAAAAAAAAAAAAATTAATGAATGAATCCTAGTACACAATACAGAGCGGAGAATCAGGTTCATTGCAACCGGAGAAAATGATACGGCTCTGTGCGTGTTATTGTCAGAATGGTATCATTATATCAGTATATTGTTATTATTATCATTATCATAATTACTATTACTACTATTATTATTTAGATCATATTCTGCATATGATTATTTTCTTATACATTTATATAATATAAAAGAAAATACTGATTTTTTTTTTGTTACCATGTTAAATTGCCCTGAATCCTAAAAAAAAGAATGCTTACATAAAATACGAGACAACTCCTGCACTGGGTCAATATTGCGGCCAAAAAGCAAGACAGTACTCATCAAAATTTCCTAATTAACAAACATTGATACTGATAATATACATTACAAATAATTTGGCACAGGTAGACAACACGTTATCAAATTATTAACATTTTATAGGCAGAATAAAAAATAAATTATTAAAAAAACTTTCTAAAATAGCTATTCTAGGCTAATGGTTTGAATCAAAGCAAAGCAGGATTTTAAAAGTAAAATGAAAGGAAATAAATACCAGAAGCCAATATGCAAAAAGTGCACATGATTGTGGTTGATAAAAACTACGGTCAATTTCATTTCATAGTTTAAATCCTCGTAATAATACCTTAAGAATAATAATTTGATACACAAGTCATGATACATGATACAAGGTCGTAGCAACTTACCTTTTCATAGCGAAAAATTATATTTCCAAGGGGAAATCCTACTTTTCCCATAAGTGAATTTACATTGCTAATAGCTTTCTCATAATTATGTGGCAAAATATTATATACATGTGCCAAGAAATATTTTCATTCGCCAAACGAAAAAAAATGCATTTGTCACGAGAAAATTTACATTTGCATTGAGGAAATGAGCATATAAGAGAGGATTAAAATCATCTAAGATTGAAGAATTTATAGTTGCCAAGATATAATGTACATTTGCTAGTACAAACTAATGTTTCCTAAGAGATATTTACATTAATTGTTTATAAGACATGATTTACATTTGCTAAAACAAAAATACATTTTGTCAAGGGATAATAAGTACTGTTGTCAAAAGAGAATTCATATTCCCAAATATATAACTTATAAGTTTGATGAGAGAATTAAAAGAGAATTGATATATTTTCCAGAAGAGCATACTACTTTACTATGAATGTTCACTTTACTAGAGTTAGTAATCTGGAAAGACGGCGAAAACAAAAACAACTTTTTTTTAAAACAGCCATTTCCTGAGTGACAGCGGAGTATTTTTATTTGATTGATTTTGTCTATCAGGGTATCTTTTTTCGGTCCGACGGTGGATAAGTCTTCGGACCGTGAACCACAATGTACGGAGTTCGAGTCCCTGTCGCAGCACTAATATCCTTTTGCAAGACACTAATCTACATTTGCCACGCTCCATCAAGGTGAGGTATGGGTACCCGGAAGGAATTAATTCATAAAAATATTCAAGCGCTGTAATGGCAGCCGTACTAATTAAAGCCGGGGTAAAACAATAATGGAGCGACAATGTGCCAGCTAGAGCTATTAAAGAATCCACTAAAATTATTATTATTATTATTATTCAAAGGTTATTTGCAAAATGTCTCCTTACTCTGATCTTTTCAGTTCGTTTGCACGACTTAATTACTGGTCAATCATGGTAATCAAGTTTGTTTACGCTATCGAGGTTCTATGTTGATAAACTTCCACTGGTAGCTTAGTTGGCCATTGAGATTGCACGCATATCCCTATGCAGTCTGTACGTACGTGCATTGCGCGATCATGCCAAATTGCTCAATGAAATAAATTTCCAAATCGAGATTCAAACCTTTATTGCTTGTGATCCTGAAGGTGATACTAAAAAAAATTGAGGTGTCATATGAAAGAGCAGGTTTATCTCTATATTTCCAAAGGAGCGTCATCTCGTCATTACATATGTAGATCTAGGCCTAGCTACAATCGAGATCGCCGGTCGTCTGCGCTGCGCTATGCAATTAAAAAACCTAAAATGTAGCGACTAAATCATCGCACAAAATAATGTAAGGTGTCCGCGCTCGCATGCACAAAGACAATTTTAACACGTAAACCAATGGGGATCGCAGGAGGATGAGGATGAGGGTACACATTTTTAACTATTCCCTGTGGGCTATTGCTATTCCCTGTGAGTGGGGCATGGCTTGAAATCACGACTCCAATTTCGACCAATCAGATGGCTAGATTTCTAAAGTGAGGTATATAAAGTTATTTACACCCTTCTGGTTCTGAACAGGTGGTATAATATGTAGCACTTCTTTGTTGATTTTCGTATGATTCTATTGATCGATAACCTCATCCCAAGATACAATGAGGGTGATTTTGAGCATGCCGTTTCTCTTGAAGCCGAGGGCTTCGTTCTCCACCACATCCTTTTCAATCACCTTCGGAAACTCCACGATATGTGAGCCACCATTTTCTTCGGAATTCTTGGATTTCTTCCTGGTTTCTTCTACATCATCAAAGTTATGAATAAGGATCTCAAATCGGCATTGTGATGGGAGCTGATGACCAGTTTCGTTCGGGTAGCTGGTATCCGCTGTAACCTTCAAAGAGAGATGTGTCCCGCGCCCACTGCCGAATCCGACTAGGAAGAGCTCGGCTCTCAGCTTGGGGTCCGTGGTTGGAAGGATGAAAGATGATTGTCCCTGTTTCTTCTCAGAGTCGTAAGGTATAAAATGAGTTAAAGTGGTTTGTCGGTTGTGGCGGCAACCAGCTATCTGCCTCTTCTCCAGTGCTTCCAATCTTTCTTTTGAATTCTTCACATCATCCAGGATAAACCCAATCATTATCTCATTGTTTTCTATCTGATCGTGTTGTGAGCTTACAGAATTGGTTAATGACGCAATATCCGAAAGGGACTGTGAATGTCGCAAATTGCTTCTGCTGCATTGGCGCATATACCCCTTTTTCAATTTTTGCAAACTTTCTGCATTTTCCAAGAGAGAGGACATGGTGGTAGCGTTCATGGTGAAACTAAATTCGCTCTGCATCTCCGCTCCTGTTTCGGATCGTCGACGAATATCCGGATTGCAGAGATAACCGGTAGGCGAAGTGTCGACATGATTGGTCGTGATCTCCGCAATAGGTTCTGGGACCGTGGACATTTGTTGGGGGCTGGATGCGTTGGGAGTGAGTGATACTGTTGCAGGAGCGTCCTCCCCGCAACATCTTTCACCTATGACCCCATCCTTAGCCCCGGTCTTAGCCCCACCCATGGCTCCACCTCCCACACCCCTGGTTGCATTTTCAGTCACATCTGCTCTCCTCTCTGGATCCGGAGTTCCCTCCTTTCGCGGAATATCTGAATTGAATCGGATAAGATTTAATAATGCAGTTCATTATACTGGCCGAAAAAGGAATCATTGGCATCTTAATATGACACAAATTAACACTACGATGTTTCTTTAATTTGAAGTTAAGCTTTGATGGAGCAATCGTCAAGAAATAATCTGGGATATACAGAAGCAAGATGACAAGAGAAGAGAGGGATGTTGGGGAGACCGAAATGGATCACTCTGTAGGCCTACGGAAATGGAAGGGTGGTTGAGGGTGTGTGGGTGGGATGGAAAGACAGAAAGAGAAAAATCAAGACAGGTTTAAGAATAAGAAGTAGCTCTGCAGTGGCATATAGCGGGGGGTCAAGCCATGCATAATTGAAGAGGCATCGGAAATATTACATTCATGAAGGCAAAGGAACATATTAAAGCGGTGTGGGAAGAGACCACATCGCCTTCTTTCCACGTTGCTTTGATCTCCGGGACTAGGTGACCCGAAATTCGCTCCTGCGATAATTGCTCTGACCGGCTTCATTTCGTCAAAGGTTTGGGGCTGGGTTACGGTTGCAATCGGGTTGTAGCATTAACGTTAGGGTAAGAGTTAGGTAGGCCCTATACTTTGGGATCTATACAGTTGAAGTTAGGATTTTTCTTTTTTTAAGGTTAAGAATTTACCGCGGAGCAATTGTCGCAGAATTCTGTGTCATACAATCTGCCCGCAGTCTCCGGCCCATTCTGACCTCTCTTGGTTTTTCATGATTTGATTGGAGGGTATCAGCCCCCGTTGCCCCTGGAGCTCTGCCTCTTAGATTATTATAAAATGGGTTAAAGAATGTAGCCAATGAGAAGCGTCGATTTGGATCACGTGTGCGTGCATTAATTTTTACCAATTTGCTCAAAACAACCTTCAATTTCTCGACTTTATACTCAAATTGTAGACCCATCTTATTAAACAAAAAATACATGTTTTTATCTCGCGCATTAGTGATATGCACTACCAGTAGCGTACGCAGGATTTTTTCAACGGGGGGGTTTTAAAATTTGAAAATCGCGCCGAAAATTTCGCAACGACTCAGCCGGCCGCTGAATAAACGGGGTGGGGGAGGGGGGTAAGAGCAATTTTTTTTCTTGTCCCGGAAATTGGAAAAAGGAATTATGTTCAGTTCGGGGGAGGGGGGTATGGTCATTTTTTTTCTTCATCCTTTAGCACGAATTTTTTTTTTTTTTCTTTCTTGTCCCGAAATTGGAAATTGGAAAAAGGTATTATGTTCAGTTGGGGGGTATGGTCATTTTTTTTTTCATCCTTTAGCACGAATTTATTTATTTTTTTTTTTTTTTAATAAATTTTTTTGCTCAAAAAAGTGAAGGGGGGTTCCGAAACACACACATTAAAAAAAAATTGAGGGTGGGGTTTAACCCCAAACCCCGCTGCGTACGCGCCTGTGCACTACACTTGGTTAAGTCACAATGAGACAGACAATGAACTTGACAAGTCTCGTTCATTATCCTACTGTGATTTAACCTGCGTGCAGTGCATATTCACTACTGCACTCGCAAACATGTATTATTAATATAACATGTATTCTTATTAACTCATTTTCCCAAATTCAACTTTCATACCTGTTCCTGCAGCACTTTTCTTGGCTGGAGTTGACGTTTTCGGGATGCCCTGGCCAGATGCAGCGCCATCTAACGTTTGAGTAGGAGTATCGGAAAAGACATCATCTCTACAGATATGACAGAAATAAACATGGCAAATATAAATCTGTGATAACTCTTCTTAACATTGGACCTGCATGATAGATAAAGAAAACATATTTCCGATGTTGATTATATTTAGTATATCCCATGATGCAAGGTATCGTTTGTAATAGAAAATGACCAAATGCGTTAGACCTCAAGTACCTTTAAATGTCACAAAAATTGCGCAAAAACA
Organism: Mesocentrotus franciscanus; assembly: GCA_037976565.1. Classification (NCBI taxonomy): domain Eukaryota; kingdom Metazoa; phylum Echinodermata; class Echinoidea; order Camarodonta; family Strongylocentrotidae; genus Mesocentrotus; species Mesocentrotus franciscanus. Next base: position 11,279,599 of record CP137684.1, read on the forward strand.
CATTTGAAAAATGTAAACTTACGGGTCTTCATCCAATATGGTCGCATTGGGTGATGTAGGATTCTGACAGCTTTCTAAGTATCGATGGTGGTGAGTCATTCTGTTACTACGGTTAGCTAGGTAAAAGACACACACAAAAAAAATCCTTTAACATGAATAAAGAATTTGTAAATCAAAAAATTGTTTTAAAGGATACATTATAATCCCTATGTAATGACATTGGGAAAGATAATACAATGCAGTGTGAAACCGATTTGAAAAAAACATGTGTCGATCTGTATTGCGTCAAAACTTGAATCAACACATACACTAGACTAGCCCATCACACAACGATCCGACTGGTCTGCCACTGTTCTGCAACGGAGTGAGATCTATAGGAGATATGACGTCACAGCTCCCGTCAGCTTGTGAGTCACATACCAGTCGGATCATATTGGTGCGTGGTGGTATTACGTCTTTGTCGCAGGTACTGGCGAACTGGGGGCTGGTATCCCCTACCCGGTCTCCCCTAAAGGTCCACGACCGAAAGGGGGAGAAGAAAAAGAAAGACGAAATAATTTTCAAAAAATACATCATTTCCAGGGTTTTGTTGTTGTTGTTTGTTTATGGTTTGTCTGTAATGAACATTCATTTGAATTGAGTTTTAATCAGATTCACCTTGCAACTAGACTAGGCATGCACTCCACAGTACTGTAGATAAGTGCTGTGTGTGTGTGTATTTGTGTGTACTACACACTTTGCCTGATATAGCAGTGCACTTGGACAGATTGGAGATAGGCATGCTAGATGGTGGTTCATGAAAACTGAGAAGCTATAGTTGCTTGTGGAGAATCTTCTTGGTTTCAGGAGGATGAGGAGTCACAATATCAGACCCAACTTGCGCAGGAGTCTTCATCTGAGATTCATAAACAGAAGACCTGGTTTCACCATGACGTGCATCTGATTGTACACTGGGCGTTTCAAAGCGCAGAGTCTTTAAAGGCCCGGTCACACAGCCTTTCGCGTCTGTATCGCGGGTAAAATTTCGCGATTTTTTTTTTGCCCGTGGTGGAAAATGTGCAAAATTGGCTTACCCGCGGTTTACCCGTGGTATGCCCGCGGAACAGACGCCGGCGACTGTTCCGCGTCCTTATCGCGGGTGAAGCGCGGCGGTACCGCGTCTTTATCGCGACCTCAAAGCGTCCAACAGCGTCTGCTTCACGGGCAGAAATTTTGGCCGTGATTCGGCCGATACGCCCGTGGAGGGCTGTGTGACCGGGCCTTTAAATTTCGCGTCCTACCGCGTGTAACCGCGTCTTAACCGCGGCCGTAGCACGTCCTAGCACGTTCGTTCCGCGTCTGTACCGCGTCTTTACCGCGTGTGTACCACGTGTACCGCCCGCGATTACCCGCGGTCTAAATTTTGGGCAGCCCAAAACTTTTCGCGCGGCCAACCGCGTGTGAATTTCTTACCGCGTGTAACGACGGGTAAAGTACGGCTGTATCGCGTCTTTATCGCGACCTCAAAGCGTCCAACAGCGTCTGCTTCACGGGCAGAAATTTTTGGCCGTGATTCGGCCGCGATACGCCCGTGGAGGGCTGTGTGACCGGGCCTTAAGATGTTGAAGGTTTCCTTCATCACTATTGTGTGGTCTTTCTCGACTTCATCCAATTGAGATAGGATGTCCTCATCTTCCTTGCATACAGCAGAGTACTCTTCTTGAGCTTCGATCAATTTGTCCATACAATTCTGAACAGCATCTCGACACTGTTTAATGGTGTCATAATCTCCTTCTAGCAACAATGTTCTCAATTTGCTACAAGAACGTCTCCATTTATTGAGAGCGCTTCTCCAGGCTCGTTTCTTGTTATCTGCACTCCACTGAGCGCCCTTTTCTGTTGGCTGTCTAATTCGAATTTCGGGATCTTCAACAGCCACTTCTGGATCTTGTTCTTTATCTTGAGACATGCTTCGAATTAGAAAGAACTTCTGACGTGAGCCAAGAGTTTTCACTGTATTTTTTTTTGTGGTAGTCGAATGCAATAATGAAGTCGGACGAGGTTTTTACGGGAATGTCTCTTTATTCGTATTCTTTCTTTCAATCTTTCATTCCATCTTCTAGGAATCGTTCTTTCGTTCATTCCTTGAAAACTCTTTTCCTCCTTATTCTGCTTCTTTGACATTAAAACATCTGAGGATGTGATAAGTTAGAGAAGATTCTCCACAAGCAACTATAGCTTCTCAGTTTTCATGAACCACCATCTAGCATGCCTATCTCCAATCTGTCCAAGTGCACTGCTATATCAGGCAAAGTGTGTAGTACACACAAATACACACACACACACACAGCACTTATCTACAGTACTGTGGAGTGCATGCCTAGTCTAGTTGCAAGGTGAATCTGATTAAAACTCAATTCAAATGAATGTTCATTACATTGTCCCTCCGTCTTTCTTTATGTAAATTAATCCATCGAGTATATAGTCAAACCAATTTGGAGGTATGTTTTTAAGACCCATATGTCTTTTGTCATACTGGTCCATATAATTATGTACTAAATTTAAAGAATTTATAAAGTCCATGCCCTATTTAAACTTGTTAAAATATAAAAATATTAGGTACATCGGTGTGCACATCTTGATTTGGAAAGCATGTCATAACATGGAAATTAAATCTTTTTGAAGCCTGTTTTCATTTCAGAAAAAAAGGTGGCATTCCCTGTTTACATCTTTCCGAATCGTCTCATTGTATCGACAAGGGCTTTTCTACAAAGTATATGCATGTACTCCAATATATACGTGTAATGTAAATACATAATCTCATTGTTAAGATATCTGTTGTTTCATTTAACATTATCTCTTTTTTAACAATATGACATTATGGTATCAGACACGAAATTATGTTTAGTCTTTACCACGGCCAATTGCTCTAACTGCATTTTTTAAAGAAAGACGTACATTTTTATCCAACAAGACAGTCAAATAAATTTCGACTATCTAATCTCAAAACCGCTACCGTACGGCACATAAATCAATTAAACATAGAGGCCCGGGCATATGGAATTCCCTGCCTTTGGATCAAATGAATATTCACTCAGAGTTTGCATTTAAAGTAACAGTGAAAAGAATGCTGTAACTTCTCCCAATATACTGTTTAATAATGAATGTTTATGTCTGCTTTACTAACAATGACATGTGCAAACATCTTTTACTCCTTCTCACTTCAACCCCCCCCCCCTCTCTCTCTCTCTCTCTTCAGTCTCTACCACCTATCATTCTTCTCTTCTCTTTGCCATACTTCGCATCCCCAGGAACCCCCTAATTTATGTATTTTGCTTGTACATGTACTTATATTATTTTCAGGGCTCACAATGCAGCAATCTTTGCTTATCTTGGAGCCCTGGCCAGTTCTGTTTAAACTAAGTTCATTTTCTTCATGTATGTTTTCATTTATACTGATTTTACTATTTTACTCAGAACTGGGGAAAAAACGAATACATGCCCAAATAAAAAATGTGTAAACCCCTTCTTTACTAAGATGCGTTGCTTGAAATAATAATTTTTCATGATGAAGTAAACATCGTCTACATTTGGTTTGCCCTATATTTCTGCCAATATTAGTATCGGACTAGTGTAACATTTAGCCTATAAGGAACCTGGTATACAAATATACACTGTCTTGAGAGGTTCTAGTTAGAACAATGGGCAATAGGTGACTCCAATAGTAGGCCTACTATTTGCTAAGGGGCAGCCCCGAAGCAAATAGTACTATTGGAGTCACCGAGGCCCATAGTTTTAACCAGTATCTCGAAAAGAAGGCAGGGTATATTTGTATACCAGGTTCCTAATAAGCTGATTTATAATCAAGCAGAGACACTTCATTAGACAGTTAATTAGACTGCGGCTCAACAAATAATAAATGTTTTAGCTCGTGCATTAGTGATATCCACTGCACGTGGTTAAGACACAATGACACGGTCAATGAACTCGACAAGTCTCGTTCATTATCCTACTGTGACGGAACCTGCGTGCAGTGCATATTCACTAATGCACTAGCAAAAATGTATTGTTTTATAAGTATTATTTGCATTTACAATTGAATATGACATTTTAACCCCTGGCAGCAATTAAAAACGCCCAAAATTCTCTGCGCATACCAAAACATTTCGATTGACAAAATTAATGGAAGACATACAGGTAGCTAGGCCTATACTGTCTCCAAAATAGGCTACCAAATATCTTGACAAAAGTCTCCGATGTAAGGCTTAACCTCCCACATATTTTATAGGAAATAGTCTCCCATAATTCCAGCCAACACCTTAGGCTTATCGAATTCTTCTTCATCGAGACTTGGACAACGTTTTAACGTTTACATCCAAGTATAACATTATAATTCTCTAGTTTTAACAAAATGAACATTCTTACATACTCTTCAAAACTTGTGAAGCGATACTCTATACTCACATATAATTGCAGTGTGTATATGGAACAAATATATACGCAGAAGTCCGACTTTAGTTAGCTAAAATGGCGACGAGTTGCTCATTCATTTTGCTCACCTTAGCCCTCAGGTCATACTCAGTTCGGCAATTTCCACAGTTTACAATAACTGAAATATTAATATCAATTTCCGGAAATGGCTAAGCTTAGTCTGCAAACCCACACTCTTTATATATTTGCGATTACATCTTGAGTGAAATATAGACCTTACAAATTATGAATTGGTCATAACTGTATTAAGATCCAGCGTAAGAGTGTCAACAATAAAGGTTATATTTAAGCAGGTCTAAAATGGGATGGTTCAGCCCGTAAGTCTCGCATCATGGATGACAAGGGTCTGTATATGCAGACTGGGAATGTTAGTGGGAATTCCCCGCAGAATAAAAATAGCTCAATGGCTTGAAATTTATAAATTGAATGGAAATTGATAGAATGAGAGAGAGAGAGAGAGCGGGGTGTGAGGGAGGAGGGAGGGCGTACGTGAGAGAGAAAGAGAGATAGGGTCAGGAGGGGTCAGGGGCGGCGTAGCGTCTTCCAAAGTGGAGGGGGGGGCACGAACAAAAAAGGACACTTTCTGAAGAAATTAAGGGGCACAAAGGGAAATCTCAAAGCGAAAAACATTTTTTTTAAATTAGACATTGCTAGGCCCTTATACCCCTACATTGTGATTAGATTATCAAGGATGATTTCATTGTTTGTTTCTCTCTTTACATGGTCCAAGATACCGCTTAGGCATTATACTTTGCAGTTGGATTTGATGGTCTGAATATTTATTTGCGAGTGAGCAAAATATTTAAGATTTGTGAAGTCGCAGTGCGAAAAAAATACATCTTATAAAGAGGATAAAACAATCCTTATCATTAAAGACTGAAAAGATTTTAAAAAAAAACTTATATTAACTTAAATTGCGAGCGAGCATAGCGAGTGAGCTTTGGTTTAAATTGAAGAAAATGTTGCTCTTTGTCGTTTTAAATTCGGGAGGACATTTTAGGGTGGAAAGAGTTAAAAGGACACGAAATAGAAAAGAATCAGAATTATCAGAGGTGAAAATGGGGCACTACTCGCACATGATACGGGCACTCACCAGAGATGAAAAGGGGCACTTATGAGAACACAAAGGGACACTAGCTTATTACAAAGGAAAAGGGATATTTATCAGAAAGAAAATGGCACTCATTAGAAACGATAGGGGCACGTGTCAAAATAAATGGGCGCTTATCAGAGATGAAAAGGAGCACTTATTACAAAGTTAAAGGGGGCACCTCTCAAATTGTAATAAGGGCACTCACCGGAAATGACAAGAGGTACTTAAAGCTGTCCATATAAAAGGGACACCTCTCAGATTTGAAAAGAGGCAATTATAAGAGGTGAAGGAGCACTTATCAGAGGTGGTAAGGTGACTCTTAATACCAAAAATATTTAAAAAGGGGAATTTATCTTAAGGAAAAGGGGCACTTATTAAAAAGACGAAGGAAGCTATAAATTAGTATTATTTTGCCAATGCCGTTGGAATTTAACCTTTTCCTTTTTTTTTTGGCCCGCAAATGGGACATTTAAGGCATTAATCCTCATTACCAAGTACCTCGAACAGGACTTAAAGCCGTCGGTCTTCTGGTTGTTGCTTACTTATAAACAAGCATATACATGCTATCTTGGTAGTAAGGTATACGCAAACCATCACACCATCAAACCCTTCACCTCTATCTAACTTATTATGTACATGATTTATCCATCTCTTTCTCTCCCTATTTGACATAGTAAATTTCCATCATTCGGTATTCTGTATAACCATTTTGTTGTTGCAGTTGTTGGATGCTTTCAACAAGTTTTGAATAAAGGTTACAACGTTCCATTCTGCAGTCACATTTTGTCTTGTTATCAGTATAATTCTTGACCCGCCCTTGAAGATAGCGGTATGTTGCTGGGTACAAAAGTCCTTTATTTGATTAAAATATCTCATTCTTTTTTTAAATGTAAAGATTCGTAGTAAAGTTTGAAAATACAAAATATACAGACATCTGTGCAATCCTTCATGGCTTTAGGGCGATTCCTTTTCATATATAGTACATTCTTTCTAATTAAAAAGATTACATTTTCATTCAGAGTGCTTATTTCATCACACAGGCCTATGAAAATAATTTACAGCTTTATATATCTGGACATAGACAGAAATAACCGTCTGGTATGGGCCATTCTTTAATAAAACTGACATTTGTTGACATTCCCCATACACAGTCGATAACCCATACGGCTCGCACAGGGGGGATTGAGCCGATTCTTAATCACTTTTGGCACAGAAACTTTCTACCCCGATTTTCTTTATTTAGAACTAATTTTCTGATTTATAAATCAAATAGAAAAAACAATGTATATTTTTCTCCTATGTACAGTTATCAAAGTTTGATTACCTATTTCCAAATGCGAAATTTACGGACTTACTTTATACGAGTTATCCAATTTTTATCTCAGAACCAGTGAAACGGTTCGTTCATGCATTCGAATGACCAGGCCGATATATTTCCGGGTCAACGTACCGAAACACAGCCAATGGCCAATCAGAGCACTCGTTTGATATTGGGTTTATGAATATTCATTTATCACTGGGTCAAGCCGGGCTGAGTCGTACGTAGCTATTGGACATTCGAAAAGAAAGAAAAAAATGAATATTCATCAACTCAAATCAAGATGGCTGACAACAAATCATGTTGACGACAAGACTTTCTCGGATTAATCATTAGCTATCGTAAGTCAAAGGAGATATTACCGTGTTCTTTTTATTTTTAGTAAGATTCAGTGTATAATATTGCAGCTAAAGTGGATACATGAAGACGTAAAGAGTGAACAAAAACTCGTTGCATATCTCATTCATCTCGGTCCGGCCGAACCGAACCATTCCTTCCGCACACTACCCCATATAACGTACTTCAGTCTAATCTGGACAATAAAAGCATATTGAATTGAAATGCGGATCATGGATTTCATTCCATTATCAAGATTATACATGTACGTACAAAATCTTTCATTCACAGGAGTGAATTTGTCACTCTACATTAAGAGTGAAGGAACTTTCACTACTAATGGAGTGGTAAACATTTAATAAGGGCACTCACCGGAGAACAAAAGAGGCACTTAAAAATGTCAAAATAAACGATTTGAAAAGAGGCAATTATAAGAGGTGGTAAGGGCATTTCTTGTACCTGAATAAGGGGATTCACCTGAGTGACGCAAGGCAACAAATGACAAGCCGCACGCTCCGCAAAAAAGTGAAGAATCGAAGCCGATCGATCAGGAATATGTTTTGTGTTATAATGTGTTTCTTCTGAATGTAGATACGAAATTTGTTTTTAAATCGTTTTGATTCCCGTACATGTCCAATATATAGTCACAACAGTTATACATCAGTAATTTCTTTTATGAATTGGAGTATAAAATTACACATTCCAACATGCCGAAATTGCTATTATATGCACTATTAATTTATTTATGATATTCACCGTTCAACATAATATGTACTTTTATTGTAATTTACTGAAGTTATACTATCATTTCTACAGTACACTACTTAAATGAAAAGTCTACACTTTACGAATTGTATTCTGTTTAAAAAGTGGAAATTTTTAATGGATATACATAAATCTATGTACGTAATCTCTCTCTCTTTCCCGTATTAATGTTTCACATATAGCAATCTTACTATCTTAGTGCTTTTTTCCTCTTTTTTAAATTAATATTTATTTATGCATTAAAGGGTCCAACAAGAGACCAGCACATTGCTGGATGAGCGTCCCTGCTTTTATCTCCTCTGTCCACTTGAGTGATAACATTTTCACTCTTTAAAGGATTGGTGTTTCACTTTTTCCTGAGTAAAATAGTGACCACTCTTTTTTTCACTCGAAAAAGGGTTGTCCCTCATTTAGCTCCTCGTGAGAGTGGAATTTAACTCTCTTTTGAGTGCTTTTTCACTTTTTTCACATTCGGAGAGTACATTGTAGCAAATACCTAAGCAGATTGTAATGTTTTATAGCAAATAGGAAATATCTACGATAAAGTATTCTTACAAAACAACTGCTCGACCACTGATATTTAGTCAATATTGCGGCCCGAAATAAACCAAACAGTACTAAGAGAGATGATTAGTACTACAAATCGAATCGAAGAAAACCAACGAAGACAAACACAATGACATTGAAGCTTTTCGTCTTGCAGCCCGTTTTTTTTTTTGTTCTCTCTCTCTCTCTTTCTCTTTGATTGTTATCTTTCTATTCTGTTTATATTGCCCGATTTCGGTTTTTTGTTCATTATTGCGATTTACTCTTATGAATGGAAGACGAAAAGGTTCAGTTTGTCTGTATTCGTTGGTATTCTAAAGAAAATGCATTTAAGATGTCCCTGATTTGACATACAAATATAATGTTCATATACCTTACATGATTATAATTTGTTACAAAATAGATATCACGTCTTTTGAAAATTCAGACTTCATACATGAAGATGGCATTAAAGATGAAATAATGCTTTGAAATCATAAAGTCGTTCATAAAATGGCTATTTTTAGCATATTTCACACAATAATTATGAATTTAACATTTTAACAGACTTGTTGAAGTGATATACATGCAATAACACATAACCCAAACATGACCAATATACATAAAAGTTGTTACCCATTACATCAACTATAATGACAAACTAAGATCAAATCATTATTGTGATTCGTTGTCTTGTAATCTAAAAGTGGTATTTGCTACATAATATTATATAAATCATATAATAACAAATCATCCGTTCACAATAATATGCATCAAATATGCCCGTAGATAATTTTAATTTTCCTTGATAAAGATTTACTGAAAAATACATTTGCCCTTAGGGAATTACAACTCCAAGAAGGAAATTTATATTTGCTTTATTCTGGAGAGTTTACATTTTCAAAGAATTAATTTACATTCGTATGCCAAGCAAAGTTTTCAACTGCCTAATATGGACCGTAGAATTCAATTTTGTTCATGTAAGTAATTCCCTATAACTTTCTGTTAGTTTTCCTTTTTAACTCTTATTTTGAAGGATGCATGACATGGATGACAAGATATTTTGAAGGATGTATGACATTGATGACAAGATATTTTGAAGGATGCATGACATTGATGACAAGATACATACATGTACAAATATGTACCTTGTTTAGTTTTCTTCTTCATCCTACTTTTTTAATTTTTCTTCTTCTTCTTCTTGATGAATAAAGAGAAGATTTACATTAGTCTGCTGGAGCGAATTTAGATCTGCCAATTAAATATTTACATTTGCTATGAGATGAGTTACGTTTTCCAGTTTACACTTGCCAAAAACAAAACAAAAGGTTATCGCACTAATTATTCCCTCTGAAGGAAGTTCATTGTACCAGAATAGATGGGAACATAATCATGAGGTCGACAGAAAGCAATTCTTTTTGTCCTAATGTGAAAACGAAATAATTCTGCTTTGAAAATAGTATTGTTTTATACGACTGAATTAATCTAAGGATCGATATCCTCATCCCAACATACGATGAGGGTAATGTTGAGCATGCCTTTCCTCTTGTACCCAAGGGCCTCGTTTTCTACCACATCTTTTTCTATTAGCTTCGGAAATTCCACAATGTGTGCGCCACTGGCTACTTCTGAATCAGTGGATTTCTTCCGCGTTTCCTCGTCATCGGAACTATTAACAACACGAGCTTCAAAATGACACCGTGTTGGAAGGTCTCCGGTTACCCTTAACGAAAGATGGGTGCCGTGCCCACTACCAAATCCAAGCAGAAAGAGTTCGGCTCGTAGGTTGTCGTCTGTTGGAAGTATGTACGATGCCTGTTCAACCTTCAGAGAGTCATACGAAATGAGATGGGTTGACGTTTTCTTTTGGTTGTGGTGGCACTTTGCTTTCATTTTTCGCATTTCTTCTTGTAAGGCGGCCACACTGGTCTCTAAGGCCTCTATCTGATCTTGCTGGGAGCTAAAAGAGTCGCTGAGTAACCTCATATTATCAAGAGACTTAGTGTGGCGGATGTTACTCCGGACGCAATTACTATGATACCCTTTGCTGAGCTTTTCATGGCCTTCAGCGGTGCGGAATATCGAATCCAGAGCACTGCTGAGTTCTAATTGGCCCAAACTAGCTGGAGCTATGGGAATTGGGATTGCTTCAGAGCGTGGGATGATGTAGGGATTCCGGAGGTCGCCAGCACTGGAACCTCTGACACCAATGACCGAGATCTCTGCGACTGGTTCGGGGACTTGGTACACTTGGTGGGGGCTGGATGCTGCGGGAGTTGGTGATGTTGGAGCGTCCTGCCCGCCATTTCTTCCACATGTGACACCACCCTTGACTCCACCTTCCTCTGGATTCGGAGTTCCCTGCATTCGCGGCGAATCTGCATTGAATCGGATTATATTTAATGTTGCACATCAATATGGCCGAAATATGGAATCTTTAGATTCTTATGACACTGCGATGTTTTCTTTTGAAGTTATCTTAAAGGCAGGCATTCTACTGACACTATTTCAGATTTACGTGGATTGCCATCTGCTGCTCACAATGTTCCGATGTTTCGACAGCCATATGTCCCACAATGCATCACTAACACTAACCAGGGAGATAATCATCCCTGCACTAACAGTACTGAATACTGAAAGTACATTACAGCAGTAGTATATTGCGATAGCGATAAAATAGAAAGACAGACTGAGAGAAAAATCAAGACAGGTTTAATAATAAGAGGTAGGCCTACAGTGGCGTAGTGGAGTTAAGCCATTGAAAAGGCATTGGGAATATTACATTCTTGAAATGCAGAGGAACAATTAGGCCGTTTATAAATTGCAGTGGTTTGGGATGAGGCCACATCGTCTTTTCCGCGTTGCTGTGATCCCCTGAGGACTAGGTGACCCGAAATTCGCTCCTGTGAGGAGATAATATAAATTTATTGCTCAATAACTTCTTTCCAAATTTAACTTTCATACCTATTCCTGCAACATTTTTCTTGGCTGGAGTTGACGTTTTCGGGATGCCCTTGCCAAATACAGCGCCATCTATCGTTTGAGTAGGAATATCGGAAGTGTCGAGGCTTTCACTTTCGGAAAATACATCATCTCTTCAGATATGAGAGTAAGAAAATAGCAAAATAAAATCTGCAACAACTCTTCTATACATTGGATCTGATAGATAAAGAGATCATATTTCCGAGGTTGAATAATTTTAGTATATCCCATGATGCAAGGTAACGTTAATTGTAATAGAAAATGACCGAATGCGTTGGACTTGACATCAAATATCTTTAAACGCCACAAAATTGCGCAAAAACGAATTTGAAAATTTAAACTTACGGTTCGTCATCCAACATGGTCGCATTGAGTGATGTGGGGTTCTGACAGCTTTCTAAGTATAGATGTTTATGATCCATCCTGTTACTACGGTTAGCTAGGTAAAAGACAAAAAAATGTTCCTTCAACATGAATAAAGAATTTGTAAATAAAAAAAATGTTTTAAAGGACACTTACATTATAATCCCCATATCTTGACATTGCAAAAGATAATACAATGCAGTGTGAAATCGATTTTTAAAAATCCATGTGTCGATCTGTATTGCGTCAAAACTTGAGTCGACACACACACTAAACTAGCCCACCGCGCAACGATCCGACTGGTCTGCGACTGTACTGCGACTGAGTGTGATCTGTAGGAGATATGACGTCACAGCTCCTGTCAACTTTTGAGTTACATTACCAGTCGGGTCATACTGGTGCGCGGTGGCATTTAGGTCTTTGTCGCAGGAACTGGCATCCTGGGGGCTGATGTCCCTTACCCGGCCTCCCCCTATAAAAAAAGTCCAACGACTGGGAAAAAAACGCCAAAAAGAAAGGGAAAGAAAAAAAAAGGACAAAAGAATTCTCAAAAATACATAATTTCCGGGTTTTGTTGTTGTTTGTTTATGGTTTGTCCCTCCGTCTTTCTTTCTGTAAATCAATCCATCGAGTATACAGTCAAACCAATTTGGAGGTACGTTTTTAAGACCTTAATTTAAAGAATGTAGTAAGTCCATGCCCTATTAAAACATGTTAAAATAGAAAAATATTATGTACATAGGTGTGCCAACTTGATTCGGAAAGCATGTCATAACATGGAAATCTACAAAGTATATTGCACGTACCGGTACTCCAATATGTACATGTAAATACAAACTCTCATTTTTAAGATATCCGTTGTTTCATTTAACATTATCTCCTTTTTTAAACAATATGACATGATGGTATCCTACATGAATGTATGTTTCGTCTTTACAACGGCCAATTGCCTCCTGCTCTAACTGCCCTTTGTAATAAAAACAAAGACGCACATTATCCAAGAAGACAGTCAATACATTTCAACTATCCAATCTCAAAACCGCTACGGCACATAAATCAATTATACATAGTGGCCCGGACATATGGAATTCCCTGCCTTTGGATCAAATGAATATTCATTCAGAGTTTGCATTTAAAGTAGCAGTGAAAAGAATACTGTAACTTCTCCCAATATACTGTTTAATAATGAATGTTTATGTCTGCTTTACTAGCAATGACATGTGCAACCATCTTTACTCCTTCTCACTTCAACCCCCCCCCCTCTCTCTCTCTCTCTCTCTTCAGTCTCTACCACCTATCATTCTTCTCTTCTCTTTGCTATACTTCGCATCCCCAGGAACCCCCTAATTTATGTATTTTGCTTGTACATGTACTTAAATTATTGTCAGGGCTCACAATGCCTCAATCTTTGCTTATCTTGGAGCCCTGGCCAGTTCTGTTTAAACTAAGTTCATTTTCTTCATGTATGTTTTCATTTATACTGATTTTACTATGTATTCAGAACTGGGAATAAAATGATTACATGCCCAAATGAAAAATGTTTAAACACCTTCTTTACTAACTAGATGCGTTGTTTGAAATAATAATTTTTCTTCATTCTCATGATAAAGTAAACATAATCTACATTTGGTTTGCCCTATACTTTTGCCAAAAATAGTATCGGACTAGTGTAACATTTAGCCTCAGGAACATGGTATACAAATATACACTGTCTTGAGAGGTTCTGGTTAAAAATATGGGCAAGAGGTGACTCCGATATAGTACTATATAATTCGGGGCTCCACCTCAGCAAACAGCTCTATTGGAGTCACCGAGGCCCATATAGTTTAAAAAAGGCAGGGTATGTTTGCTTTGTAGCCTACATCAAAAATGTATAATCACGCAGATACACTTCATTAGACAGTTAAGTAGACTCCGGCTCAACAAATAATATATGTTTTAGCTCGTGCATTAGTGATATCACTGCACTTGGTTAAGTCACAATGAGACGGACAATGAACTCGACAAGTTTCGTTCATTGTCCTACTGTAACTTAACCTGCGTGCAGTGCATATTCACTGATGCACTCGCAAACATGTATTATTTGTATATTATAAGTATTATTTGCATATACAATTCAATATGACTTTTTAACCCTAGGCAGCAATTACAAACACCCAAAATTCTCTGCGCTCACCAAAACGTTTCGATTGACAAATGGGAGGCATGCAGGTACACTGTCTCCAAAATAGGCTACCAAATATCTTGACAAAAGTCTCCGATATATAGGCTAAACCTCCCACATATTGTATAGGAAATAGTCTCCCATAATTCTAGCTAACACCTTAGGCTAAGCGAATCCTTCTAAATCGAGAATGGGACAACGTTTTTACGTTTACATCCAAGTTTATAAAATGGGTTCAAGAATGTAGCCAATGAGAAGCGTCAAAATTGATCACGTGTGCGTGCATTAATTTTAACCATACGCGCTCAAAAAAACATAATACACGCTGCGTGTAAATCAATGGATGTTTACCATGCATTGCACAGTTTGCTTACGAGGCGCACGTTATTTGTTATGAAGGTTGCAGGTTTACAGTGTTTAATATCGCCTTGCTAAGTAAGATTGTCGACCCATTTTTTAACAAATAATACACAGGTTTTGTTCGTGACGTTATGGCGATGCAGCGCTATTAGGGTATTCACAATGGCACAAAATGTTATTGCACCGTAGTGAATACCCTCATGCGCTGCATCGACCATAACGCACTCGCACCTGTGTATTATTTGTATAATAACATTATAATTCTCTAGTTTTTAGCTATATGAACATTTTTACATACTCTTACTTGTGAAGCGATCGATACTCTATACTCACATATAAGTACAGTACGCAGAAGTCCGATTTTAGTTAGCTACAATGGCGACGAGTTGCTCATTCATTTTGTTCACCTTTAAAAGTCCTCAGGTCATACTCAGTTCGGCAATTTCCACAGTTTACAGTTGCCGAAATATTAATATCCATTTCCGAAAATGGCGTCGCTTAGTCTGCAAACACACACACTTATATATTTGCAAATACATCTTGAGTGAAGTATAGACCTTTCAAATTATGTATTGGTCATAACTGTATTAAGATCCAGCGTAAGAGTGTCAACAATAAAGGTTATATTTAAGCAGGTCTAAAATGGGATGGTTCAGCCCGTAAGTCTCACATCATGGATGACAAGGGTCTGTATATGCAGACTGGGAATGTTAGCGGGAATTCCCCGCAGAATAAAAATAGCCCAATGGTTTTAAATTCATAAATTGAATGGAAATTGAGAGAGTGAGAGAGAGAGAGAGGGGGGGAAGAGAGAGAGAGAGAGACAGGGGAGAGAGAGAGAGAGACAGGGGTGAGGGGGAGGGAGGGCGTACGTGAGAGAAGGGTCAGGAGGGGTCAGGGGCGTCGGAACGTCCTTCAAAGTGGGGGGGGCACCAACAAAAAAGGATTTGTGAGGTCGCAGTGCGAAAAAATACATCTTATAAAGAGGAAAATACAATCCTAATCACGAAAGACTGAAAAGATCTTAAATAAGAAAGAACATTTAATGAGGGCACTCACCGGAAAACAAAAGAGGCCCTTAAAACTGTCAAAATAAACGATTTGAAAAAAAAAAAACAATTATAACAGGTGGTAAGGGGCATTTCTTGTACCTGAAAAGGGGGACTCTTCTGAGGCGAATAGGGGCACTTGTAAGAATGGAAAAGGGCACTTATTATAAAGGAAAATGGGCACCTTTCGAAAGTAAAGGGGCACCTATGAGATTTTAATAGAGGCATTTATCAGACGTGTGAGAAAGGGAAGTGGCTCTTAATTATAAAAGGGGGCATTTATCAGGAGGAAAAGGGGCACTTATTAGAAAGACAAGGGGAAATTCGAAATAAAAGAGGGAACTTACGAGAGGTGAGAAGGGGAACTCATCAAAGATGAAAAGGGGGCACTCATCAGAAGGGAAATAGGCACTTATTAGCCTACAAAAGAAAAGGGCACTTAAAGTAAAATGGACACCTCTCAGATAGGGGCAAATATCATCGGTGAAGGGGGCACTTATCAGAGGTGGTAAGAGGCACTTATTTGAATGTGTAACGGGCACCTATTATAAATAAAAAGGGGCACTTATCTGAAATAAAAGGGGGCACCTTTCCTATGGAGGCCTAAAATGGGCACTTTAGGGGTACTTGAAATAGTGGGGACACTGTGCCCCGACTATCGACTTGGTTTCGAACCCGTGACCTCCCGGTTTCGAGACCACTGCTCTACCACTAACCTATCGCGCCTCCTAAAGAATGTACTTTGTTAATTAAGGCATTAATCCTCATTACCAAGTTCCTCTAACAGGACTTAAAGCCGTCGCGTCCGTCTCCTGGTTGCTTACTTATAAACAAGCATGCCCTTTCGGCGCTAGTGCAGTTTCGTATCCATTTTTTTAGCAGTCTCATATCCAATCTTAGCAAAGGAATTTTAGCCCAATTTTTTACTAATTTTAATCATAATCATATATTGCAATTTCCACCTGAATTTGGATCACATCCGTTATCGGGAATCCTCCGTTTAGGGCTGATGTCGACGTCGTCGCTCAGTACCGTCTCTACGCTTTCGCTCTGCACCTCAAACTGAAGCTATCAGTCAAATTATGCAAACTTCTCGTATGGTTTTATGCGCATGGTATCGTGCAGCGCGTGCGCGTAATACCATAAACCATACGAGAAGTTTGCATAATTTTTGACTGATAGCTTCAGTTTGAGGTGCAGAGCGAAAGCGTAGAGACGGTACTGAGCGACGACGTCGACATCGAAGCCCTAAACGGAGGATTCCCGATGTCGGATGTGATCCAAATCCATGTGGAAAATGCAATATATGATTATGATTAAAATTAGTAAAAAATTGGGCTAAAATTCCTTTGATAAGATTGGATATGAAACTGCTAAAAAAATGGATACGAAACTGCACTAGCGCCTATGCTTTCTTGGTGGTTAGGTATATGCAAACAAACACACCATCAAACCATTCACCTTTATCTAACTTAGTATGTACATGATGTATCCCTCTCTCTCTCTCTCTCTCTCTTTTCTCTCCCTATTTGATATTTTGTATAACCATTTTGTTGTTGAAGTTGTTGGATGCTTTCATCAAGTTTTGAATAAAGGTTACAACGATCCATTCGGCAGTCACATTTTGTCTTGTTATCATTATAATTCTTGACCCGCCCTTGAAGATAGCGGTGTCGTTGCTGGGTACAAAAGTCCTTTATTTGAATAAAATATCTCATTTTATTTTAAATGTAAAGATTCGTAGTAAAGTTCTCAAGATTATACTTACAAAACCTTGCATTCACTATTGTCAATACTTGTAGAGAAAATATCACTACTCTCTAAATATAAAGGAGTGAATTTGTCACTGTACATTAAGAGTGAATGAACTTTCACTCCTACTGGAGTGGTAATGCACTCCCGTCTGAGTGAGCATGCCGATATTCCTTCAGCGGCCATATCACTCACTGACAGAATGGACCCGTGTCCCGCTCAATAGGGACTTTTAGATTTGCACGACGAGAACGTAGACTGCTACGTGGACATCCTTTTAAGGCAATGTGACGTCCATTTAAGGCACTGGCAGTGCCCGGCAGTGTGCCTTAAAATGATGTCCACGTAACAGTCCACGTTCTCGTCGTGCAAATCTAAAAGTCCCTAATATCATATGAAAAATGAATCATTTTCACTCGTGTGCAACAAGTGACGCAAGGCAGCCAATGACAAGCCACACTTTCCGCAAAAAAGTGAAGAATCGAAGCCGATCGATCAGGAATATTGTTTGTGTTATAATGTGTTTCTTCTGAATGTAGATACGAAATTTGTTTTTAAATCGTTTTGATTCCCGTACATGTCCAATATATAGTCACAACAATTATACATCCGTAATTTCTTGTATGAATTGGAGTATAAAATTATACATTCCAACATGCCGAAATTGCTATTATATGCACTATTAATTTATTTATGATATTCACCGTTCAACATAATATGTACTTTTATTGTAATTTACTGAATTTATACTTCTTTATATACTACGTACACTAGTTAAATGAAAATTCTACACTTTACGAATTGCATTCTGTTTAAAAAGTGAACATTTTAAATGAATATACATCAATCTATGTATGCAATCTCTCTCTCTCTCTCCCGTATTAATGTTTCACATATAGCAATCTTACTATCTTAATGTTTATTCTCCTTTTTAAAAACTAATATTTAACAACAGACCAGCACATTGCTTGGTGAGCCTCCATGCTTTTATCTCCTCTGCATGTCCACATGAGTGATAACATTTTCACTTTTTAAAGGATTGGTGTTTCACTCTTTCCTGAGTAAAATAGTGACCACTCTTTTTTCCACTCGAAAGGGGGTTGTCCCTCATTTAGCTCCTCGTGAGAGTGGAATTTCACTCTCTTTTGAGTGCTTTTTCACTTTGTTCACATTTAGAGAGTACATTGTAGCAAACACCTAAGCAGATTGTAATATTTTATAGCAAATAGGAAATATCTACGACAAAGTATTCTTACAAAACCACTGCTCGAACACTGATATTTAGTCAATATTGCGGCCCGAAATAAACCAAACAGTACTAAGAGAGATGATTAGTACTACAAATCGAATCGAAGAAAACCAACGAAGACAAACACAATGAAGCTTTTCGTCTTGCAGCCCGTTTTTTGTTTTGTTCTCTCTCTCTCTTTCTCTTTGATTGTTTTCTTTCTATTCTGTTTATATTGCCCGATTTCGGCTTTTTGTTCATTATTGCGATTTACTCTTATGAATGGAAGACGAAAAGGTTCAGTTTGTCTGTATTCGTTGGTATTCTAAAGAAAATGCATTTAAGATGTCCCTGATTTGACATACAAATATAATGTTCATATACCTTACATGATTATAATTTGTTACAAAATAGATATCACGTCTTTTGAAAATTCAGACTTCATACCTGAAGATGGCATTAAAGATGAAATAATGCTTTGAAATCATAAAGTCGTTCATAAAATGGCTATTTTTTTAGCATATTTCACACAATAATTATGAATTTAACATTTTAACAGACTTGTTGAAGTGATATACATGCAATAACACATAACCCAAACATGACCAATATACATAAAAGTTGTTACCCATTACATCAACTATAATGACAAACTAAGATCAAATCATTATTGTGATTCGTTGTCTTGTAATCTAAAAGTGGTATTTGCTACATAATATTATATAAATCATTCAATAAAATAACAAATCATCCGTTCACAATAATATGCATCAAATATGCCCGTAGATAATTTTAATTTTCCTTGATAAAGATTTACTGAAAAAATACATTTGCCCTTAGGGAATTACAACTCCAAGAAGGAAATTTATATTTGCTTTATTCTGGAGAGTTTACATTTTCAAAGAATTAATTTACATTCGTATGCCAAGCAAAGTTTTCAACTGCCTAATATGGACCGTAGAATTCAATTTTGTTCATGTAAGTAATTCCCTATAACTTTCTGTTAGTTTTCCTTTTTAACTCTTATTTTGAAGGATGCATGACATTGATGACAAGATATTTTGAAGGATGCATGACATTGATGACAAGATACATACATGTACAAATATGTACCTTGTTTAGTTTTCTTCTTCATCCTACTTTTTTAATTTTTCTTCTTCTTCTTCTTCTTGATAAACAAAGAGAAGATTTACATTAGTCTGCTGGAGCGAATTTAGATCTGCCAATTAAATATTTACATTTGCTATGAGATGAGTTACGTTTTCCAGTTTACACTTGCCAAAAACAAAACAAAAGGTTATCGCACTAATTATTCCCTCTGAAGGAAGTTCATTGTACCAGAATAGATGGGAACATAATCATGAGGTCGACAGAAAGCAATTCTTTTGTCCTAATGTGAAAACGAAATAATTCTGCTTTGAAAATAGTATTGTTTTATACGACTGAATTAATCTAAGATTCTAAGGATCGATATCCTCATCCCAAGATACGATGAGGGTAATGTTGAGCATGCCTTTCCTCTTGTACCCAAGGGCCTCGTTTTCTACCACATCTTTTTCTATTAGCTTCGGAAATTCCACAATGTGTGCACCACTGGCTACTTCTGAATCAGTGGATTTCTTCCGCGTTTCCTCGTCATCGGAACTATTAACAACACGAGCTTCAAAATGACACCGTGTTGGAAGGTCTCCGGTTACCCTTAACGAAAGATGGGTGCCGTGCCCACTACCAAATCCAAGCAGAAAGAGTTCGGCTCGTAGGTTGTCGTCTGTTGGAAGTATGTACGATGCCTGTTCAACCTTCAGAGAGTCATACGAAATGAGATGGGTTGACGTTTTCTTTTGGTTGTGGTGGCACTTTGCTTTCATTTTTCGCATTTCTTCTTGTAAGGCGGCCACACTGGTCTCTAAGGCCTCTATCTGATCTTGCTGGGAGCTAAAAGAGTCGCTGAGTAACCTCATATTATCAAGAGACTTAGTGTGGCGGATGTTACTCCGGACGCAATTACTATGATACCCTTTGCTGAGCTTTTCATGGCCTTCAGCGGTGCGGAATATCGAATCCAGAGCACTGCTGAGTTCTAATTGGCCCAAACTAGCTGGAGCTATGGGAATTGGGATTGCTTCAGAGCGTGGGATGATGTAGGGATTCCGGAGGTCGCCAGCACTGGAACCTCTGACACCAATGACCGAGATCTCTGCGACTGGTTCGGGGACTTGGTACACTTGGTGGGGGCTGGATGCTGCGGGAGTTGGTGATGTTGGAGCGTCCTGCCCGCCATTTCTTCCACATGTGACACCACCCTTGACTCCACCTTCCTCTGGATTCGGAGTTCCCTGCATTCGCGGCGAATCTGCATTGAATCGGATTATATTTAATGTTGCACATCAATATGGCCGAAATATGGAATCTTTAGATTCTTATGACACTGCGATGTTTTCTTTGAAGTTATCTTAAAGGCAGGCATTCTACTGACACTATTTCAGATTTACGTGGATTGCCATCTGCTGCTCACAATGTTCCGATGTTTCGACAGCCATATGTCCCACAATGCATCACTAACACTAACCAGGAGATAATCATCCCTGCACTAACAGTACTGAATACTGAAAGTACATTACAGCAGTAGTATATTGCGATAGCGATAAAATAGAAAGACAGACTGAGAGAAAAATCAAGACAGGTTTAATAATAAGAGGTAGGCCTACAGTGGCGTAGTGGAGTTAAGCCATTGAAAAGGCATTGGGAATATTACATTCTTGAAATGCAGAGGAACAATTAGGCCGTTTATAAATTGCAGTGGTTTGGGATGAGGCCACATCGTCTTTTTCCGCGTTGCTGTGATCCCCTGAGGACTAGGTGACCCGAAATTCGCTCCTGTGAGGAGATAATATAAATTTATTGCTCAATAACTTCTTTCCAAATTTAACTTTCATACCTATTCCTGCAACATTTTTCTTGGCTGGAGTTGACGTTTTCGGGATGCCCTTGCCAAATACAGCGCCATCTATCGTTTGAGTAGGAATATCGGAAGTGTCGAGGCTTTCACTTTCGGAAAATACATCATCTCTTCAGATATGAGAGAAAGAAAATAGCAAAAATAAAATCTGCAACAACTCTTCTATACATTGGATCTGATAGATAAAGAGATCATATTTCCGAGGTTGAATAATTTTAGTATATCCCATGATGCAAGGTAACGTTAATTGTAATAGAAAATGACCGAATGCGTTGGACTTGACATCAAATATCTTTAAATGCCACAAAAATTGCGCAAAAACGAATTTGAAAATTTAAACTTACGGTTCGTCATCCAACATGGTCGCATTGAGTGATGTGGGGTTCTGACAGCTTTCTAAGTATAGATGTTTATGATCCATCCTGTTACTACGGTTAGCTAGGTAAAAGACAAAAAAATGTTCCTTCAACATGAATAAAGAATTTGTAAATAAAAAAAATGTTTTAAAGGACACTTACATTATAATCCCCATATCTTGACATTGCAAAAGATAATACAATGCAGTGTGAAATCGATTTTTAAAAATCCATGTGTCGATCTGTATTGCGTCAAAACTTGAGTCGACACACACACTAAACTAGCCCACCGCGCAACGATCCGACTGGTCTGCGACTGTACTGCGACTGAGTGTGATCTGTAGGAGATATGACGTCACAGCTCCTGTCAACTTTTGAGTTACATTACCAGTCGGGTCATACTGGTGCGCGGTGGCATTTAGGTCTTTGTCGCAGGCACTGGCATCCTGTGGGCTGATGTCCTTTACCCGGCCTCCCTCTATAAAAAAGCCCAACGACTGAAAAAAAACGCCAAAAAGAAAGGAAAAGAAGAAAAGGACAAAAGAATTTTCAAAAATACATAATTTCCCGGGTTTTGTTGTTGTTTGTTTATGGTTTGTCCCTCCGTCTTTCTTTCTGTAAATCAATCCATCGAGTATACAGTCAAACCAATTTGGAGGTACGTTTTTAAGACCTTAATTTAAAGAATGTAGTAAGTCCATGCCCTATTAAAACATGTTAAAATAGAAAAATATTATGTACATAGGTGTGCCAACTTGATTCGGAAAGCATGTCATAACATGGAAATCTACAAAGTATATTGCACGTACCGGTACTCCAATATGTACATGTAAATACAAACTCTCATTTTTAAGATATCCGTTGTTTCATTTAACATTATCTCCTTTTTTAAACAATATGACATGATGGTATCCTACATGAATGTATGTTTCGTCTTTACAACGGCCAATTGCCTCCTGCTCTAACTGCCCTTTGTAATAAAAACAAAGACGCACATTATCCAAGAAGACAGTCAATACATTTCAACTATCCAATCTCAAAACCGCTACGGCACATAAATCAATTATACATAGTGGCCCGGACATATGGAATTCCCTGCCTTTGGATCAAATGAATATTCATTCAGAGTTTGCATTTAAAGTAGCAGTGAAAAGAATACTGTAACTTCTCCCAATATACTGTTTAATAATGAATGTTTATGTCTGCTTAACTAGCAATGACATGTGCAACCATCTGTAACTCCTTCTCACTTCAACCCCTCTCTCTCTCTCTCTCTCTTCAGTCTCTACCACCTATCATTCTTCTCTTCTCTTTGCTATACTTCGCATCCCCAGGAATTAACCCCCTTATTTATGTATTTTGCTTGTACATGTACTTAAATTATTTTCAGGGCTCACAATGCAGCAATCTTTGCTTATCTTGGAGCCCTGGCCAGTTCTGTTTAAACTAAGTTCATTTTCTTCATGTATGTTTTCATTTATACTGATTTTACTAAGTATTCAGAACTGGGAAGAAAATGATTACATGCCCAAATGAAAAATGTGTAAACCCCTTCTTTACTAAGATGCGTTGTTTGAAATAATAATTTTTCTTCATTCTCATGATAAAGTAAACATAATCTACATTTGGTTGGCCCTATACTTTTGCCAAAAATAGTATCGGACTAGTGTAACATTTAGCCTCAGGAACATGGTATACAAATATACACTGTCTTGAGAGGTTCTGGTTAAAAATATGGGCAAGAGGTGACTCCGATATAATACTATATAATTCGGGGCTCCACCTCAGCAAACAGCTCTATTGGAGTCACCGAGGCCCATATAGTTTAAAAAAGGCAGGGTATATTTGCTTTGTATCCTACATCAAAAATGTATAATCACGCAGATACACTTCATTAGACAGTTAAGTAGACTCCGGCTCAACAAATAATACATGTTTTAGCTCGTGCATTAGTGATATCCACTGCACTTGGTTAAGTCACAATGAGACGGACAATGAACTCGACAAGTTTCGTTCATTGTCCTACTGTAACTTAACCTGCGTGCAGTGCATATTCACTGATGCACTCGCAAACATGTATTATTTGTATATTATAAGTATTATTTGCATATACAATTCAATATGACTTTTTAACCCTAGGCAGCAATTACAAACACCCAAAATTCTCTGCGCTCACCAAAGCGTTTCGATTGACAAATGGGAGGCATGCAGGTACACTGTCTCCAAAATAGGCTACCAAATATCTTGACAAAAGTCTCCGTATATAGGCTAAACCTCCCACATATTGTATAGGAAATAGTCTCCCATAATTCTAGCTAACACCTTAGGCTAAGCGAATCCTTCTAAATCGAGAATGGGACAACGTTTTTACGTTTACATCCAAGTTTATAAAATGGGTTCAAGAATGTAGCCAATGAGAAGCGTCAAAATTGATCACGTGTGCGTGCATTAATTTTAACCATACGCGCTCAAAAAAACATAATACACCTTTTCACGGTTACAAAAGTGCGCATGCTCAGACATGGGCGCCATCTTAATTTAAGATAATTTAAGATAATCAAAGATGTTAACCCCACTGACCTCCAGAGGTCAGGGATTTACGCGTAATTAAGATAGCGCCCATGCAAATATGATGTGAGCGCACAGCGCAGGCATCTGAAGACATTGATGACATGACATCACTGCCTGCGCTGTGCGCTCACATCATTTTTGCATGGGCGCTATCTTAATTACGCGTAAACCCCTGACCTCTAGAGGTCAATGGTTTGTTTATCTTAAATTAAGATGGCGCCTTAACCGTGAAAAGGTGTATACACGCTGCGTGTAAATCAATGGATGTTTACCATGCATTGCACAGTTTGCTTACGAGGCGCACGTTATTTGTTATGAAGGTTGCAGGTTTACAGTGTTTAATATCGACTTGCTAAGTAAGATTGTCGACCCATTTTTTAACAAATAATACACAGGTTTTGTTCGTGACGTTATGGCGATGCAGCGCTATTAGGGTATACACAATGGCACAAAATGTTATTGCACCGTAGTGAATACCCTCATGCGCTGCATCGACCATAACGCACTCGCACCTGTGTATTATTTGTATAATAACATTATAATTCTCTAGTTTTTAGCTATATGAACATTCTTACATACTCTTATTTGTGAAGCGATCGATACTCTATACTCACATATAAGTACAGTACGCAGAAGTCCGATTTTAGTTAGCTAAAATGGCGACGAGTTGCTCATTCATTTTGTTCACCTTTAAAAGTCCTCAGGTCATACTCAGTTCGGCAATTTCCACAGTTTACAATTACCGAAATATTAATATCCATTTCCGAAAATGGCGTCGCTTAGTCTGCAAACACACACACTTATATATTTGCAAATACATCTTGAGTGAAGTATAGACCTTTCAAATTACGTATTGGTCATAACTGTATTAAGATCCAGCGTAAGAGTGTCAACAATAAAGGTTATATTTAAGCAGGTCTAAAATGGGATGGTTCAGCCCGTAAGTCTCGCATCATGGATGACAAGGGTCTGTTTATGCAGACTGGGAATGTTAGCGGGAATTCCCCGCAGAGTAAAAATAGCCCAATGGTTTTAAATTTATTAATTGAACGGAAATTGAGATAGTGAGTGACAGAGAGAGAGAGTGGGAGTGAGGGCGTACGTGAGAAGGAAAGAGATAGGGTGGAGGTTGGGCCGGGCCAGGGGCGGCGGAGCGTCTTTCAAAGTATGGGGGGCACTAAAAAAAGGGAAATCTACAAAGGGAAACCTTCAAGAGAAAATATACATTTTTTTATATTGGAAGGCCCTCATACCCCTACATTGTGATTAGATTATCAGGTATTATTTTATTGTTTGTTTCTCTCTTTACATGGTCCAAGATACTGCTGAAGCGTATGATGGTCTGAATATCTATTTGCGAGCGAGCTAACCGAGCGAGCCAGAATTTTAAGATTTGTGAGGTCACAGTGCGAAAAAATAATCTTATAAAGAGGATAAAACAATCCTAATCATAAAAAGACTGAAAGATCTTTCTTTTTAAGAAGAATTATTTTAATTAAAAATGAGAGCGAGCGTAGCGAGCGAGCTCTGGGTGATATTGAAGAAAAATTTGCTCTTAGCCGTTTTAAATTAGGAGCATATTTTAGGGTTAAAGGAGTTAAAAGGACACTTATCAGAAAAGAGATCAGAGGTGAAAATGGGGCACTACCCCGCACCCGATAAGGGGCACTCACCACAGATGAAAAAGGTCACTTATGAGAGTTATAGGGGCACTTATTACAAAGGAAAAGTGGCAATTATCAGAAATAAAATGGCACTAATTAGATAGGATACGGGCACATGTCAAATTAAAAGTGCACCTGATGAAAAGATGAAAAGGGGCACTTATTACAATGTTAAATGGGGCACCTCTCAAATTCTAATAAGGGCACTCACCGGAGGTAAAAAGAGGCCATTATAAGAGGTGAAGGGGCACTTATCAGAGGTGGTAAGGGCCATGTCTTGTACCTGAAAAAGGGCACTCACCTGAGATGAATAGGGGCACTTGTGAGAATAGAAAGGGGTATTTAGTTCTAAGGAGAATGGGCACTTGTCGAAAGAAAAGGGACATATTATAAGATTATAATAGAGGCATTCATCAGACGTGTGAGAAAGGAAAATGGCTCCTAATAAAAAAAAATTAAAAGGGGGGGGGGTCATTTATCAGAAGGAAAAAAGGCACTTGTAAAAAAGAAAAGAAAAAAAACGTGTCAAAATTAAAGAGGGCACCTCTCAGATTTGAATAGGAGCAGTTATCATCGGTGAAGAGGGCACTTATCAGAGGTGGTAAGAGGCACTTATAAGAATGTGGAACGGGCTACTATTAGAAATAAAAAGAGGACTTAACTGAAGTAAAAGGGGGCACTTTTCTATGTAAACAGGGGTAGTTTAGCGGTATTTGAAAAAGTGGGTATGGGCACTGTGCCCCCCCCCGGCTTCGCCGCCTCTGCACGCTACACGCTTGTGTGACTTGTGTGACTTGTGTGACTTGTGTGACTTGTGTGACCTGTATGATATTCTGAGCTGTACTGGTGAAAGTTTCACAAACGAGCAGACTTAATACTGGGGGCGCGAACGTTCACACCCTACGATGATCGGCCTATTACCCTTGGAGGCCCAGCGGACATCGCCTGATGTCAGACTGATGTTCGCCCGATGTCCGCCCCATGTGTACATAATGTCATGTGTACAGTATGTGAATGAAGACAAAACAAAATGAAGAAACAGCATGTCTTGGAGTGTACCAATTCCAGATGTGTTTGATCTATCTTGGCATAATTTTGCAAGGATGTGGAGATGACAATCAAAACCCCCTCCCCAAAAAATGATATATATATATATATATATATATATTTTTTTTTTTTTTTTTAAAGCGATGTGTACATATCGGGCGGCTTCCCGCCGATCACCACAGAGTAATCGTCGGTACATCGGAAGGGTGTCGGCCATACACCGTCCGATGTTTACTCCAAAAATTGACCGTATGTCTGCCGATTGCCCGCCGCTTATCTTGGTATAGGTATCGGGCGGCTCCCATTTATGTCAAATCCGTCACCTAATTTCTCCCCGACCTCTACACATCGCACGATGCCCGAAAATCAGGTACATTGCCCGACGTCCGGGTTAAATGTGACAAACCCGTGACCTCCCGGTTACGAGACCACTGCACTACTACTGGGCCATTGCGCCTCCTAAAGCATAGACTGCGTTAGCATTAACACTCATTACCAAGTACCTCGAACAGGACTTGGGTACAAAGTCCTTTATTTGAATGAGATATCTCTTCTTTTTTTGTTAATACAAAGTTTGTTTAATGCTAAGGTAGTTTAGTTTGAAAATACAAATATACAGACTCCTTTGTCGAAGAAGACATACTGTGCAATTCTTCATGGCTTTTGTTTCGGGCAAATTTATTAAATAAAAATACATTCGTCTTAATTAAAAAGGAAAGGAAAGAAACGATAATTCAGAGTGCTCTTTTATTTTTATCACATATGAAAATAATGGACAATAATAACAAATTTAATTAAAATGCGGATCATGGATTTCATTCCATTATTATAATTTATACATAACAAAATCTTTCATTCAGTATTATCAATACTTGTAGAGAAAATATCACTACATTGTAGCGAATACCTTATACGCACATTAAATATGACTGCATCCTACGAATGGAACAGGCCCGCCTATCCCCTCTTTCATCAAATCATCAAATTCCAAAGAAATTCATGAAAACGTAATTAACTCTTCCCGGAATAGGGCCCATTTTCTAAACTATTGTGCCTAATTTTATTTAGACGATCTGTTTTGAATCTGTATTAATCTCTATCTGTATCATTGATTTGAGCATACATCTAAATAAGGGCCTATATGTTAATTTTGACTCTATTCGTGTATCCATGTATTACTTATTTTGTAAACGATGTGATATAGTTTTACAATGAAGAACGTACTATATGCTAGTTACTAATTATTTATTCAATTGAACTTTCCAAAACTTAAAGGGGAATTTACCTCAAAATACATGTTAATTTCAGTTTGTAGGCCTAAGGTGTATAGTTTTAAAATAAACATAAACAAACTCCTTTGTCGAATAAGAAATAACGTACAATTCTTCATGGCTTCTGTTTTAGGGCGATTCTTTTTAAATAAAAATACATTCTTCTTAATTAAAAATGATGACATTTTAATTCGGGTGCTTATTTCATCTCAATATGAAAGTAATGTACAGCTGTAAAAAAAAATGAATAAGAAATCGTCAATTTATCTGGACAATAAACGCATATTGAATTAAAAATGCGGATCATGAATTTCATTCCATTATCAAGATTTATACATATAAAATATTTCATTCAGTCTTGCCAATACTTGAAGATAAAATATCACTACAGTGTAGCGAATACCTAAGCAAACTGTAATTTCCTATATCAAATAGGAAATGTCTAACATACAGTATTCTTACGACACCACTGCTCGACCACTGATGTTTAGTCAATATTGCGGCCCGAAATAAACCAAACAGTACTAAGAGAGATGATTAGTACTACAAATCGAATCGAAGAAAACCAACGAAGACAAACACAATGAAGCTTTTCGTCTTGCAGCCCTTTTTTTCTTCTCTCTCTCTTTCTTTGATTGTTATCTTTCTATTCTGTTTATATTGCCCGATTTCGGTTTTTTGTTCATTATTGCGATTTACTCTTATGAATGGAAGACGAAAAGGTTCAGTTTGTCTGTATTCGTTGGTATTCTAAAGAAAATGCATTTAAGATGTCCCTGATTTGACATACAAATATATTGTTCATATACCTTACATGATTATAATTTGTTACAAAATAGATATCACGTCTTTTGAAAATTCAGACTTCATACCTGAAGATGGCATTAAAGATGAAATAATGCTTTTAAATCATAAAGTCGTTCATAAAATGGCTATTTTTTTAGCATATTTCACACAATAATTATGAATTTAACATTTTAACAGACTGGTTGAAGTGATATACATGCAATAACACATAACCCAAACATGACCAATATACATAAAAGTTGTTACCCATTACATCAACTATAATGACAAACTAAGATCAAATCATTATTGTGATTCGTTGTCTTGTAATCTAAAAGTGGTATTTGCTACATAATATTATATAAATCATTCAATAAAATAACAAATCATCCGTTCACAATAATATGCATCAAATATGCCCGTAGATAATTTTAATTTTCCTTGATAAAGATTTACTGAAAACATACATTTGCCCTTAGGGAATTACAACTCCAAGAAGAAAATTTATATTTGCTTTATTCTGGAGAGTTTACATTTTCAAAGAATTAATTTACATTCGTATGCCAAGCAAAGTTTTCAACTGCCTAATATGGACCGTAGAATTCAATTTTGTTCATGTAAGTAATTCCCTATAACTCTCTGTTAGTTTTCCTTTTTAACTCTTATTTTGAAGGATGCATGACATTGATGACAAGATATTTTGAAGGATGCATGACATTGATGACAAGATACATACATGTACAAATATGTACCTTGTTTAGTTTTCTTCTTCATCCTACTTTTTTTATTTTTCTTCTTCTTCTTGATGAACAAAGAGAAGATTTACATTAGTCAGCTGGAGCGAATTTAGATCTGCCAATTAAATATTTACATTTGCTATGAGATGAGTTACGTTTTCCAGTTTACACTTGCCAAAAACAAAACAAAAGGTTATCGCACTAATTATTCCCTCTGAAGGAAGTTCATTGTACCAGAATAGATGGGAACATAATCATGAGGTCGACAGAAAGCAATTCTTTTTGTCCTAATGTGAAAACGAAATAATTCTGCTTTGAAAATAGTATTGTTTTATACGACTGAATTAATCTAAGATTCTAAGGATCGATATCCTCATCCCAAGATACGATGAGGGTAATGTTGAGCATGCCTTTCCTCTTGTACCCAAGGGCCTCGTTTTCTACCACATCTTTTTCTATTAGCTTCGGAAATTCCACAATGTGTGCACCACTGGCTACTTCTGAATCAGTGGATTTCTTCCGCGTTTCCTCGTCATCGGAACTATTAACAACACGAGCTTCAAAATGACACCGTGTTGGAAGGTCTCCGGTTACCCTTAACGAAAGATGGGTGCCGTGCCCACTACCAAATCCAAGCAGAAAGAGTTCGGCTCGTAGGTTGTCGTCTGTTGGAAGTATGTACGATGCCTGTTCAACCTTCAGAGAGTCATACGAAATGAGATGGGTTGACGTTTTCTTTTGGTTGTGGTGGCACTTTGCTTTCATTTTTCGCATTTCTTCTTGTAAGGCGGCCACACTGGTCTCTAAGGCCTCTATCTGATCTTGCTGGGAGCTAAAAGAGTCGCTGAGTAACCTCATATTATCAAGAGACTTAGTGTGGCGGATGTTACTCCGGACGCAATTACTATGATACCCTTTGCTGAGCTTTTCATGGCCTTCAGCGGTGCGGAATATCGAATCCAGAGCACTGCTGAGTTCTAATTGGCCCAAACTAGCTGGAGCTATGGGAATTGGGATTGCTTCAGAGCGTGGGATGATGTAGGGATTCCGGAGGTCGCCAGCACTGGAACCTCTGACACCAATGACCGAGATCTCTGCGACTGGTTCGGGGACTTGGTACACTTGGTGGGGGCTGGATGCTGCGGGAGTTGGTGATGTTGGAGCGTCCTGCCCGCCATTTCTTCCACATGTGACACCACCCTTGACTCCACCTTCCTCTGGATTCGGAGTTCCCTGCATTCGCGGCGAATCTGCATTGAATCGGATTATATTTAATGTTGCACATCAATATGGCCGAAATATGGAATCTTTAGATTCTTATGACACTGCGATGTTTTCTTTGAAGTTATCTTAAAGGCAGGCATTCTACTGACACTATTTCAGATTTACGTGGATTGCCATCTGCTGCTCACAATGTTCCGATGTTTCGACAGCCATATGTCCCACAATCCATCACTAACACTAACCAGGAGATAATCATCCCTGCACTAACAGTACTGAATACTGAAAGTACATTACAGCAGTAGTATATTGCGATAGCGATAAAATAGAAAGACAGACTGAGAGAAAAATCAAGACAGGTTTAATAATAAGAGGTAGGCCTACAGTGGCGTAGTGGAGTTAAGCCATTGAAAAGGCATTGGGAATATTACATTCTTGAAATGCAGAGGAACAATTAGGCCGTTTATAAATTGCAGTGGTTTGGGATGAGGCCACATCGTCTTTTTCCGCGTTGCTGTGATCCCCTGAGGACTAGGTGACCCGAAATTCGCTCCTGTGAGGAGATAATATAAATTTATTGCTCAATAACTTCTTTCCAAATTTAACTTTCATACCTATTCCTGCAACATTTTTCTTGGCTGGAGTTGACGTTTTCGGGATGCCCTTGCCAAATACAGCGCCATCTATCGTTTGAATAGGAATATCGGAAGTGTCGAGGCTTTCACTTTCGGAAAATACATCATCTCTTCAGATATGAGAGAAAGAAAAATAGCAAAAATAAAATCTGCAACAACTCTTCTATACATTGGATCTGATAGATAAAGAGACCATATTTCCGAGGTTGAATAATTTTAGTATATCCCATGATGCAAGGTAACGTTAATTGTAATAGAAAATGACCGAATGCGTTGGACTTGACATCAAATATCTTTAAATGCCACAAAAATTGCGCAAAAACGAATTTGAAAATTTAAACTTACGGTTCGTCATCCAACATGGTCGCATTGAGTGATGTGGGGTTCTGACAGCTTTCTAAGTATAGATGTTTATGATCCATCCTGTTACTACGGTTAGCTAGGTAAAAGACAAAAAAATGTTCCTTCAACATGAATAAAGAATTTGTAAATAAAAAAAATGTTTTAAAGGACACTTACATTATAATCCCCATATCTTGACATTGCAAAAGATAATACAATGCAGTGTGAAATCGATTTTTAAAAATCCATGTGTCGATCTGTATTGCGTCAAAACTTGAGTCGACACACACACTAAACTAGCCCACCGCGCAACGATCCGACTGGTCTGCGACTGTACTGCGACTGAGTGTGATCTGTAGGAGATATGACGTCACAGCTCCTGTCAACTTTTGAGTTACATTACCAGTCGGGTCATACTGGTGCGCGGTGGCATTTAGGTCTTTGTCGCAGGCACTGGCATCCTGGGGGCTGATGTCCCTTACCCGGCCTCCCTCTATAAAAAAGCCCAACGACTGAAAAAAAACGCCAAAAAGAAAGGAAAAGAAGAAAAAGGACAAAAGAATTTTCAAAAAGACATAATTTCCCGGGTTTTGTTGTTGTTTGTTTATGGTTTGTCCCTCCGTCTTTCTTTCTGTAAATCAATCCATCGAGTATACAGTCAAAGCAATTTGGAGGTACGTTTTTAAAGACCTTAATTTAAAGAATGTAGTAAGTCCATGCCCTATTAAAACATGTTAAAATAGAAAAATATTATGTACATAGGTGTGCCAACTTGATTCGGAAAGCATGTCATAACATGGAAATCTACAAAGTATATTGCACGTACCGGTACTCCAATATGTACATGTAAATACAAACTCTCATTTTTAAGATATCCGTTGTTTCATTTAACATTATCTCCTTTTTAAACTATATGACATGATGGTATCCTACATGAATGTATGTTTCGTCTTTACAACGGCCAATTGCCTCCTGCTCTAACTGCCCTTTGTAATAAAAACAAAGACGCACATTATCCAAGAAGACAGTCAATACATTTCAACTATCCAATCTCAAAACCGCTACGGCACATAAATCAATTATACATAGTGGCCCGGACATATGGAATTCCCTGCCTTTGGATCAAATGAATATTCATTCAGAGTTCGCATTTAAAGTAGCAGTGAAAAGAATACTGTAACTTCTCCTGTTTAATCATGAATGGTTATGTCTGCTTTAGTAGTAATGACATGTGCCACCATCTGTAACTCCTTCTCACCCAATCCCCTCTCTCTCTCTCTCTTCAGTCTCTACCACCTATCATTCTTCTCTTCTCTTTGCTATACTTCGCATCCCCAGGAACCCCCTAATTTATGTATTTTGATTAAACAAGTCTGTCAGGGCTCACAAGGCATCAAGCCTTGCTTATCTTGGAGCCTGTCACGTGAGAGACTTTTTTTTATTTTTTATTATTGCTACGGACACACAAAATAAAGGGAAATAGAGCTTGTTAATTAAAGTTAAATTGTAACGTTTAATTTCCAATCATTTCTCCTGTTTCACACACTTTGTTTTGGCTTCAGTAATAATACAGTATGTAATTAAACTTATCTTTAACAAAATAATTCTGGATGGGTAGTTTCCGTCTGACATCGACGCCGGTCACAGCTCGTGTCGTCCACTTGGCCCTGGCCTCCGCAGACAGCGTCTTTGCTCCACTTGGCCCCGGTAGTCGCCCCGGATTCTTGACCTCCGCAGACTGAGATACGATGGTGTGCGTCCCGATCCCAGGCAAGAGCTAGCCCCGACGAAAGCTATGGAGAACCGGGTGGCAGTTGAGCTAGCCTCTCGTCCCGACGTGGAATTACCCTCAGATATTGACTTTAATTGCCGACTTCTAACATGACGTTAAGTCTATTATAGCTTAGGTGGTTCTCCTCGATTGCAAAAAATCCACCTCTTAATATACCCTACGGTTACTAAGTAAATTCTAAAACATGACTACAAATATTTGGAGAGGAAATGATCTTACAAAGGAAAATACTTGTATTGAAAAGAGGCTTCCTAAATGTGTGCTAAACAACAGATAAAACATGTACACTGAATTAATGACTTCCCCAGGCCTATTCATAGGGAACAATACATCTTGGCCTGAAAAGAAAACATCTAACCTTAACATCTTCACCTGACCTTAACAAAGAACACTCCAGACTAAAGAGCGAAACAAATAAATTTCTTTCCTGACAGAGCCCTGGCCAGTTCTGTTTATAATAAGTTCATTTTCTCTATGTATGTTTTAATTTATACTGATTTTACTATGTATTCAGAACTGGGGAAAAAATGAATACATGCCCAAATAAAAAATGTGTAAACCCCTTCTTTACTAAGATGCGTTGCTTGAAATAATAATTTTTCATGATGAAGTAAACATCGTCTACATTTGGTTTGCCCTATACTTCTGCCAATATTAGTATCGGACTAGTGTAACATTTAGCCTATAAGGAACCTGGTATACAAATATACACTGTCTTGAGAGGTTCTAGTTAGAACAATGGGCAATAGGTGACTCCAATAGTAGGCCTACTATTTGCTAAGGGGCAGCCCCGAAGCAAATAGTACTATTGGAGTCACCGGGGCCCATAGTTTTAACCAGTATCTCGAAAAGAAGGCAGGGTATATTTGTATACCAGGTTCCTAATAGGCTGATTTATAATCAAGCAGATCGAGACACTTCATTAGACAGTTAATTAGACTGCGGCTCAACAAATAATAAATGTTTTAGCTCGTGCATTAGTGATATCCACTGCACGTGGTTAAGACACAATGACATGGTCAATGAACTCGACAAGTCTCGTTCATTATCCTACTGTGACGGAACCTGCGTGCAGTGCATATTCACTAATGCACTAGCAAAAATGTATTGTTTTATAAGTATTATTTGCATATACAATTGAATATGACTTTTTAACCCCTGGCAGCAATTAAAAACGCCCACAATTCTCTGCGCATACCAAAACATTTCGATTGACAGAATTAATGGAAGACATACAGGTAGCTAGGCCTATACTGTCTCCAAAATAGGCTACCAAATATCTTGACAAAAGTCTCCGATGTAAGGCCTAACCTCCCACATATTTTATAGGAAATAGTCTCCCATAATTCCAGCCAACACCTTAGGCTTATCGAATTCTTCTTCATCGAGACTTGGACAACGTTTTAACGTTTACATCCAAGTATAACATTATAATTCTCTAGTTTTAGCAAAATGAACATTCTTACATACTCTTCAAAACTTGTGAAGCGATACTCTATACTCACATATAATTGCAGTGTGTATATGGAACAAATATATACGCAGAAGTCCGATTTTAGTTAGCTAAAATGGCGACGAGTTGCTCATTCATTTTCTTCACCTTAGCCCTCAGGTCATACTCAGTTCGGCAATTTCCACAGTTTACAATAACTGAAATATTAATATCAAGTTCCGGAAATGGCTACGCTTAGTCTGCAAACCCACACTCTTTTATATTTGCGATTACATCTTGAGTGAAATATAGACCTTACAAATTATGAATTGGTCATAACTGTATTAAGATCCACCGTAAGAGCTCAACAATAAAGGTTATATTTAAGCAGGTCTAAAGAATGGGATGGTTCAGCCCCTAAGTTTCACATCATGGATGACAAGGGTCTGTATATGCAGACTGGGAATGTTAGTGGGAATTCCCCGCAGAATAAAAATAGCTCAATGGCTTGAAATTTATAAATTGAATGGAAATTGATAGAATGAGAGAGAGAGAGAGAGCGGGGTGTGAGGGAGGAGGGAGGGCGTACGTGAGAGAGAAAGAGAGAGAGGGTCAGGAGGGGTCAGGGGCGGCGTAGCGTCTTCCAAAGTAGAGGGGGGGGGGCACGAACAAAAAGGACACTTTCTGAAGAAATTAAGGGGCACAAAGGGAAATCTCAAAACGAAAAACATTAAAAAAAACATTGCTAGGCCCTTATACCCCTACATTGTGATTAGATTATCAAGGATGATTTCATTGTTTGTTTCTCTCTTTACATGGTCCAAGATACCGCTTAGGCATTATACTTTGCAGTTGGATTTGATGGTCTGAATATTTATTTTCGAGTGAGCAAAATATTTTAGATTTGTGAGGTCGCAGTGCGAAAAAAATACATCTTATAAAGAGGATAAAACAATCCTTATCATTAAAGACTGAAAAGAATTAAAAAAAAAAATTATATTAACTTAAATTGCGAGCGGGCGTAGCGAGTGATATTTGGTTTAAATTGAAGAAAATGTTGCTCTTAGTCGTTTTAAATTCGGGAGGACATTTTAGGGTGGAAAGTGTTAAAAGGACACGAAATAGAAAAGAATCAGAATTATCAGAGGTGAAAATGGGGCACTACTCGCACATGATACAGGGCACTCACCAGAGATGAAAAGGGGCACTTATGAGAACACAAAGGGACACTAGCTTATTACAAAGGAAAAGGGATATTTATCAGAAAGAAAATGGCACTCATTAGAAACGATAGGGGCACGTGTCAAAATAAATGGGCGCTTATCAGAGATGAAAAGGAGCACTTATTACAAAGTTAAAGGGGGCACCTCTCAAATTGTAATAAGGGCACTCACCGGAAATGACAAGAGGTACTTAAAGCTGTCCATATAAAAGGGACACCTCTCAGATTTGAAAAGAGGCAATTATAAGAGGTGAAGGAGCACTTATCAGAGGTGGTAAGGTGACTCTTAATACAAAAAATATTTAAAAAGGGGAATTCATCATAAGGAAAAGGGGCACTTATTAAAAAGACGAAGGAAGCTCTAAATTAGTATTATTTTGCCAATGCCGTTGGAATTTAACCTTTTCATTTTTTTTTTGGCCCGCAAATGGGACATTTAAGGCATTAATCCTCATTACCAAGTACCTCGAACAGGACTTAAAGCCGTCGGTCTCCTGGTTGCTTACTTATAAACAAGCATATACATGCTATCTTGGTAGTAAGGTATAAGCAAACCATCACACCATCAAACCCTTCACCTCTGTCTAACTTATTATGTACATGATTTATCCATCTCTCTCTCTCTCTCCCTATTTGACATAGTAAATTTCCATCATTCGGTATTCTGTATAACCATTTTGTTGTTGCAGTTGTTGGATGCTTTCAACAAGTTTTGAATAAAGGTTACAACGTTCCATTCTGCAGTCACATTTTGTCTTGTTATCAGTATAATTCTTGACCCGCCCTTGAAGATAGCGGTATGTTGCTGGGTACAAAAGTCCTTTATTTGATTAAAATATCTCATTCTTTTTTTACATGTAAAGATTCGTAGTAAAGTTTGAAAATACAAAATATACAGACATCTGTGCAATCCTTCATGGCTTTAGGGCGATTCCTGCGATTAATAAAACTGACATTTGTTGACATTCCCCATACACAGACGATAACCCATACGGCTCGCACAGGGGGGTTGAGCCGATTCTTAATCACTTTTGGCACAGAAACTTTCTACCCCGATTTTCTTTATTTAGAACTAATTTTCTGATTTATAAATCAAATAGAAAAAAACTATGTATATTTTTCTCCTATGTACAGTTATCAAAGTTTGATTACCTATTTCCAAATGCGAAATTTACGGACTTACTTTATACGAGTTATCCAATTTTTATCTCAGAACCAGTGAAACGGTTCGTTCATGCATTCGAACTGGTAGTCTATGACATGACCAGGCCGATATATTTCCGGGCCAACGTACCGAAACACAGCCAATGGCCAATCAGAGCACTCGTTTGATATTGGGTTTATGAATATTCATTTATCACTGGGTCAAGCCGGGCTGAGTCGTACGTAGCTATTGGACATTCGAAAAGAAAGAAAAAAATGAATATTCATCAACTCAAATCAAGATGGCTGACAACAAATCATGTTGACGACAAGACTTTCTCGGATTAATCATTAATTTAGGATCTTAATGAGCAAGCTATCGTAAGTCAAAGGAGATATTACCGTGTTCTTTTTATTTTTAGTAAGATTCAGTGTATAATATTGCAGCTAAAGTGGATACATGAAGACGTAAAGAGTGAACAAAAACTCGTTGCATATCTCATTCATCTCGGTCCGGCCGAACCGAACCATTCCTTCCGCTACCCCATATAACGTACTTCAATCTAATCTGGACAATAAAAGCATATTGAATTGAAATGCGGATCATGGATTTCATTCCATTATCAAGATTATACATGTACGTACAAAATCTTTCATTCACAGGAGTGAATTTGTCACTCTACATTAAGAGTGAAGGAACTTTCACTACTAATGGAGTGGTAAACATTTAATAAGGGCACTCACCGGAGAACAAAAGAGGCACTTAAAAATGTCAAAATAAACGATTTGAAAAGAGGCAATTATAAGAGGTGGTAAGGGGCATTTCTTGTACCTGAATAAGGGGATTCACCTGAGTGACGCAAGGCAACCAATGACAAGCCGCACGCTCCGCAAAAAAGTGAAGAATCGAAGCCGATCGATCAGGAATATTTTTTGTGTTATAATGTGTTTCTTCTGAATGTAGATACGAAATTTGTTTTTAAATCGTTTTGATTCCCGTACATGTCCAATATATAGTCACAACAATTATACATCAGTAATTTCTTTTATGAATTGGATTATAAAATTATACATTCCAACATGCCGAAATTGCTATTATATGCACTATTAATTTATTTATGATATTCACCGTTCAACATAATATGTACTTTTATTGTAATTTACTGAAGTTATACTATCATTTCTACAGTACACTACTTAAATGAAAAGTCTACACTTTACGAATTGTATTCTGTTTAAAAAGTGGAAATTTTTAATGGATATACATAAATCTATGTACGTAATCTCTCTCTCTCTCTTTCCCGTATTAATGTTTCACATATAGCAATCTTACTATCTTAGTGCTTTTTTCCCCCTCTTTTTTTTAAATTAATATTTATTTATGCATTAAAGGGTCCAACAAGAGACCAGCACATTGCTGGATGAGCGTCCCTGCTTTTATCTCCTCTGTCCACTTGAGTGATAACATTTTCACTCTTTAAAGGATTGGTGTTTCACTTTTTCCTGAGTAAAATAGTGACCACTCTTTTTCACTCGAAAAGGGTTGTCCTCATTTAGCTCCTCGTGAGAGTGGAATTTAACTCTCTTTTGAGTGCTTTTTCACTTTTTTCACATTCGGAGAGTACATTGTATCAAATACCTAAGCAGATTGTAATGTTTTATAGCAAATAGGAAATATCTACGATAAAGTATTCTTACAAAACCACTGCTCAAACACTGATATTTAGTCAATATTGCGGTCCAAGATAAACTAAACGGTACTAAGAGAGATGATTAGTACTACAAATCGAATCGAAGAAAACGAACGAACACAAATACACTAAAGCTTTTCGTCTTGCAGCCCGTTTTTTTTTTCTTCTCTCTCTTTGATTGTTTTCTTTCTTTTCTGTTTATATTGCCCGATTTCGGCATTTTGTTCATCATTGCGATTTACTCTTATGAGTGGAAGATGAAAAGGTTCAGAATGTCTGTATTCGTATTGGTATTCTTAAAAAAATGCATTTAAAATGTCCCTGATTTGACATACAAGTATATTGTTCATATTCCTTACATGATATAATTTGTTAACAATTCAGGGATACATGTATTTATGTAAACTTTGTGCCCTCTTTGTATAGAAAATTACCTCTTTCATATATAATATTCAATATTTTGCATCCGGAACCTGTTTCCCACTCAAAACATACACAATCTTTTCACGGAACCTGATTTTGCCATGACTCAAAGCGTTACAATTTATTAACGGTCGCCTTTGACGCTCTTTTTGTTACCGTCACACTTTCAATACAATATGTTACTTCCTCGAACTATTTTTGTAATCTACAACATTTACCTTGATTTTATATAATTAATTATTATTTAAGAACTCAGCTTCTCCTTTTCTACTTCCCTTTCAAGCCTAATTTGGGATAGAAACATTTTTCCTGTTCTAATGTAGTATTCCTGTTATTATCATGAGGAAATATTTTGTTTATGTTTTACGCCATTTGTAATTAATTAAGTTCATGCACTTTTTATTGTAAAATCATTTGTAATTCAGCTCTCAAGCTGCGATGATGATTATTGAATAAATGCTATCATATATATATCCAATTGAGCACTAAATATTGTATTATTATTTACTTTTAATATAATGTTACCTTTACTATATTTGTTGTCGTATTTGATGTTATACTCTAATTTTTTCTCTCACTTTATTATGTATGGAAGCATTTTGTATATCTATTTGTATTTTTTTTAAAGCACGGCAACACTGATGAAAGATCAGTTTTTATCGTAATTTATTTCATATTGTTAGTTTTACTTGCTTTATCATTGTGCTTTAATGTTATGCTTTATTTATTTAATTGTTGTCTTATTCTTCCTACTGTTATTGTATGATTTTGTTTTGTGAAATTTGTATATAAGCCTATATGTATTTTTGATGAGCAGGGCCTGATGGAAGGCAAGTGTTTAATCTGAATGAGATACCCTGTATGATTACGTGAAATAAATCAATAAATAAATAAAATAACATCGTTTGTTGTACGGTTGATAAACAAAAGTTTCATCACAATAAAATCTACTACATTTTCATTCAGACTGATTACTTCATCTACAAAGATTTATTAAAAACAGTACTTACAGATTTAAATTATGTATTTTTAAAATGAATGAATCTACAAAATACAGAGCGGAGAATGAGGTTCATTGAAACCGGAAGAAATGATACGGCTCTGTGCGTGTTATTGTCAGAATGGTATCATTATATCAGTATATTGTTATTATTATCATTATTAGAATTACTATCACTACTATTATTATTGAGATCATATTCTGCATCATTATTTTCTTAAACTTTTAGATAATAAAAAAGAAAGTACTGATTTTTTACCATTTTAAATTGCTCTGAATCTTAAAAACCAGAATGCTTACATAAAATACGAGACAACTCCTGCACTGAGTCAATATTTCGGCCAAAAAGCAAAACAGTACTTATCAAAATTTCCTTAGTTAACAAACATTGATACTGATAATATACATTAAATTATTAACATTTTCTACGCAGAATACATTAATAAATTGATAAAAACTTTCTAAAATAGCTATTTTAGGCTATTTTTTTAATCAAAGCAAAGCAGGATTTTAAAAGTAAAATCAAAGGAAATAGATACCAGAAGCCAATATGCAAAAAGTGCGCATGATTGTGGTTGATAAAAACTACGGTCAATTTCATTTCATATCCTCGTAATAATACCTTAAGAATAATAATTTGCTACACAAGGTCGTAGCAACTCACCTTTTCATAGCGAAAAATTATATTTCCAAGGAGAAAGCCTACTTTTCCCATAAGTGAATTTACATTGCTAACAGCTTTCTCATAATTATGTGGCAAGATATTATATACATGTGCCAAGAAATGTTTTCATTCGCCAAAAGAAAAAAAATGCAATTGTCACGAGAAAATTTACATTTGCATTGAGGAAATTTGCATAAAAGAGAGGATTAAAATCATCTAAGATTGAAGAATTTATAGTTGCCAAGATAGAATGTACATTTGCTAGTAGAAAATAATGTTTCCTAAGAGATATCTACATTATTTATGAGACAACTTACATTTGCTAAAACAAAAATACAGAACTTATAAGTTTGATGAGAGAATTAAAAGAGAATTGATATATTTCCCAAAAGAGAATAATACTTTACTATGCATGTTTACTTTACTAGAGATAGTAATCTGGAAAGACGGCGAAAACAAAAACACCTTTTTTTGTTGAAACAGCAATTTCCTGAGTGACAGCGGAGTATTTTTATTTGATTGATTTTGTCTGTCAGGGTATCTTTTCTCGGTCCGGTGGATAAGTCTTCGGACCGTGAACCACAATGTACGGGGTTTGAGTCCCTGTCGCAGCACTAATATCCTTTTGCAAGACACTAATCTACATTTGCCACACTCCATCAAGGTGAGTTAAATGGGTACCCGGAAGGAATTAATTCCTAAAAATATTCAAGCGCTGTAATGGCAGCCGTACTAAAGCCGAGTAAAAAATAATGGAGCGACAATGTGCCAGACATTAGAGCTATACAAGAATCCACTAAAATTATTATTATTATTCAAAGGTTATTTGCAAAATGTCTCCTTACTCTGATCTTTCCAGTTCGTTTGCACGCTTGCCGTGTGATTTCACTTCAGGTCTAAAATGTTTTTCTCCAGTTGGTTATTGACTTTTCTCCTTATTCAAAGTAGTAGGCCCTACCTTCTACGGCCTACCTGTACTTCGAACATATCTTTCAAGAAAAGCTCGCTTTTTATGTGACCACAGTATTATGTCTGTATTTTATTAGCTATCAGGATAGTCTGTTTGGAGCAAGAAGGGCATTATTAATACATTTTGCGAGTACATTCGTGAATATGTACTGCCATTGGTTAAGTCACAGCAGGATAATGAACGAGACCGTTGTCGAGTTCATTGTCCGTCTCATTGTGACGTAACCGAGTGCAGTGCATTATCACTAATGCACGAGCTAAAAATATGTATTATTTGGTCTATAAGATGGGTCTACAATATGAGTATAAAGTCGAGAAATTGACTCCCCGTGCATATGGTAAAAATTAATGCATGCACACGTGATCCATTTCGACGCTTCTCATTGGCTACATTCTTGAACCCATTTTATAATAACTCATATACCATATTAACACAGAGTTAACATCCTTCTGGCTCTGAACAGGCGGTATAATTATGTAGCACTTCTTTGTTGATTTTCGTATGATTCTATTAATCGATGACCTCATCCCAAGATACAATGAGGGTGATTTTGAGCATGCCGTTTTTCTTGAAGCCAAGGGCTTCGTTCTCCACCACATCCTTTTCAATCACCTTCGGAAACTCCACGATATGTGAGCCACCATTTTCTTCGGAATTCTTGGATTTCTTCCTGGTTTCTTCTTCATCGTCAAAGTTATGAATAAGGATCTCAAATCGGCATTGTGCTGGGAGGTGACCAGTTTCGTTCGGGTTGCCGGTATCCGCTGTAACCTTCAAAGAGAGATGTGTCCCGCTTCCAGTGCCGAATCCGACTAGGAAGAGCTCGGCTCTCAGCTTGGGGTCCGTGGTTGGAAGGATGAAAGATGATTGTCCCTGTTTCTTCTCAGAGTCGTAAGGTATAAAATGAGTTAAAGTGGTTTGTCGGTTGTGGCGGCAACCAGCTACCTGCCTCTTCTCGAGTGCTTCCAATCTTGCTTTTGAATTCTTCGCATCATCCAGGATAAACCCAATCATTCTCTCATTGCTTTCTATCTGATCGTGTTGTGAGCTTACAGAATTGGTTAATGACGCAATATCCGAAGCGGACTGTGAATGTCGCAAATTGCTTCTGGTGCATTGGCGCATATACCCCTTTTTCAATTTTTTATAATCCTCTGCACTATCCAAGAGAGAGCTTACAGAATTGGTTAATGACGCAATATTTGAAACGGACTGTGAATGTCGCAAATTGCTTCTGCTGCATTGGCGCATATACCCCTTTTTCAATTTTTTATAATCGTCTGCACTATCCAAGAGAAAGGACAAGGTAGTAGGGACCATGGAAAAATTAAATTGGCTCTGCATTTCCGCTCCTGGTTCGGATCGTCGACGAATATCCGGATTGCAGAGATAACCGGTTGGCGAAGTGTCGACATAATTGGTCGAGATCTCCGCAATAGGTTCTGGGACTGTGGACATTTGTTGGGGGATGGATGCGTTGGCAGTGGGTGATACTGTTGCTGGAGCGTCCTCCCCGCAGCATCTTCCACCTATGACCCCATCCTTAGCCCCGGCCTTAGCCCCGGCCTTAGCCCCACCCATCGCTCCGCCTCCCACACCCCTGGTTGCACTTTCAGTCACATCTGCTCTCCTCTCTGGATCTAGAGTTCCCTGCTTTCGCGGAGAATCTGAATTGGATCGGATAAGATTTAATAATGTAGTTCATTACTGGCCGAAATGGGAATCATTGGCTTATTAATATGGCACAAATTAACACCACAATGTTTTCTTTTGAAGTTAAGCTTTGATGCAGCAATCGTCACAATAATCGATGAGCACCCGATACAAAATTGTGGATATAATGCTCATTTACAAAATTTGTTTTAAAAAATGGTATAATGTGCAATAACCGCTTTTATAACACATCCAAGCTGTGTTAGGGATAGGTATAATAAGCATTAGACGCTATGTTATACTGATGTTTTGCGATTACACTCGTTAACCAGAAGGGTGGTTGAGGTTGTGTGAGTGGGATAGAAAGACAGAAAGCGAAAAATCAAGACAGGTTTTTTAAAAAATAAGAGGTGGGCCTGCAGTGGCATAAAGCGGGGGTCGAGCCATCATTGAAGAGGCATGGGAAATATTATATTCATGAGATGCAAAGGAACAAGGCCGTATAGATTAAAGCGGTGTGGGAAGACGATCGAGACCACATAGCCTTCTTTCTTGATCCCCTATAGGACTAGGTGACCCGAAATTGTTCTCACCGGG
The DNA here is from genome assembly GCA_037976565.1 of Mesocentrotus franciscanus. Taxonomy (NCBI): domain Eukaryota; kingdom Metazoa; phylum Echinodermata; class Echinoidea; order Camarodonta; family Strongylocentrotidae; genus Mesocentrotus; species Mesocentrotus franciscanus. The sequence goes on from CP137684.1 coordinate 11,324,180, forward strand.
CTTTAGTTCGTCAAAGGTATGGGGCCGGGTTAGGATTGCAATTGGGTTGTAGCCTTAACGTTTGAGTTAGAGATAGGTCTCCGGCCCAACCTGACCTCTCCTTTTTTATGTTTCGATTGGAGGGTATCAGCCCCCGTCGCCGCTAAAGCTCTGCCTATGAGGAGATAATATAAAATGTATTGCTCAATAACTCCTATTGGTAAATTTAATTTGTATACCTATTCCTGCAGCATTTTTCTTTGCTGGAGTTGACGTTTTCGGAACGCCCTGGCCAGATACGTCGCCCTCTATCGTTTGAGTAGAGACATCATCTCTACAGATATGAGAGAAAGAAAAATAGCAAATAAAAATATCATTGTAACTCTTCTGTAAATTGGATCAGATAGATAAAGTGACTTTACATGATTACATTTTGTACGTCCCATGATGCGCCGTAACATTTGTGATAGAAAATGACCAAATGCGATGGATTTGACATCAAGCACCTTTAATGTCACAAAAATTGCGCAAAAACAAATTTGATAATTTAAACTTACAGGTCTTCATCCAACATGGTCGCATTGAGTGAAGTAGGATTCTGACAGCTTTCTAAGTATAGATGTTTATGATCCATCCTGGTACTAAACGGTTAGCTAGGTAAAAGACAAAAGCAAATGTTCCTTTAACATAAATAAAGAATTTGTAAATCAAACTATTGTTTTAAAGGACACTTACATTATAATCCCCATATCATGACATTGGGAAAGATAATACAATACAGTTTGAAATCGATTTGAAAAAAAACATATGTCGATCCGTATTGCGTCAAAACTTGAGTCAACACACACACTAGACTAGCCCACCGCGCAACGATCCGACTGGTCTGCGACTGTTCTGTGACTGAGTGAGATCTATAAGAGATATTACGTCACAGCTCCTGTCAGCTTGTGACTCACGTACCAGTCGGGTCATATTGGTGCGCGATGGCATTAGGTCTTTGTCGCAGGCACTGGCGTCCTGGGGGCTGATGTCACCTACACCTGCACTCAACACTGTGTGGGAGTTAGTTTGTGGTCAACTTTTTAAGACCTGTATGTCTTTTGTCATACTGGTCCATATAACTATGTACTACATTCAAAGAATGTATAAAGTCCATGCCCTATTTAAACATGATAAAGTATAAAAATAGTATGCATATAGATGTGACAACTTAATTTGGAAAGCATGTGATAACATGGAAATCATATTTTGTTAAAGCCTGTTTTCATTTCAGAAAAAAAGGTTGCTTTATTTCTTACATTCCATTTTACATCTTTCCGAATAGTCTCATTGTACCGACAAGGGCTTTTCTACAAAGGCTATGCATGTTCTCCAACATATACATGTACATGTAAATTAGAACGGCAAAATAGGCTACCACATATCTTGACAAATGTCTCCGATATTAGAGACAATCTCCCACATATTTTATAGGAAATAGTCTCCCATTATTCCAGCCAACACCTTAGCGAATTCTTCTTCACCGAAACTTGAACAACGTTTTACGTTTACATCCAAGTACATTATAACATTGTAATTTTAGTAAAATGAACATTCTTACATACTGTTACTTATGATTCGATACTCTGTACTCACATATATATGGAACAATATACGCAGAAGTCTGATTTTAGTTAGCTAAAATGGCGACGAGTCGATCATTCATTTTGTTCACCTAAGCCCTCAGACTCAGTCCGGTAATATCAATAGTTTGCAATTTCCGAAATATTAGTTTCCGTTTCCGGAAATGGCGTCGCTTAGTCTGCAAACACACTCTTCAACATTTGCAAATACATATTTAGTGAAATAAAGACCTTTCAAATGATTAATTGGTCATAATTGTATTGATCCATCGTAACAGGATCAACATTCAACAGGTTATATTTAGGCTAGTCTAAAATGGTTCAGCCCATGTGTTTCGCATCATGGGTGACAAGGGTCTGTACTACGCAGACTTGGCATGATATACTAGTAGTGGGAATTCCTCGCAGAATAAAAACAGCTCAATGGCTTGAAATGTATAAATTAAATGGAAATTGAGAGAGAGAGAGAAAGAGGGAGAAGGTGGAGGGAGGGGTACATGAGAGAGAAAAGGAGAGAATGAGAGAGAGAGAGAGAGAGAACGAGAGAGAGAGAGAGAGAGCCCGGGGGTAGAATTACTCGAAAGAGGAATATCTGATACAGTCTATAACCGAATCCGTGTAGGCATAATAGTCTACCTATCTTAGGTTATCTGGATAAAACGACACCCCCTAAAACCACCCTCAAGTCCAGCCCATTTAGCCCAGGCTCCACATTTCGTCCTCCGATCTGGATGAACGATAGGAAATGGATTAGGACACAGGTGGGCGGGGGTAAGTAGGGTATAATTACGTATCGCTGAAACAAAATAAAATAATGAGTCCTTATATCAAATGATTTTGCTGCAAAACTGGTTTGACAAATGGAAGAACATCTATGCATTTTAAGGTCTAAAACCCGTGAAAACCTAGACCCCCGCTGGGGCTTTTTCCCCTGGACCCCACGCCGTATAACGCTCCGCAAAGGCGGCGGACCGCCCCTAAATTTTCAAATATCCCTAGAGTATCCCTTTAACGAAGGAAAGGTGCCCCTTTTACTTCAGATAAGTGCCCATCTGTATTTTTTATAGATGCCCTTAACATAATTTTATAAGGGCCCATTTGATAACTGCCCCCTTTATCCCTACTGATAATTGCCCCTGTTCAAATATCTAACAAGTGCATTTTCCTTTGTAATAAGTGCCCCTTTTCACCTCTGATCAGTGCCAACTTTTATTTTGCCTTCTTTTTCTTCTTCTAATAAGTGCTGTTTTTTGTTTTGTTAATAAGAACCCATTCCCTTCTCATAAATGCCCCTTCTCAAACCTCTGATAAATGCCTATATTAAATTCTGATAGGTGCCCATTTTCCTTCGATGAGTGCCCATTTTCCTTTGTAATGAGTGCTCCTTTCCATTCTCACAAGTGCCCCTATTCTTCTCAGATGAGTACCCCTCTTCAGGTACAAGAAGCGCCCTTACCACCTCTGATAAGTTCCCCTTCACCTCTTATAATTGCTTCTTATCAAATATGAGAGGCGTCCCTTTTATTCTGACAGGTGCCTCTTTTCTTTTGTATACCCCCTTTTTATTTTTATAAGTGCCCCTTTTCATCTCCAATGAGTGCCCTAATTCAAATGTAGAGGTGCCCCCATTAACTTTGTAATGAGTGCCCTTTTTTATATCTCTGATGATTCCCCTTTTTACTTTGACTCGTGCTGCCTTTCTTTTCTAAGTGTCTTTTTTCCATTGGATAATTGCCCCTTTTCTTTTCACCATAATATGTGCTCCTAATTTAAAGACACTAAGAGCAACTTTTTCTTTAATTTCAGTAAAAGCCCCCTCGCTACGCTCGCTCGCACTTAAAGTTGATATAATTATGTTTCTTGTTAAAGGTCTTTTCAGTATTTTATGATCAGATTGTGCTTTAAGCCACAACATGATTGTTTTGTTTTTCCCCTCACAAACCTCACAAATCTCAAATTATTTGCTCGCTCGCTTCGCTCGCTCACAAATGAATATTTACACCATCACACCCAACTGCATAGCCTGATGCTTAAGCAGTATCTTGAACAATGTAATGAGAGAAACAGATATTGAAATCATCCATGATAATGTAATCAAAATGTAGGGATATATACCAATGTCTAAAAATTGAATATTTTCGCCTTCCACTCATTGCGTCCTTACATTGTTCGCCCAAGTAGAACTTAAAGGAAAACCAGGGAGATGAAATGAATTGAGATACCGTCTCGAAAGAATTTCCCGAGGGATAGATATTCAGGATTGACTTGGCTTAAAGGTAATACAAAGTTTTGGTATGGGGTCATAAATTTGGTTCAAATGCACATATTGCAAGCATATGCGATTTTACAATATTCAGTGATCGTTGTCGCGGTTGAAATCGAGTCTAAAGTGATGAAATTGTAAATAATAAACTCTTTGTGTTGTATAGCGCCCTAGTAATACTGGTATTACTTTAGCTTCAAAACAATGTTTCTTGACTACAATCGACCGATTTGCTATTCCTGTTTGGAAATTATATATCAGAACTGCATATTCTGAGATTTTCATGGTCGCAGCTACCATAAAATGGCCTTAGGCGCTATTTGAAATATTTGAAATTTACCGGGAGCACCGGTAAATTTTGATTATTCAATTTGCTCGAAAGCAGAAGTGTTTTAGGGGCTAAATTTGTTAGTGCTTATAATACATCCACAGGGGTATCCAAATATATTAACATTTTACAGAATTACTATCCATCCAATTTTCAAAATTTCCCAAAACTTTGCATTACCTTTAACAACAAGAAATGTAACCCTCTCAACAACATGAATGATACACATAGTGGAAGTAAGTAATTTCCAGTGGTAGTGACTAAATTTTGCTTTTCTTCCACGTGTTCCTTAACAATACAAATTATCACATGAGGTGAAAAATAAAAATTTATGATAATATTATTATTGTCAACGTAAATAATAGACTCACAATGTGATACTGAATATTTTATATTGAATGAAACACCGCAAAACAACGTTTTTGGAAATGTATGATATTTGTTTCGATAAGGCAATTCAATCAAATTCGAATAACGATTTTCAAGTACTGTTCAATAAGTATGTTTGTTATAATATCAATGATAACAAAAAAGTGGGTTATTGTAAAGCGCTCATGTCTGGCGCACTGGCACCCCTGGCGTGCTCCACTGATATTACCCCTGTTTTAGGATGACTACTGTGATGGCGCTCTAGAAATTGATTCCTGCCAGGTACCCAGGTACCTCAGCAGGGTGGAGTATAGTAATTCTAGCTTAACTTCTTGTCAAAGGACGTCAGTGCCGTGGCAGGGATTCGAACTCTGTACCCTGTGGTTCACAGTCAGGAGACTTATCCTCTGCACCTCTAGCTGATAACGACCTTAGGCTTATTGTTCCATTATATTGTTTTTATTTGTAATATATATATCACACAATATTTCTATTTTGAAATCAATTGTTTAAAATGTTTCCCCATGTTTTGTTTTCTTCTTATTTGTTTTTTGTGCTGTATATTTGCCCAATGCAAGATGCCATTTTGTATTGCCCTGTATCAACCAATAATTTGGTTTTGTCCTTGGCTATTGTGTCTCCCTGGTAGTGTCTTAAGTTTGATCAATAAAGTGAAGTTTTAAAATTAAATCCGATAGCGCTATCTCATTTTGACCCCTACGTGACAATTCCCTATTATAATTTGATATATATAGTTACACACATTTTATGTAATTTCCAGCTGCTTCAAGATGAGAGCCTGGAAAATAATCAATGATATTTATATAAGGTTAATTGCAATTGACTGGCGACTCCAATTTCATATTTATAGGAAAAAAAGATTATTGAATGGAGTGGCAGCTGAGAGTAGGCAAGGCTTATCAAAGTTTCACTCGTGAGAGTCGCTGAAAATGTCAGGCCATGTTAGTACCAGCAAGAGATACATGTAATGGCCGTGAAAAGGTGAAAATAATCTAGGGGTGTGGGATGCAAACCATCGTGATTTCTTAAAACTGCCAATACGGGGGAAACTGGGACCTCATAATCACTTATATTATTGTTGATATCAAGCCAATTGTTATATTTCCATGAATAACAAACGCTATTACTGAACGAAATAAATAAATCAAAATGCATCAAGAATAAACGGTTAGGAAATTGGTTCGCTCGCTTCACCTGTTCGCTAAGTAATCTCTGTAAAAAAGTAAAACCCATTATATCTCTTTTCTGATATACATTTTCTTTAGCCTAAAACGTTTCATAAAGATCGCCTAAGATAACTGCTAAGGAAACATGTGTATGCTTATTAATAAGCAACCAGGCGCGCGACGGCTATAAGTATAGTCAGGTGGCTTAGTGAAATTATCTTTACTTGCCGGATAAAAGCACCATTTTGGGTACAGGGCTTCCTTAGGTCCTACTAAATGATATTAGGCTAGGAGCCCCCGGCAAAAATTTCAATTTAAGAGTGTGGGGGGCGGGGGCGTCTTTTGGAGCCCCCAAATGATTTTATTACAATGATTTGTTGGTGTACAAATGCCATTTTTGGTACAGGGCTTCCTTAGGACCTACTTAACGATATTAGGGTAGGAGCCCCCGGCAAGAATATCATATAAGGGTGTGGGGCGGGGCGTCGCCTCGTAGCCCCCGAATAATTTAGAAGGTAATATAACATTTATTTGTAGTTGTACAAACGCCATTTTTGGTACAGGGCTTCCTTAGAACCTACTGAACGATATAAGGGTAGAAGCCCCCGGCAAGAATATCGTATAAGGGTGTGAGGCAGGGTCGTCGCCTCGTAGCCCACAATTTTTTTATAAGGTAATATAACATTGAGTTGTTGTTGTACAAACGCCATTTTGGTACAGGGCTTCATTAGGACCTGCTGAATGATGGTAGGGTAGGAGCCCCCGGCATAAATATTCATATATGTGTGATTGGGGGCCCCATTGCGTTGTACAACAGAAACTCAATGTTATATAACATTACAAATTATTTGTGGACTACGAGCCGACGCCCCTGTCCCACACCCTTATATGATATTCTTGCCGGGGGCTCCTACCCTAATATCGTTCAGTAGGTCCTAAGGAAGCCCTGTACCAAAACTGGCATTTGTACAACAACAAATAAATGTTATATTACCTTCTAAATTATTTTGGGGCTACGAAGCGCGCGCCCCACACCCTTATATGATATTCTTTCCGGGGCTCCTACCTAATATCGTTCAGTAGGTCCTAAGGAAGCCCTGTACAAAATGGCAATTGTACAACAACAAATAAATGTTATATTACCTTCTAAATTATTTGGGGCTACGAGGCGACGCCCCGCCCCACACCCTTATATGATATTCTTGCCGGGGGCTCCTACCCTAATATCGTTAAGTAGGTCCTAAGGAAGCCCTGTACCAAAAATGGCATTTGTACAACAACAAATCAATGTTATAAAATCATTTGGGGGCTCCAAAAAGACGCCCCCGCCCCCACTCCCTTAAATTGAAAAATTTGCCGGGGGCTCCTGGCCTTATATCGTTTAGTAGGTCCTAAGGAAGCCCTGTACCAAAAATGGTGCTTTTATCCGGCAAGTAACGATAATCGATAAATTTGACGCTAAGCCACCTGACTAGTAAGGATTAATGCCTTACCAAAGGAGCGAAAAAGTCTAACGAATGCGACATCTTAAGCATATTTAATGGAAGACGGGCAAACTTTCAAATGATGAAAAGTAAAGCTTTGATCTCAGTTTTACAACATTTTCAGTTATAGCAAGTGCATTGGTCTTTTGAAAAGGTAATTATTAAAAAGATATAGGTTTCTCCTCCCGGTATAAATACTGGGGTTGCGCAATTGGACCGTCACACCGGGGTTTCCCCTACTCTTATACAAATGTTGCAGTGGGTTCTTAAAGGTACAAACAAAAAAGTTATGACTTTGATAACTCGTGCAAACGAGCATACAAATATTTAATATTGTCTGTTCAGATCCATGATTTTATAAGGCAACAAAAAATGACAAACAAAGGTGCGAGGGTATGCAAGATACCAGAAACCTCTGGCGGAGTAACAGGATAATTATTTCATGTGTTTATGCTAGTGTACTTAAATAAATCCTCTGATAAATGGCTAAAACAAACAAAGAAACAAACAATACTGAAAGGCTATTAACAGTTTCCAGATGTTTTGGGGTCAAAATCTGACAGAGGAGTGTGCACAAGACACAATCGGGGCACATCTAATGATCATCATTCTACACTTACCTGCCTTCACCGTGTAATTGACGATTTTCATGAAGCCCTAATAATAAGGAATTCATTGGGTCATATGCTTTCTTGACATATCCCAATGCTTTGACTGCATTGATCATGATTTACTTTTATTCAAAGTAGAGAAATATGGCATATATTTTAAAGAGTTGAAATGGTTTTCTAATTATATTACTGGAAGAAAACAACTAGTTCCAACGGTGAGAACTCAGCTATAAAGGAATGATTAGTTGGGGTACAACAGGGTAGTGTACTTGCTCCTGTCCTCTTTTTATTTTTCATCAATGATATGTCTGAAGGTCTTAATAATGCAGTATGTTCTATCTATGCTGATGATGTAGTTATCTATGTTACTGGTGATAATATTCATAATGTTACTCTTAATTTACAAAATACAGTGAATGTGTTAAATAGCTGGTATAAAAGGATCCGTCTTAAGATAAAGGTAAGCAAAATCAAAACAATGTTAATTACGACTAAGTCATCAGAATGTCTTAACATTTACATTGACCATGAACTCATCGAGCAAGTCCATTCTTTTAGGTATTTACGTATTTTTATTCATGAAAACCTGAAATGGAATGATTATTTAAGACAGTTATGTAAGTCAGTTGCGTACAAGATTTATTGCCTTGGAAAATTAGGAAAATTCTTAAACATGACACTGTTGAATACTATATACAAATCTACTATTCAACCTTGTCTTGATTACGGTGTCTCCGTTTGGGGTAACTGTCCTAATAAATTGAAATTACCCCTATTGAGCCTCCAAAAAGGGGCAGCTCGTCATGTAACCGGTAATTACGATTATATTAATCCTTCTGGTCTTGATCTGATGTAAAAATCTATCTTGGTAAATAATTGAGGATCGACGTGATTATTTTCTATCTACACTGATGTACCAATGTGTTCACGGTCTTGCCCCATCCCATTTATGCAATGAGATTGAAATGTATTTCGATAGACATGGACCCGAAAATGCGTAATGCTAATTCCCTTAATGTTGTGCCGCCTAAACCAAACATTCAACTTTATTGTCAGTCTTTAAAATATGCCGGTGCTAAAGTATGGAATCTATTACCCAATAACTTTCAAAATGCTCAGTCTCTGGATATTTTCAAATTATTGTACAAAAAATATCAAAATCGAATCCATTGTAATCACCCCAACCTCTGAGCTGAAACCTTACATTTGCATACATATTTTATATGACTATATTTATGTTCTTTTAACTTCTACTAGATATTGTTATATGTAGCCATCATTCATATTTAGAATCATTTTTGTTAAGGCCTTGAATTGTTATGTTACCATATTTCGTATTAATTTGATCTATTTTGTATTTTACTTTGTTATACTTTGTTATTGTTACGACTTTTTATATTATACTTTTAATACCCGGTCCAAGATGCAAGACAGATTTATTTCTGATCTTGTGTACCTGTATAAATATGTTTAAATAAATAAATAAATAAACATGAAATGTGTATGCCCAATTAGGTTTAAAGGGGGTTGGAGTGAGGATTTATTGGGGGTCGCTGCTTAAGTCCGCCACTTTATAGTTTATAACTTTCATTCATGCACTATATAATAATGGGGTTTATATTATTGAATCATTGGTCAAACCTCTATTAATTGTACAATAGTGGTAAGACATGCTACGTATCTCCACAGGTTAGAGTTATCTAACGTTTCCCGACAAAATCACCAATGATAAGTATATTTCTTTTATCAAGGTCACCAATTTAGAAAATGAAACGATATTTTGATACTGATATAATTTTTGAAGAAAAGTCACTCATTCATGAAAACAATATTAAATGTACCATAAAAATTGATTCGAAATCCTTCTATTTCATAGAATTCCATACAGCTAATGATTTTTCTATATAACACAAAGAGATCTGATGATAATTCATGTAGCTTATATATGCATGGGACATTTTTGTCGAGTGTGCAGTTGTTACCCCTTTCTGGTTATTTTCAGAAAGTTATTTTACGTTTAAATCTTTACAAAGACTGTGCAGATGTACCAAAGATCACTATAATTGCATTTGTATTAATTTATTTCTTTTGTGTACATTATTTTATATATACCGGTGTAAGTTTAAGAAAGACGAACCTAATTGTCAATCTCTTCTTTCTTTTATCAATGTGAAATAGAAAACAGAATATATTATTGCTGCCACACATAGTAAACACGTTAGGTATAGTTAACAAGTAAATTATTCATACCCATCGTAAATTTCATGTCTTTCTGTTTTTCGTAACTCAAGAATGAAAGGTGAACTGGTTGAAATAGAGCGTTTGTTTAATAGTTTTAGATGTAAGCTTTAATATTCCACATTATCAAGAAATCAAATTTTCACACGCTTAAACAAGTACAAAACTTGGTAAGGGTATGAATAATGTATTTGTTAACTGTATATTGTTACGTAACAGAGTTTTCTCAGGGCTCAAGGTCGACGCATCGGAGGTCATGATTGGTTCATGAAGATGACAAGCTTATCGGATTGAACGGCCCGGACGAATTTTGAGGTCCGAGTCATAAATAGGGGTTACCTTTCCTAACAGAAATCGTCTTTGGGCACACCTTTGCGACGCAAGGACGTTCACAGGTAAGTCGGCTAGAGCCTTAATAATTCATAAGTTTTTTTCACCAATGATTTGCTAATATTTCAGGTTATCATACCTCAATACTTCATGAGAGCTTGCTCTTGATTTAGATAATTGCCTATGGATCTCACCAACTTTATAGGCCTATACCTCCAAGTCATCTTAACTTCTTTTTAAGTTAGTGATTATGCTAGATCTGTATATCTTTACCTCTGTTAATAAATCAACGTAAACCAAATTGGTTAATTCTGTTTTCATTGATCTGTTTCCAGTTAGCTCCAATGTTAGAATTGCCTATTTCTATAACATGTACACAATTATTGTAATTAACATCATTCTTAATTCATTTTCAAGTGATGTGAATCAATCGCCACTCTTAAACCTTTCTCGGTTTCAACTTGTAGTTTTATTTCTCATTTTAAATATTTCCATTCTTTCCTACTGATTACAAAACACAAATCGTCGATCGATGTCAACTTCTTGCTCTTTTTCACATTTCAAATAGTTTCATTTTTTCCTATTGATTGAAAAACCGAAATATTTGCTCGATGTCAATTAGATGTTTTATTTCCACATCCCTTTTTACATTCTTTCCTGTTGATTGAAAAACATAAATCCTTGCTCGATGTCAACTTTTCGTTTTCTCTCCCATGTCAGCTATTTCAAGACAAATTCCGCAGAAGAGCCCCCAAGATGTTTGGCGGGAAAAAGTCCGCCCCAGTCATCCTTCTCGTGATGCTATTCCTTCAGGATGCGCACCGGTGTTCTGCGCAGTTACCGATACCCAGCGGTGTCACTTTCCTGGGTATCGGGTATAACATCATCGAGGGGAACCCCGAGGGGGCGACATGGCCACCGGGGGCGTCGACCCCGGACTCCTGGTGAGTCGGTCGGTCTTCGTCATGACGTACGAAGAGGGTAAGATCACTGGCGATGGAAAGTATATGATCCCGGACGAGGTAAACTATGTACTTCGGGACAGCGCCTATACCTCATCTTCATCGACAACCTTTCATGGTACTTCCAGTTATGCCGATAAGCTTTCATCTCAGGTGGATGTTGGTGGTGAGTAATTTCAAATTCAAATCAAAGACTAGCAATTATATATTTTCCTCATTTTTTTCTTTATACAAAAAATAGGCCTATTGACATGACTTTTTAAATCACATAATATATTTATTAAATGTATATAACAAGAGAAAGCAGTGTAATTTTAGTAATGATAATAATAGTACTTACAATAATGATGATGAAAAAAGTGATGGTGATGATAATAATAATAATGATAATAATAATAATAATAATAAAAAGTGAATTATGTTTTGTAGCGCATAATAAAAAAAACGTATCTCTGTGCGCTTTAAAAAGGTGATAATACTGAAAGTTTATTAATCAAATGCGAAATAATCTTAAAACTACGTAAAGTAGGCCTACCATGAAATATTAAAGGTATTGTTTAACAATGCCAAATCCGAGAAGCATGGCCCTACGTGTTAATAGCGTCTGTAATATGGTGTAATATTGAAGCCCTAAAAAAATTGCGCTTCAAAAAAAAAAAATCTTTGAGTGACCGGTTTTACCATACTCATGTGGCATAACAATCGGGCTTCATTTTTAAGCTGTTACTGTCTTGTCATATTTAGAATATAAAGGCATTTGGAGAGCCATGCTTTTTAGAGAACATTTTTTTATCTGATGTTCTTCCACACTTGCATAATAACAATGATAACGCTCACAATTTATTGTACACCTCGCCCCAGAACTCAACCTTCTCTTTAAATGCCATAAAAATCTCTAATATGATATATTTACATTACTGTGTAATTATTTATATTAGGCCGAATGGTTCAAGTTCGGAATATTAAGGGTAGTGTATCCCTTTTGCAGCCAACATCAAATTCTGTAGAACTTTGCAGGAATTATGAATATGTCACGTAATGTCCTATCTCTGAAATTTAAACAGTCCTAGTATTCAAATTGTACAAGGAAACCCGTTTACTTTCTATACTTCACTGTAATAACATACAAAGAATGAGCTGTAAAGGGTGCATGAGAATTTATCTACAACGATAACCCACTTCTTGTCATGGCCAACATTAAACTTATCAGTTGAATCTTTGCGCAGCACAAAACGTACGACCATTCGCCAAGGGTCTGAAAATCAGACTATTTAATCAAACGCGCGCGCTCGCTAAATTCGATTCGACAACTAACGGTCGTTATTTTCCCACAAAAAGACATTTTCAAGCCCTTTTGTTTTGAGGAAAGTTCTAAATTAGTATCATCTTTCAAATGCCGTTTGAATTAAACCTTTTAATTTGTTTGGCCTGCAAATGGGACATAGTACCTTTAAACAATAAGTATTTTGATCACTTGATCAATCAGTGATACTTGTAAAAATAACAATAGACCTAATACACTAGTATTTGTGTCATTCAGATATCAAAAACATGATTTTTTAAATCCTTCATTTCTTTTCAGGTTCATATAGCAACTTGTTTGCTAGTGTTGAATTCGCCGCAAGCTCCCGTAAGTAATTTACAAATTCTTATGATAATGTTCGTAGACTACTGCAATTATGAAAAATAAATCGCAAAAGTATTATATGCTGCACACAATATGATTCATCAGCAAAAACATAGCCCATATATCATTGAAGAAACGAACACTTCTTCAAAATACAATTTAGTTAACTTAATAAGTATGAAATTATAAATTTACGATCGAGAACAAAAAATTGGAATGAAATCAGTTATAACAATAAAATAAAAAAACACACACGCAGAGACGCACGCCAGACATGAGCGTAATACTCACTATTATGATTTTTTTTTTAACGATTCTTTTTCTTCTTCTTCTTCTTCATCTTCTTGTTATTATTATCATTATTATCAGAATTATTTTATTGTTATTACTTTTTTTCAGGTTATCAACAAATCGAGGCGCGAACGGACAGCGAAGGTTACATCTACTACGCGAACCAAACCGTATCAAACATGGGCAACGCGCGTTACTTGACGGAGCTTGCAGGTCCTGACAAATACACCCTCAACAACGGATTCGTTTCTACCGCATGCCGTCTCCCAACGGCTTACGCTGAGGATGACTACATGACTTTCCTCGATACCTGGGGAACTGTAAGGAACAGCATATCCTTTTAAAATGAACAAACATTTTTTCTGATTATTTTGGTTAAAAAGTGCGAAATTAAATTTAACGTCTGTTCGGCATTATTTTCGTTTGCAATACTATTTCACTACCCTTTTTACATGTTACTAACGCTAACCTTAAAATTATTTAAGCAATTTAAAAGTTGTTTTTTTAACCTCACTCGGGCGCATGCCTAATAATGAACAAAGATTTGTTCATTTTGACAAGATATACTGTTGAGATTAAATTACTTAAAATGTTATAATGCCATTAAACTTTATAGAGTTATTATAGGAGAAGTTCATCTCTGGTTTTCAGTTGTTTTTAGCCTATAATCTAGGCGGAGTGCCGAGCTTTTTTCTTTGCTGCTAGACTAACCCTAAGCAGAACGTCTGATACGGCGAGACTACGAACCGTGAGTCGCTTTTACACGCTAGCCTGGCCATTTTCGCCGTAATACTCGTAAAAGTGCGCTGGTGGGAAAGCCTACATGCACATAAGCATGCACGTAGTTAGCTAGTGCAGCGTGCGGGTTAACTTGGTTGCTCGCTTTATTAGCTGATCGTTCGTTCGTTCGTGTGTCCTTAGATCAAGATTAATGTAAAGTTCCTAAATTAAATTAAATTAAGTTCTTGAATTCCATCGCCCGATGGCTGCGATGGCCGTCTCATTTACAATTAAGGGCCACCTAAGTCTTCATCTGATGATTGCCATGCATGATCTACATGTATAATCATGGACCTTACTAGGTCCATGGTATATTGCACGCATGTAGGCTGCTAGACTCTAATATTAGTCGCTTCTATGGTATTTATCACAGAAATGGCCAGGCTAGCGTGTAAAAAAAAATTACGCAAGCGGCTCACCGCCTATAATCACTGGTCTAGCTAATCAATATTCATATATATTCAAAATGGCGGATCTATGAATCATTCAACAGCCCTACCAAATAAGGTACACCTATGTTACGTTCGACCAATCAAATATAAGAAACCGCAACGAAAAAAGATTGCGCTCGTCCATTACTAAATACGGGTAATAAAAAGGAAGAAGGGGAGATGAAACCAAAAAATCTTTAAAATGATCATTTTACTACTGTGAAATATCAAAAATTAAAAATTGTAGTTTTATGTGAACAATAAAACATATATCTTTGTATGGTAAAACAATTATCGTATCAAATTTACAATGACAAATTAGTGGTTCCCCCTTGCTTTCGTTCTGCCAACGGCAACGACTCGAGTCATCATGATCATAGAATCCGTGGTCGCGTAGAAAATCACAGCACAAGGGGATTGCTTGGTATATTGCACTCTTTCCAAAACCAGTAGGTAATGCAACAAAAATATCCCTGCCGGCTTCAAAAACGCTACGAATAGCGGATTCCTGCAGTTCTCTGAATTTTCCATTAGGAATGCCTAGTTTGTTGGCCGCATATGATAAACTTTCTCGCAGAAGATCGTTGTCGCATGAACTACCCGCCATCTTGGATGAAGAAAATGACGTAATGTCACGTTATTTATAATATGCATATGCATAGACTCTTCTCCATACGTGTTTCTGATTGGTTGAGTTCATTTCGTATTCATGAGGTTTTTTCGTACGAAAAACTGCCACGGATTCATGGTCGATAATAAAAAAAACAACGACTAAAGCTAGACCAGTGATTATAGGCGGTGAGTCGCTCGCGACTCACGGTTCGTAGTCTCGCCGTATCAGACGTTCTGCTTAGGGTTAGACAGTTAAATTAGAAAAACAGATGAATGGAATTTTGAGCACATTCCAATGAAAAGAAGAAATTTATGAATTTTCAAAAGTTGTAATCCATAAAATCGAAAAAAAGAAATCAGAAGTTTGTTTCAAAAATTATGAGGAAAAAATTGTATCCTATTGTAATAACTAACTCATTAATCTCATAATGGATGACACTACAAATGCTGAAATAACATTCATGTTTTAGTAAGCAATGGCTACTTTTGTTAAATATATGTTTATCATACCGGGGTAAATGTTTAGTAATAAAACGAGGGAATTAATTTTTGTACTTTATGTTTTAACAGCATGTCGTCACTGAGGTAGATTTAGGAACCAGGGAGGGTCAGAACTATGAGGAGCAAAGGACGGAATTCGTCTCGTACGCTTTAACAAAATAATGTAAGACCACATTTCAAGAGAAAACAATAGGAATGTTTGTATTTATTTATCTATATTGACGTTCATATGTATATGAATGTAGAGGTGTTGTGGTCTAGTGGATAAGTTTCCCGACTGCAGATCACATGGTACGGGGTTCGAGTCCCGCCGCGGCGCTAATGTCCTTTGGCAAGACGTTAATCTAAGCCTGAATCCGATGACCGGGGTGATAATATATCTGTATTAAAAGCGCTTAGGCACATCGTTGATGTATTAAGCGCTATATAAAAGCCAAATATCATTATCATTATTATTATTATCATTATAGAGATATATTTATATTTATATTTATTTCTTCATTAACTTAATTTTTCCACTGTTGGATGAAACACCCAGATCCTATGGTTCCACTAAGAAAAAATAAAGGTAGTGGTTATAGCAATTTTATATACAAATGCCCTTTGCGAGCGTTTTTTTCCTAATGATACTACTGCTAGTCTGCTACTACATGTACTACTCTTACTACTAGTACTACGATTAATAATAATAATGATATAATAATGATGATAACAGTAACAGGATAATAATAATATGACAATAATGGTTATCTTTATGATCACAGGTCGGCGGTAGTGTCAGCTCTGGAGGGTCATATGGCGGCTTCAGCTCCTCGCTTTCGGTTGATATGGATACCTTCAACAGCGGAATGCAGAGTGGCTCCAGTTTTGGTAGCTTGTTCCCCTCCTACAGGGTTGGAAGCGCTAGTCTGAATGGTGAGAAATAGAATCTTGATTTCATTGATTTTTATGCAAATTATGTACCAAAGTTATTATTATTTTGTATATTTTGTGAGGATCATTTTTGACAAGCCATTTATGTGCTATTCATGATCCTCTCACTTCTCACAGGCGAACCTCATAATTTCTTTCTCCTTTTTTTCTTTATAATTTCTTTCTGATTTTCCTCTTCTCTGTTGGCCTTCCGTTTTCAATTACGCATTCTTTTGTTTTTTATACATAATTCTTATTATATGAACGTGTTTATTTATGATGAGGACATAAATTCGATCTGTGATTATGACGACCCCCTTCTATTCCATTCGACCGTACGTGTTACAATTGAATATATGAACATCTAAATCAAAATATTAAATCAAATAAAATCAATCAAATCACTTTAAGTTAAACAAAATGTTATCTAAATAATAATATCTAATATAATCTAATCAAAACATAGCATTCAAAATGAAATCTCATTAAACCAAATAAAACAAAATCAAACCTAATCAAGCCGAATCAAATGAAATCATTCAAATCAAATCAATTCAAATTAAACAAAAATCAAACCTAACCAACTCAAATCTAGTCAAATCAAATCAAATCAAATCAAATTAAACCAAATTATTTTATTTAAATCAATTCAAATAAAATGAAATCTAATCTAATCAATCCGAATCAAATCAAAACATTCTAATCAAATCAATTAAAATTAAAAAGTCTAACCTTATCGAACCAAACTAAAGCACAATTAATTAAATGAAATGAAATGAAATCTATTCTTATCAAATCAAATCTTTGTAGAGCCAATCAGCTTGACACTTGTCGGCATGCATGAGATATTTGGTGAGGATTACTGGACCGGGATGGAGGATTACACCGCTTCTGAGCACTGCTCGGCATCATGGGATAGGGCGGCGGCTGCGGAGAATGTCTTGAAGGCTATGGAGGGCTATGCGGTGTGGAAGGAGATACAGGACAGCAAGAGTAGGTTGTTTTTTTTCTTCCTTTTTTCTTCTTCTTATTTGTTGGCACTCGAAATATGTAATACTATAACCGTTCATTTAATGCGCTTAAGGCCTGCCGTTATAAATCAACGTAATTAACCACCCAAATCGCTTAGATCGTTATTACCCCGCCCCATAATGTATTGAATAGTTGTCAGTGCCATCGATTAGGAGAGTACGGGCACAATATGGCGAATAATGCTTCGTTGGGCAAACACAAAACAAAACGATGTGTTGTAAACAACTGAAACCAAGTTGGCCAAACTCTTTGTATAGGCGGCTATGGTAGTTGTTAAGCTTTAGCGCCACCTTGTTGCGTCTACTTGTAATTGTTGTTTGTTATTTCCGGTAATACCCTACCAATCGGGTTCTTCTATTTGTTTTAAATGAAGAGCTTTAAAGTTTGGGCTGGCGCGCCGTCTTGTTAATTACGTAATGGCAGCGGTGGGATACATTTACCATTCTGTACTTTACAGTGCAACTCTCCACTCCCTGGGGATTAGTCGAGCCAGTCGACCTTGTTTTACGTTCGCGTTCATGTTCTAACTTAAATGGCGTTTGCATCCTACCGGCATTCAAAATCTGGATGGAGAGGAGGAATGTAAATGTATACAGGACATAATCGCTGGCAGTAATATTTCAAGATTTACATTTAATTCTTTAAAATGCCGATATGACTAAATTTAAGCAGTTTCCGCATAAGTGTCTTCCTAATCGTAGCCAAATATGTTTTCAGCATCTTGCAGTCAAACCCGAATTCCAAGGCAAACACAAAAACTGGCCATTGTAAACCGGTAGCCTTTGTAGACAGGGTCTTGAACACAGTAATTTTTCCTTCCTTTAATAGTGTGGCAATATAGGTGACCACTATATAGACAAGTCTTTATACAGAGATGGGCCAGAAGATTAAGGTTTGACTGTATACTGTTTTTCCTATTTGCAAATATCACAAACAGTCCAACTCCGGGACTTCAACGGATTAAAAAAAAAAAAAAATGTTTTAGAGCAAGAGCATACCGTCTCTAAGCGCTTTACATAAATTATGACCCCGGTCATCGGATTCATTCACGAACAATGTGCACCGTATCCACTCCCTGGGGAGTATTCCTACCATATGGTCACCGTTAGGGCAACTACTTACACAAATACTTTCGTCGTCCTACCAGCTAGTCCCCATTTCTCTAATTGGTATGGCCGGCAATTGTAGATTAATGACTTGCCAAATAACATAAATGCCTTGTCGGGGATCGAACCCACGACCTTTGCATTTCAAGTCAAATGATTAGACCACTCGACTACGACACCAATACTTAAACCCTCTGTTTGCCCCCACGTGACGATCGATCGGCTGACAGGAGTATCACTCCTCGCAGGTTCAACCAAGACAGGCGGGTCAATTAAAGGGGAGGACTGCATGAGACAAAAATGATCATAAGATGCTACCTTGATTTCCTTGAACACGTTCTTGTTCAAACAAAGGGTATGGGGCTACAAAGGCGTCAAGTAGAGGTTGTTGTGATCATGCAAAACAAAAGAATATACGCCATATTTAGTCCAACTGAAACCAATTTGGCCAAACTCTGGTGTATAAACATGATAAGCATCTCTGGCTTGCTCTAAAAATCAATGAATTTGAGAGAATTCGATCGGTTCTACATTTTTTCCAGACCCGGATGTGATGATTCCCCTGACCTGGCCCGATGGCAAGTACGGACTAACCAAACCCACCGATGGTTGTCCCAACACGGAGTTCACCTGGAACGAGGGATTTAGATACCAAGATACAGAGGATAGGCAAGGCGGCGCCAACGACTGGAGCGATCCTATTCACATGACCGAGCTTTATTCCAGTCACATAACGCTGAACTTCTGTATCAAGACCGTATCGAACGTTGATGAGCGATCGAAATGGACCTGGCAGCCGGGGAGCTACTGCATCTACAAGTACGGTGACAATTGTCCTCCAGGTAGTTCATGTTTGATATTTTACAATTTTAAAGTAAATTAGGATGTTGGTATGACTTTGATGTTCAACTAATTCAATCGGGCGATAAAATCACAAGTCCGTATACATCACACCCACGCGCCCACCCAAGCACACATCCTCACATAATTATATTTATGTATATTGTTGTAGGATGTTGGATTTGCCGAAAGAAACATCTTCAAATTACATATTTCATTCTTGTTTAGTGCGTGTGGACTTCGGTGTGTACTGGAGTGTGGAAATCAAATCTTCTATATTCCCCATCTGAAATCCGCGAGTTGCTTTTGCATCGGGAACCGTCATTAAACTAGTCGGTTTAATAGTGGTGTATATAGCAGACTACACCATTGACCTTGTATCTCAGGACTGACTTTTTAACTCGTCTATCCCTTTCTCCGATCTTTTTGTCATTATTGACCTTTCATTGTTGTCTGACCTTTTGCCTCTATCTGATTTTTCACCTTCATCTCACCTCTCAACTTGATCCGACCTTTCACCTTCCTCTGACATTACACCTTTCCCGACCTTTCACCTTTATCTGACCTTAACTTTTCCACCAGACTTCACGGAAGGCTATTTTTTACTGGGAAAATGAAGAGCATCTTACGGCGGGCCATGCTTGCTAAAGAATCGCTTTTTCGCCTTCGACCTTTTACCTCTATCTGAATTTTTGCCTTTGAGCTTTCATTTATAAAACGTTTCGCCTTTATCTGATCTTTTGTCTTAATAAATGTCTGATCTTCCACCTTTTCTGACCTCTCAACTTTATCCGACCTTGTACCGTTATCAGACCTTTTTACCACCTGCCTCATCGGCCTTCGCAGAAGATTATATTTACTGGAACGAAGATGACAAGGATACAACAATTTTATTAGTTACAGCGTTATTTTTTTCTGCGGCACAGATTGGGGCTTTTTTTTTTTAAGAGGTCTTGATTTAACCCTAACCCTAACCCTAACCCTAACCCTAAACTTTCCCATAGGCTCAACACGCACCTAACCCCAATCTGTGCCGCAGAAAAAAATAACGCTGCCGGCTTGGGACTCAATTTACTGAATTTTCGCCTTTATATGACCTTTCCCCACCTTTTTCCTCAACCTTCACCGAATGTTACATATAATAAGACGATGAGGACAAGGACAAAAAGAACTCGTACGGCGGGACCTGGCCTGCGAGAGAATCACTCTTTCACCTTTGACCTTTTATCTGTATCTGAATTTTGTTTTTGACGTTTCTTTTATGTGATCTTTTGTTTTTATCCCATCTTTTGTCTTGACTTATCTTTCATATTATTTGACCTTTAACCTTTATCTGACCTTTCTCTGCCTTTTTCCTCAGCCTTCACCGAAGGTTACATTTACTGGGACGATGAGGACAAGGGCAAAAGTTATAACTCGTACGGCGGGACCGTCCCGACTGGAAGCTACGATGATAACACCCAATATTACTTCTGTTGTCGCAGCGATGGTGTGACTGACCGAGGCATCTTCCTACACTCTAAGAAATATTTAGTAAAATTTTACTCAAAATGAAGTCGTATGGGCACATGGTCAGAATTGAGTAAAGGTTTTTAATCAACTAGATGGGTAATATTTTACCCATTATTGAGGTTTGTTTTACTCAGTGAATAGTAAAGTGTGTTTTACTCAAATTTCAGGTAATTTTCTTTTTACTAAAATAAGGCCAGAAAACTCCTTTCACAATGCTCCTTGTGGTTTAATTTATGTTTTACATCAAATTTGACCATGTGTCCTTTTTCATATGTGTCATGTGTAAACGTCATTTTAGTCATAAATTAGCAATTCATTATGTAAATCAATTTTTATTTGGTAATGTCATCATGGACCCCAATGTTCCTTTTTACAGGACATATCTTTAAACTCTGCTGAAAATGAACTCCAAGGCCAAGACGGAATGATGTTATGTTATGAAATTATGCATATAAATAGAGCCTCAAAACCAGTATGCATGAAACTCACAGAAAAGTGGAATATGCCAGTATATAATTGTCCAAATTAAAAAAAAAAACATATCTGAAAAAGACTCCATAACGTTACAAAGCAGGCGGTACCTTAATGCCGGTGTGTAGTTTACAAAAGATCTTTTAATTTCTTCATCTTATAACAAGAAAGCAAATATTAAAATGCAAAACACAGAACATTAAAAATCTAAGGAAATTCAGCCTAAAAAAAAAAGAAGGGAGAAAAAAAGAAGCCCAACATTTATTATTGTAGAAACAAGAAGTAAAAGGTAGTTGCATAATTAGAAAAATAAGACACTTTTGTATTTAGCAATTAGAGATAATGATCAGATGATTATAGTCTACCCTCTAAAATTTGACCTCAAAAGAACTTCAATAATCTGCAGAGCAAACAAGAAAAAATGGCTCTTGTTCTTTAACACTTAACACGCTTAGGACAGAAAAAATACAATTTTTTTTAATCTTCCATTTTTCAAAAATTTTCATATTCAAGCTGATTCTAACAAATTTTCGCAGCATGAAAGAGTATGCAATTTTGTGTCAAAATTGAAGAAGGCTGAAGCATCTGTTCCATGTAATTTCTCATTGTTTTTACAAAAAGAAAAACACTAAAAATGTAGCTGATAGAAACCGTGGTCACTATTATTCTGGCTTTTCACTCATGCACTCACACCCAATATCCACTCAGAATTAGTAGAATGGCTTCATACCAGTGCCAGTTTATGGGTTTCGCAAAAACCATGATGTTTGCCCCATTTGTGTGAAGTAGTCCTGGCCACATGGGAATGTGAATTTTGTTGTATTGGCATATATATAATTAACAAATACAGAAAATGGCATGTACATAAGCCATAAATTTGGTTCACAATAAAAATCTCAATATATGCTTTTAACATTTTGGCTGCATACAACTATAACAATGAAACATGCCCAGGACAATATGCAACACAAGAAAGCAAATATTAAAATGCATATCAAAACACAGAACATTAAGAAATCTAAGGAAATTCAGCCTAAAAAAAAAAGAAGAGAGAAAAAAAGAAGCCCAACATTTATTATTGTAGAAACAAGAAGTAAAAGGTAGTTGCATAATTAGAAAAATAAGACACTTTTGTATTTAGCATTTAGAGATAATGATCAGATGATTATAGTCTACCCTCTAAAATTTGACTTCAAAAGAACTTCAATAATCTGCAGAGCAAACAAGAAAAAATGGCTCTTGTTCTTTAACACTTAATACGCTTAGGACAGAAAAAATACAATTTTTTTTAATCTTCCATTTTCAAAATTTCATATTCAAGCTGATTCTAACAAATTTTCACAGCATGAAAGAGTGTGCAATTTTGTGTCAAAATTGAAGAAGGCTGAAGCATCTGTTCCATGTAATTTCTCATTGTTTTTACAAGAAGAAAAACACTCAAAATGTAGCTGATAGAAACCGTGGTCACTATTATTTTGGCATTTTCACTAATGCACTCACACCCAATATCCACTCAGAATTAGTAGAATGGCTTCATACCAGTGCCAGTTTATGGGTTTCGCAAAAACCATGATGTTTGCCCCATTTGTGTGAAGTAGTCCTGGCCACATTTTTGTTTGTATTTTGTTGTATTGGCATATATATAATTAACAAATACAGAAAATGGCATGTACATAAGCCATAAATTTGGTTCACAATAAAAATCTCAATATATGCTGTTAACGTTTTGGCTGCATATAACTACAACAATGAAACATGCCCAGGACAATATGCAACACAAGAGTTGCCCTCATATAAAAACCAATGCTAATTCAAAATGTTACAAATTCGAAGAGTTGTTGATTATTTGAGAGAACAATGGAGAGCACATTGCAAAGCATCTTTCTGTATGATTGGTTTTTCCAAAGAACATGAATATGATGTTATTAAAATCCTAAGATAACAACAGGAATTGTAAATCTAAAAACTGTGCTGCATTACCAAGTGAATAAAAAAAAACTAAACACTTAGAAAATTTTCATTATAAAGAAAACCAATTTATGAACCCCAAATTATACATATTTTGGAAGAGTAACTTTTCCCGCATCTTCGTCACCATTTAATGTGGAATGTGTTTACGCTTGGTTGAACATGGTGCATTGTTTGCGAACATGTATAATTCGACTTGTGCCAAAAAATCAAAACAACAAAAAAGCAACTCCATCCTGATCAAAGTGGCATAACATTTTAACGAAAAGGTTTTGAGCAAAGTAACTTAGCAAGAGTGCTGTTACACCTATCGACTAAATTCTGTGTAAAGATTAGATTGATCTATCAAGTATTCTATGAGTGAGCACACATCAAAGAGAAAATGGTCACTTATAGACATAAAAGGACTATTGATACTCTTGAAAAGTGATCATTGTTTTCTTTGACGTGTGCTCACTCGTGAATGGCTCCACGGATCTATCTCATTTTTTACACAGAATGTAGTTGTTAGGTGTAAGAACACTTCTTTTAAGTTATTTTGCTCAATACTGTTCCGTTAAAAAGTTACACCAGTTTGATATGTGTGGGGTTGTTTTTTGGGGGGTTATTTCAACTACACCCCTACTTTGACACTTTTTACATCTTTTGATCAATGTGCTATGTTCATCCAAGCGTAAACACATACCACACAAAAATGGTACCGAAGATGTGGGAGGAGTTACTCTTTCAAAATATTATAATAGTTTGGGGTTCATAAATCCGTTTTCTTTTTAATGACAATTTTCTAAGTGATCATTTCAATATCAAAAGGCCTGTTGATAGAACAACACATTCCAAGGCTTCATTTCTGGTTGAAATGGTAATATGCCCTGAAGGCTCTCACTGCACCAGACTCTTGAGCTCCTGGTTTGACATCAAAAGCAATGGTGTCCATCACGACCCACATTGCTCTTGCCTGGCATGGATACTGTAGATCAAAGATCTGAAAGATCTTGTAGCACAAATCTACAGCTGCAACGAGACTCTTCTGCTCAAGAACGTGGTGCTCCAATACAACAAAAGTCTGAGCTGGATTGCAGAAGTGTCCTCCTAGGGCTAGGATGAAAGGTTGGTTCCTCCCATGCGAAGATTTGTATGCCTCTACATTGGTCCCCTCCTGACATGAAAGAAAAGAAAAAAAATTGCCACCATGAAATGTGCATAATAATTGCTTGTAACACACTCTCATATGCTGAAGTACAGTTGAAATGTAATGTTAGGTGCATCAGAAATTATCCAGGGGGTATTATTACTTATTTGACTGACCATTAAATCTAATCTTTAAATATACAGTGACATTGTTATCGACCAACTTAGTTATTCCTGGGTATGGAAAGAAACAATAGTGATATTGTGTCTTGGAAAGTTGCAAAAATAAGTAGAAATATCTCCAGCTAAGGTGCCACATATATCCACAGCCCATTGTGAAATATTTGCCATAGAATGTATCATCCCACAAAATTTGAGAGAAGGGCTATTTCATGTAATGCTTCTCACTTTCACCTTCTTACCCTCTAACCACTTCCCTTCCCAATCTACCAAAAAAAAAAAACAGTTCTTTTTTGGAATGGCCATGAATCTTCTCATTGCTATAATTACCTTTTGAAAGTCAATGAAATTATCCAAGGCTTCTTGGATGGAAGCTCTTCCTCCCTTTGTTGACTTCTTTCCAGGGAACAAATGCGAGAGAAGGCAAAATGCCAGGTTCATCCTCTCATCTGTATCAATAATATTAAAGAAAATTTCTTTAGACTGATGATACATGTTTATCATATTTTCATGCACTATTTGACTCGGCCTTCATTGTATCCATCGACTTAAAAAAAAATATTTGTGACGACTTTTAATGCTGAAATCTATAAATGAAAAAAAAAAAATAGATGGAATCACAACTGCACAGTCAAAATTAACCCCTCCCCCCTTCCGATGTATATATGGGTTTGTTATTTGTTCCTTCTTCAAACATAATGTGAATAAGATTTAATCTGAAAACTTGTTTATTTTGGTACAAACTACTCAATCATAGATTTTCTTCATAACACAATAAGAACTACAGAAAAACTTTGGGTGATGGTGAAGCGAGCAGTACAATTATTTGCCAATTTGCTTACTATATCTGTAAACAATATCATACCTTGACTGAAGTCTGTGTCTTTTCTATGCTGAACGTTAAATCTGGCCTTCCACCCTGGGCTTACTCGGTTTGCATATTCTAGGATGCACGCAGACACCACCGGCCACTTTGTATAGAGGTGCTTTCCTCTCCCCGAAAACAGCATTTCGTAGTCTTGCTCAATCTATGAATCAGAAAGATAAAATCTATAGCATGCATATCTCATTGTCTTTTTTTTATGGGTGTATTTTTTTTCTTCTTTTGGCCATGTATTGGCCTGCATCAATTTGACATGAAAATCATAAGAATAGTACAAGTAAAACAAGTCGTGCACAGTCTGCAATGTGATCCAGCAAATACTTGGGTGGGTGAATGCATATTTACAAGATTAGGACTTCAAATTAAATAGATATTGAATAAACTGTATCAAAATTTATCCCAGTCAAATTTGCTTAAATGTAACATTTTGAATCATGGAATTCCTCTGGGAATGAAATCAACAAAAAAAAGATAAAAAGAAAATATAGATAACATGTCTGGACAATTAATAAAGTGGGTGAAATAAAAAAAAGACCCTAACCTACTTTTCTAACCACTTCACTGGACGATTCTTGAGGAGTTCTTCATACAATGTCATTTTCAGAATGTGTGCAGGTATTTTTTTTGTTTTTGTTGAATGCTCCATGTAGATATAACAGAAAAAGCAGTTATTTGTATGTGTACATGCGTATATCACATACATAGATCTATAACCGACTGTATTAATATCCTTCATCTTGATTTCGTTAGATAAGGGACCTGCTTATTAAACCGTAATGACAGTTAACAAAGGTAATGAAACATTTACTTACCATTCCAGGGGAAAGGAGATGTGGAAACTCATCCAGCACTTCAGCCACACAAGGCTTTTTCCTGGAACTTCCCGGCAGTGTTGAATGTACAAAGTCCTTTCTATATGCTGATGTCAGCTGCATTTTGGCCACAACATCTTTTTGGGGGGTGTTATGACTTTTCAACCATTCAGTGATGACTTTCATGTCTGCAAGATCTGATCAATAATAATGGAACTCTTAAGATATCAATCATTATCAAATCAAGCCCGAGTTAAAATGGATGAACCTCCTGTTCATCCTAGTATTTTTCTAACTTTAAGCTGTATGTTTTATCAGGCAGCATTAAAATTTAATTTGGCTGCTAATTAGTATCAAAGTAAACAAGGTTTTACCAGGTAGTATTTGACTTATTTTTTAATACAGTTAAACCTGATTAGTCGACCTTTCATACGTCAAATATTCGCCCAAGTCAAAGCAATCTTTAAGACCAGATTATGCAAACATGTGTTAATGTATACTCTTCTAGGTTAAATTTCTCCCAAGCAAAACAGATTTCTATGGTCCCAAAAGATTCAACATAGCCAAATTACCTGTAATTGAAAAGAGTGTCACATTACCAGCATTTACTCCCTTCAAGAAGAGCTGATTTTGCTATAACATGTGGAGGACTGACTGTAGACTGTCAATTTTATCATCTGACGGTTTGATATCATGAGCTATGTCCTCAATGACGGGGGCTGACACTTGTAGAACTGCTTCATTTACATTCCTGAGCAGCTCCCGTGTGTCACAAATGATGCTTTGCACAGTAGATGATGGCAGGGAAGAGCTTTTAAGTTTTGCTACATATTCAGAAACAGAATGTTTGATATTTGCTGATATTTCCTCGTTGGGTTTTTCATTTGGCAGCACTTCTGACTGATCTGATACACTTTCATCATCAGAAACAGCATTTCCATGAGAATCTTCATCACTGACATTTTGTGCAATGGAATCATGATATTGTAAGTGCCGCTTGTAGCTATAACCATGATAAAATGTTTTAAAACATTCTTGCACATGACACACAAGTTTTGTTCTGGTCTTCGTATTGATGTTATGGATCTTTAAATGGTTCCATAGATCCCCACTTTTTTCAAATGATTTCACACATTTGCAACACGAAAACATTTTCTTTCCAGGAATATCTTATGGCTGCTTACTAACCTTTCTCTTCCAGTTATCAAAACGGTTAATGAATTTAAGTCTTGGACCCAACTGCAGGATCACGTCCTTCACAAGACTTGCATCAAGCAGCTTGAATGCTGATGAGTCAATGCCACAATCTAAATGGAAAGAAAAAGATATGGTAAATTCCACTTTTTGTAAAAAATTATCAATTATCAATACAACGATGATTAACTAGGTGTGATTCAATCCATACAGAATACATGACAATCGCATTTTTACTTCAGTCATTTCTATCTATATCTAAGTTAGATGTAGACCCTCGGCTCTATACATTGTAGGATCTAGCTTTGTTCTTAATGATTTGAGTCAAATAAAAAACAAAAACAAAAAACACCTGTAGGAAAAAAAATAAATAAAGAGGATTTATCTTTGTTATATTTTGTTTGGTATAAACAATTCTCCCTATCTCATATCATTTCGGGCAAACTCAGAATTCGGAAGTCTTCCGATTTCGGCAGTCTTTTAATTATCATACATACATGTAGGCCTAGACTCTAAGTTAGAGTCTAGTCAGTAGCCTAGAATCTAGATCAGATGGAGTAAATATATAAATGCTATACAATGTTGATTCAAGATCAAAGAAAAAGCTGTACTGCTGTAGACCTAGTTTTAACTTAGACACAGCATGCACAGACCAAAATCAGGTACCAGCTAGGAGGCAGGACCGCACGCGACCACGGCCGGCTCAGCCCGCGGCTGCG
Source organism: Mesocentrotus franciscanus (assembly GCA_037976565.1). NCBI lineage: Eukaryota > Metazoa > Echinodermata > Echinoidea > Camarodonta > Strongylocentrotidae > Mesocentrotus > Mesocentrotus franciscanus. Next base: position 11,352,552 of record CP137684.1, read on the forward strand.
CCACCCAGTACAACGGCTGTGCGTTCGAGCTGCAATACCCAGTGCCCGATCAGACAGTACCAAAAAAAAAATTCATGTTGAAGAATTAGAAAGAAATATATACTCTGGTCTACTGGTAATGCATACTTACTTCTAAAATTGACGATTTAGTCGGTCAGCTCCCATTTCCTCAACAACGAAGCAACTTTGTCGTCCGCCATTTCACCGCTGTGTACTCAGGTTGGTGTACTAATACTAGATCTATATAGGGCCTTTAGTATATACCGTATGCATGTACGTATTATGCACACATGTTTTTTTTCCTATGCGGCCGCGTGCTGTGCAGGGCTTTTCGTGGAGGCAGTGTAAATGGAGTGCAATTTACTCAGAGTTAAGTAAAATTTAATGCCACTGGAGCAAACTTTACTCATCAAGAATGAGCAAAACTAAAAATAGACGAAAATTGGAGCAAACTTTACTCAACAAGAATGAGCAAAACTTAAAAAGGAAAAAAAAAGAGTAAATAGTCAGAGTTTGCTCAATATAGGAGACTTGTACGTTGTAAAAAGTACATTATTGCTCAATATTGAGCACTCTTGTGTTTACCTCGGCGATATTTTACCCCATGGATTTAGAGTGTACCCACCGATGGTAACTTTTACCTCTTCTCACAGTTCGAGAATTGCCAGCAGGTGGGTTTTGAACAAATTCAAAAAGATGTCCTACAAAAATGTATCTCTTTTCAGTGGCGGATCCAGGGGGCACAGGGGGCACGTGCCCCCCCGGCCAAAAAAAAGAAAAGGAGAAAAAGGAGGGGAAAGAAAAAGGAGAGGAAAAAGAAGAAAAAAGGGAAGAGAGAAAGAAGAAGAAAAGAGGGAGGAAAGAAAAGGGGAGAGGAGAAAAAGGAGGGGAAAGGGGAAGAGAGAGGAGAGAAAAGACGGAAAAAGAAGAAAGGCGGAAAGACGGAGGAGGGAAAAGGGGGAAAAGGAGAATAATGAGAAGGGAAAAGAAAGAAAGGGGGATGATATTATAAGAAGGTGTTTTTTTTACCGGGTAAGGGGCGGGGGCATGCAGTTTTAAGTCGAACATGACTAATACCAAAGATTTTATCTCCTTTATAACGTATAACTTATAACTTAGTCTTGAATTAATTTTCCGATAAACATATTCTAAGTGCTCTTTCAGCATGCAGATTGTCCCCGCCATTAATCCTGCCACAGTTGCTGGTTTCATTGTCATATTATTTTCTGTCATCCCTGTGGCCGCGAATTTAAGAGCCTACCACAAAGTTTCTATCCGTTTCGCAAGCACTTTTTTTCATCGCCTACATGTAATGCTTATTGCTTCCAGTTTGCAAAAGATCCCAGTGGCGGATCTATGTGGAGGGGGGAGGATGGGGGAGGGGTTAGGGGGTTTAACCCCCTGGGCTGCCAAGTGAAAATGTGATGTGAATAGAAAAACGCCATCATGTGTCCAGACCCACACACTATCCGCATCGTCATTGGGTCAAACCCCCAATAAACGGTTACTTGATTTAAAAAGACGTTATCATGCACTGCTTTTTATGGTCTCCATTGTGTTAGTAGATGCCATGAAAACATCACTTACGAAGGTTCAAAATAGCAACAACAAAAGTCGCCTCGCCGCTACCCGGCTCGGACTTCGCGGCTCGTGGACAATGTTCCGCATCGTCATTGGGTAGAACCCCCCTTAAACTGTTACGTGATTTAAAAAGACGTAATTATCATGCACTGCTTTTTATGGTCTCCATTGTGTTAGTAGATGCCAGGAAAACATCACTTACGGGGGTCAAAATAGCCCCCAAAAAAAAAAAAAAAAAAAATCGCCTCGCCGCTACGCGGCTCGGACGTCGCTGCTCGTGGACGATGCTCCGCATCGTCATTTGGTCGAACCCCCCTTAAACTGTTACTTGATTTAAAAAGACGTTATCATGCAAAAAGCTAGATCCCATCATCCGCCCCTGGATCCCTACTCTTTGAGGGGGTAGGAGAAAGCAATTTTACGTCATATTACTCCAGGAAGTGCCTGAAAATGCAACTAATGTGGGTCTAAAATTGCAAATGCTTCCTACTCAGGGAGGGGGTTCTGACCCCCTCCCAGACCCACCCCCGCTTGGTCGCTCCGCTCCATCGTTTTTTGTATATTTCACCCCATGCGATTTTGTGCCCCTCCCCGGTAAGAAATTCCTGGATCCGCCACTGCTTTTTATTGCTACAGAAAGTTCCCCCAAAAAAAAATACAAAAAATACAAAAAAAATACAAAAATACAAAAAATACAAAAATACAAAAATACAAAAATACAAAGAATACAAAAATACAAAAACACCTTTTTCGGCGTAGTAAAGTGTAAATAATTGTAACGCCTGGTACATTTATTTGAAGTTATTATAATAATTATGTTGTTGTTATTCTTCTTCTTCTCATGATTATGATTATGATTATGATTATGATTATATGATTATTATTATCATCATTACCAAATATATTATATCCTTTTCATTATCAGTATTATCATTGTTATTATTATTACATATTAAGAACGTCTTTATTTCCATCCTATGTTAATACATAATTTGTATCTTGTGTAGGTGGACGGGATGACGGTGACAACCGAGTGGATTCATTGGGACACTGAAGACTCTGGGAAATGCAATGACCATAATATGTCTTCAGTACACCCTTACCAAGGCGTCTACAGCAACGGTAAAAACATCAAAATCAACTTCTGCTACTACCAAAAGTAGGCTGGTGAAGTAAAAACCGAATTTTCATGTACAAGGCCAGAGATTGAGGGAGATTGTGTAAAGGGTCCTATTCTACTAAATGGTAATGAATAAATAAATGTTTCTAGTCATGTTTGCTATGATACACGTTTCTTCACTTGGTAATAATCGAGGCAGTAACTGATTTATTCAGTAGTTTTTTTTTTCTTCAACAAATAGTACCATCCGCATACTGTATAATTTTTTTTTTTTACCGTCCACATTCCCTTGACTCGGAATCTGTATACCACATATATTTTTTGTTTTTCCTTGCAGTTAATACTTCTACCGTATTTATAAATAACAAAGCAGAGAGAGGACACCCTTGCCTCACCCCCTTCTGTATAGAAAATGATTTGGAAATCCAACCGTAATTGACAACTTTTCCACTTGCATATGTATATAATGTTCGAATCCATGAAATAGAAATATTTTTAAATCCCATTTTTTGTTGGTGTTTAAAACAAAATAAGCATGATTCACGTTATCAAGTGCTTACTTAAAATCAACGAACATAAGAATACCTGGTACGCTCTCAAACTCACAATAGTCAATAATATTTTGGACAAATCGTACATTTTCAGTTGCCAATCTACCCTTCATAAATCCAGATTGATCAAACGAAACAATAAAATTAATTACTCCTTTTAATCGTTGGGATAGAGCGTGAGGTGCAATTTTGCAATCTACATTTGGTTCAGTAGTGAAATAACATGTGCCTTTTTTGTATGATCTCAGAATCTAAATATAAGCATAATAGCTATAGCTGCATACCAATCGTTCCTCCATCTATCCCTCTTTATCTCTCTCTCTCTATATATCTCCTGAAGTAAGTCAGTATATTTTATTTTTTGCCATTGAATTCCTGTTGTATTTTGCCCGTTTATATTATCTTATTTTGCTGTCGCTGTTATCATACATTAAAGCCCAAGTCCACTCCGATTTTCAAAAATTATAACATGTTGTAAATAAATCAAAGGTTAAAACTGCCAAATATCACGGGCGTACTTCAATCAGGTGATTTTTAAGAGCGATTTTTGTTTCGGGTATTTCGAGCAAAACATTTATATTGCTGTACGGATGTGACGTATGCTCCTCACAACGAAAGTGCCAGCGGTATACATTCTGACAATATTATTAACCAATTTAATGCATACGTCTTTGTGAAGTGCCTCTATACAAACTATTTCATTCACCTGATAAGAATAATAGTGTTTCATTATTCTTATCAGGTGAATGAAATAGTTTGTATCGAGGCACTTCACAAAGACGTATGCATTAAATTTGGTTACATTACGAATCTGTGTTGTGAGGACCCTACGTCACAACCGACTCGATCATTAACTTGTTTTTTGCTCATTAAAAAAAATTATTAAAAATAAATCTGAGCACCATTTTCCAAACCCAAGTTATATTTGGGCTTTTTAGATTTTTGTCTATCTAATCAGCTCAACTTTTCAGTGGAGTGGACTTGTACTTTAAGTTAAAGAGCTACATGCACTTCAAGCGCACACTTACGCTGCAGCTAATCTGCATTTGCTATGTCAATCATTCCCAACATTTTGTTTCATAAATTGTGTTATTCATTGTGATTTGGAAAAACATTACCACTATGTGTACAAAATGTTCATATTGTTACTAATTATTATTTCTCTAATGCAGAAATCAATATAGAATGAAAACGAGCTGACTAAATTTCACATTTCCCAGAACTCTGCTTTTCCTTTAAGAAAGGACTCGTTCAGTTACTGCGAAAGGGGATTGAAGGAATGACTCGAACTGGGCTTCACGGCTTAGTAATTTATAATACGGTGATAAAATTAGCTTTAATGAAAATAACAGCAAAAATATGATTCAATTAAACAGTGTGGTTCAATGTATCTAAATTATGTAATAATAATTCTTAAGGGTGATATTAATGACGTTTATTATACATTAATATTTTGTTTTGCATAGTAGAATAGTAACTGTTCATTGTACATTGTGTACTTTTTGTAAACACTACATGTACTTTATATAACATAGATCAAATTTGAAATGTAACTCTTTTTTTTTCAAAGAAAGGACTTTCGATGGCTGTGCATTAAACCTATTTGGAATTGTACAGGATGATGTTATTGCTTCTCTATTGAAATAAATTTTTACATTGTGAATTTTACATCAGAAGCACAATTAGATTTATTTTACATTGTCAACAACTTAAATGGTAATCCCTATCGCACTTCAAAATGCTCAGGGGTTACAATTTTACAATATTGTTTAGGAGTACACTTTTGTGAAATACCCGTTAAGGGTGTGAATTCGGGAGAAAAAAAACACGCGAAATCATATTTTAGGGTGTATTTTGGGCTTCAGAAGAAAATCTTCGTTTAGGGGGTGTCTGGTATACCCGTGGTCACGCATGCTTACAGTATTTCTACATGACTGAGACCCCTGGGGATCCAATCGTAAGTCCTCCAATCAATCTCGAGTTTGCAGTCTCCTACGACTCTTGATAAGACGGGGCCCATGTCAGTTTGAAGCAGTCAGCAGAGACCAACGCTTTTATGCATGCATATGGGAACATAAAGGTTTCGTAAACTTATTTCCAAAGCAAAGTTTAAGGGGGTTAGGCTGGACTAGCACATGTGCTAAATATCTGTCCCCTTTTACCAACCAATAGTTTCTCTTCTTGTATAATTAGGTAAACACACTGTATGAAATTTATTATTTTATTGATGTTGATAAATTTTAAAAAGATCAAATCAAATTCAAAACAGGAGACTGAAAAGTCACTGATATAATGTTTTCATTGGTCAACTTTTTTCTTCGGTAAAATTTAATCTGTTTCGGGACACAATTAGCAGTGTACGGCTATGATTATGGGTATTCCTTGCAGAGGAAAGTAAGTTTAAATAGAATAAATGCATAAGGTGACGGGAACTTAACCGAGTTTAATGCGTTTCTCGTTACGGCCGGCGTTATGATTATCGCTATATAAGGATCAAATATCAAAGATAGAAAAGTTTGAGCTAAGAGAAAAGAAAAACATTAGAAATAGAGATAGTGTGTGTGTGTGTGTGTGTGTGTGTGTGTGCGTATGTAAATCCTTCTTTGTGGGGACATTTGTCCGTTCCACACCCGCGCTGTGGGGATATGGTTCAAGTGGGGATATCCCCACAATGAAAAATCGTCTAAAATCATTAAAAAAACGGCGAATAATTTATGTTAGTAGCGCCCTCTAGTGACCTATCGGGTATTTTGTTTTTTGCCCATAATTAATGTGTAGGGTCAGAACGAAGTGTATAAGTGTGTACGACATCCACACTTTGGACCATATCCCCACAATGTGGGTGTGGAACGGTCAAATGTCCCCACAAAGAAGGATTTACAGGTACGCAAACTCCTTCATTGTGGGGACATTTGTCATATCCCCACTTTGGACCTTTTGTCTGTGTGTGTGTGTGTGTGTGAGAGAGAGAGAGAGGGGAGAGTCTGGGATGAAAGGGAATGTGAAGAGAGGTAGAGAGAGAGGTTGAAAGAGAGAGAGAGAGAGAGAGATATTAAAAAACCAAATTAGAAAGAGATGGAAATATAGATAGAAAATGTTTATATCAGAGAAAAATAAAGAGAAATAGAGATAGTGAGAGAGGGAGAGAGGAGGAGAAAGAGAGAGAGAGAGAAAGAGAGAGAGAGAGGTGAGAGAGGAAGATAGAGAGAAAGAGAGTAAGAGAGAGAAAGCGAGAGAGAGCCCGGGGGAGAATTACTCGAAAGAGGAATATCTGATACAGGCTACAACCGTATCCGTGTAGGCCTATATAATTATAGTCTACCTATTTTAGGCTATCTGGATAAAACGCCCCCCCCCCCAAAAAAAAAAACGAACCCCAGGTCCAGCCCATAGAGCCCAGGCTCCTCATGTTGCCCTCCGATCTAAATGAACGATAGGAAATGGATTAAGACACAGGTGAGCTTGGGGGGGGGGGGTTGAAGGGATGGATATTTTCAGTTTCGGATCCATGCCCGAGTAAGAGGGGGCCGTACATGTTTCAGACCAAACCCAATCTAGCCCATCTTTACGTATAAAAAGTAAAATTGCACCCTACATGTTCCCCAGTAGCTAATCTATCCCCAACTTAAAAATGTGAAGAAAAAAGATCTTCTTCTTCTCCTCCTTTCAATTCTTCTAATGGTATACTCTTCTTCCCAGCCTTTTCCTTCTTCTAAGTTAATTTTTCTCCGACGTTATTTTTTTTCTTTGTTGATTTTTGCTATTCCAAAGCACCAGAGAATCCTAGACTCGCCACTGACTTATTCCTCTTTTTCTCTCATATTCCCCCTCCCCCTCCTGCTGAGGTCTTTCTTGCGAATGATCCCTCATGATTTTTTTTTTTAAATTAATGGAGAAGGTTGATGGAGGTACACGTCACTTGTTTGGTTGTCTTCTAGTGGCTTATCCTCACCACATAACAATTAGGCTTTATTTGATGCCCCGTCCCCATCGTGTAGACCCTTTAGTGAGTCAGCTTATACTTGTATAGGCCTTTTTTTTTTTTTTTTTTTTACTTGATGTTTAACTTGATATTCATTTAATTCACAATTTCAATTCAATTAAATTTCATTTGCTTATGATCCAACAATGTAAACAAAAACACGTATTATAAGAGTCATAAATACACAATTTGGCAAAATAATTGATGAAATGATACCTTGAAAAATAGCACAGGGCTTGTAAAAACATATCATATGAAAAAATTAAGATTTGTGAGGTCGCAGTGCGAAAAATTACATCTTATAAAGAGGAAAAAAACCCTATCCTGATGGGGTAGCAAATTTTCATAACAGAAGAATGAAAAGACCTTTGATAAGTAACATAAGTATATCATCTATAGATGCGTGCGAGCGTAGTGAGCGAGCTTTGGGGGAAATTGCTCTTAGTCGCTTGAAATTAGGGCGCGTTTAATGATGAGAGGAAAAGGGGACACTTATCAGAAAAGAAAAGGAGCATGTGTCAAAGTACAAAGAGTAATTATCAGAGGTGAAAATGGGGCACTTCTTACACCCTCAAAAAGAGGCACTCACCAGAGATGAAAAAGTCAGTCATGAGAATAGGGAATGGGCATTTGTCGACGGAAAAGGGACCCCCATCAGACTTTGATAGGGGCATTTATAAGAGGTGAAAAGGGGCATTTATGAAAAGGGGATAGGGCCCTTATTAGAAACGAAAAAGGGCACGTATCATTGTTAAAAAGGAAATTATCAGAGGTGAAAAGAGGCACTTATCGCACCTGAAAAGGGGCAATGACCAGATATAAAAATGGGCACTTATGTCAATGAGAAAGGGGCACTTATAATAAAGGAAAATGTGCATTAGTTGAAAGAAAATGGGCACCGGTCAGATTTTAAAAGGGCATTTATCGGAGGTGAAGGGGCACTTATCTGAAGTGAAAAGGAGTAAGTTCTCGTACCTCAAAAGAGTCAATTACCAGAGAAGGGCACTTATGAGAAGGGAAAGGGGCTTTTTTTTTAATGAGGCACTTATCATTAGGAAAAGGGGCACTTATTAGAAAGGAAAAGGGGCACATGTGAAAATATAAGGTGCGCTTATCCGAGTTAAAATGGGGGTAGTTATTAAAAGTGGAAGGGGCACTTCTTACAAAGGAAAAGGGGCACTTGTCAAAGTAAAAGACGCACCTCTCAGATTTGAATAGGGCAATTATCAGAGGTGAAAAGAGGCACTTCTCGTACCTGAAAAGGGCACTTACTAGAGATTAAAAAGGGCACTTATGAGAATGGAAAATGAACACTATGTCTTATTGCAATGGAAAATGGGAACTTGTCGAAGGAAAAGGGGCACGTGTCCAAATAAAAGGGGCACTTATCAGAGTTGAAAAGGGGAAAGGGCACTTTAAAAATTAATAGGGGCACTTGTCAAAGTGAAAGGGGCACTATTCCTATGTAAAAGGGGCACTTCTTACAAAATTAAAGGGGCACTTTTCCTATGTAAAGGGGCACTTTCGGGTGCTTGAAAAGTGGAGGGCACTGTGCCCCGCCCCGGAGGGCCGCCTGCTACTACTACTACCACTACTACTACTACTACTACTACCACTACTACTACTACTACTACCACTACCACTACTCACTACCACTGCTGCTGCCACTGCTGCTACTACTACCACTACTACTACCACTACTACTACTACTACTACTACTACTACCACTACCACCACCATTACCACCACCCACTCCACCTACCACTACCGCTGCTACTACCACCACACGTACCACTACTACTACCACTACCACCACTCACCACTACTACCACTACTACCACTACTACTACTACTACTACTACTACCATACTACTACTACTACTACTACTACTACTCTACTACTACTACTATACAGTAGTACAGCACACTACTCTACTAGCCACTTATACTACACTAATAGTAACATCAATAGTTCATGGAGTCCATTCAGAGAATGCCTAGATGTTGACGTAGAAGACGTACGGATCATGGGCGTCAAGCCGGGGGGACAGGGGGGACACGTCCCCCACGAATTTTTCCTAGGGGGGACATTATATCCCCCATTATGTCCCCCCATGTTTTGTCAGAGAAGAAGGGGGACCACCAGGAACAACGATTTTGTATACGTTGCCAAGGAGATGAGAGTTAATTTCTCGTTAAATAAAACTAAACTTTTCAATGATTTTTCACTGAGCAAAAATAACTGAGCAAAAATAACGGTCTGCGCGATTTTCAAACATCCGGGAGCCTAAAAGAAACAAAAAAATGTAGGGCTCGCTTAAAGTAACTGTAAATGTGACATGTAATTGTGTTCCCCCATGCTCAAGCTCGAATTGACGCCCATGGTACGGATGATAACCCAACGGTACGAAGACAGTGTGCGGTAAAGATGATCTGCGTTACTCTTTTTAAATCATACTTTTGCCCAAATGGGCAATTTTTATTTACAACAAATGATAAATTCATGATTACATTTTATATATAACCAAAACGATATTTTGTTTACATTATTCAAGGAAATGCTTTTATACATCGCATGCCATCTTGAAATGAACTCATATTTTGATTATCAGATCAAGCTGTACAGCATGAGGTGCAATGACGGCCTCGTCATAAATAAAAGGTCCATACCATAAATATACATGAACAGCAGGCGCGGATCCACGGGGGTGGGGGGAGGGGGACCCGTGGATGAACAAAAATTGTACTTCTTACCTCCCCGCCTAATCACCGGCTGGCTGATTCGCGCGCCGCTAAATATTTTCTCAAGTTTTGCCCCCCCCCCCTTTGCCGCCGGCTGGATCCGCCCCTGATAAACAGTGCATCTCGTGGAAAGCGCGGAAGGCCAAGAACAACATAAAATAGAGAGAGACAGAGAGAGGGAAATATAATTCCTTATAGAAGATGGAAATCGTGCGACTATATAGCATGCCCAGTGCAGTGGCAACACAAAATTATTTATTTGATGCACCTCGACCTCAAATCCGACCACGACATTCCCCTCCATTATAATCTCGACCCCCGCACTCCGGGGTCGGAGGGACCGCATTCGTGTTCCCAAAATCTCCGGTAAAGGGGAACTTTTCGCGCGACAAAGTCCGGCCCGAGAATTGTTTAAAAATAAAGGGGTGTATTTGACTTTTCCCCCGAAGATTTCTTTAAAAAATTAAAGGGGGTGTTTTTTCTCTCAGCTCTCTCTTTGGATTCCTGAGAAATTTTAAAAGGGGGTTATAAAATATCAAAAAGGGGGTTAAATTAATATATATCTTGAATATCATATATAGATAGAGGGTTACATTAATTAAGCAGTGTTCCGGATTTAGAGGGGTTCTCCAAGGCAGGAAAAGCCCACGAAAGGGGGTTCAGAAATGTTGGCAGCCCTGAGATATGAGGTGGGTGCTTTCAAAGGGACACGCATACGCGTACCCAACACTGAGGTGGGGCTCCAATCGATCCCGCGCACTTAACTTAGCCTACGGAGGTCAATTGAGGTCAACGCACTTTGTATTCACGTATTTGTTGACAGTTTTAGCCAACGGAACCGGTACCTTGCATTGATTGGCCTATTGGCCTTTGGCGGCCTGGCAAATCACATGATAATGACAATGAATCATTATCACCTGTACTTCCAGCGATATCTTCATGTGTTACTTATGGCTGCACATCGAGAGGTATTAAACTGACAGGTAAATGGTAAGATTTCTTCTGAAGTTCATATCATAGACTCTATATAACATTTGAATTTTTGATAAGCGAAAAGTTGAAAATCCTTTAGTTCAGTCCGACGTGTTTATTTCTGCGTAGGCGTAGGAGTGCATCTAGTCTAGATCTAATGACAAATGTATTTTATTTTGTTCTCGTATTCATAAGACATATCTTATCTTGTAACTTCACTTGAAATTATGATTGATTTAACTTACACAGTTCAACATTTTGGGTACAGAGCGGACAAAAGCACACTTTTTCGCTCCTGTGAGCTGAGTGACTGAGCTGAGCTGAGCTAGTAAGTAGTCAGTAGACCCTATGCCTAGATCTGAAAGGGGAGAATACACCTGACCAAGAACAAGACTTCAAACAGGATAGTTTATGTTAACACAACAATAATAATAGCTTTATTCTACTAAGACTCTTGAACCGAAACCATAGCTGTTGCTAGCCTTTCCCAAAGTCCCTGCATCTTTTTATCTTAGTACTTCTGTACACAAGTCATATGCAGTCTAATCGCTTTGTGTGCCAACAATAAAAGGTGCTAACTACATAGTACATGTACTGTACATTATAAACCCTTATAGATCTAGAGACATTAGATCTAGATCTAGATCTAGGCTAGGGCTAGGCTAGGCTAGAGCCACTAGAGGAGGGCGTTTTCGGCCACTAAGGAAGTTAAGGCAAAATGCTATTTTTGGACTCTTTACTTCCTATTTATTATCATTTTTTGTTCAAATCATGAAGCCAATACTATTATTATTTAAACAAAAAAAGAATCCCAGAAAAAAAATCATGAATTCATTTCCTTGTTCACTTTTTTGGCGGTAGTTTTCGGCCTAGCGAGGCAGTTTTCGGCGGCATGTACAAAGTCAATAGGGAGCGCGCGCCGTGCGTTCGCCCGCTGATCTATATCGCGTGCGGCCAGAGCACGTCATCTCCGCATGGCCGAAAACTACACCTGCGGGTGCGGTGATCAGAAATTGGAATCTAAACTACATGTATACAGAGATACGGCGCTATAGTATCTGACTGATAGGATAACATACATGCGGTGAGAAACTTTTGAGCTTGCGATGATCAAAAAATCTGACTCTAAATCTGAAAAATACTTACACGCGTAAGATATTCCATTTTTCAGATTCGGGTAGCGGACCGCCGATTACATCGCTAAAATGTGATATTTAAGGATACATTTTCCATTGCAAATGTGGTCCTCCAGTGACTCTGCCATGTTATTGTATGTGTGTGATATGCTGTTATGCAATGTATTTTAAAGGGCTTTTACCATGCATCCAACGGACCGGCCGAAAACTGCCTCCTTTACTCTAGACCTCTAAGAGTGATTCATCATTCATAAATAATGTCAATGGACAATGAATGACAATGTCTAGACAGAAATAACCGTCTGGTATGGGTCATTCTTTAATAAAAGTGACATTTGTCAACATTCCCCATACACAGACGGTAACCCACACGGCTCGCACAAGGGGGTACAGAAAAACTTTCTCCCCCGGTTTTCCTAATTTAGATGTACGGTAGATCTAATTTTCTGATTTATAAATCAGATAGAAAAAAACATGTATATTTTTCTCCTATGTACAGTTATCAAAGTTTTTATCCCCTATTTCCAAAGTTGAAATTTACAGACTTACTTTATACGAGTTATCCAATTTTTATCTCGGAACCAATGAAAGGGTACGTTCATGCATTCGAACTGGTAATCTATGACATGACCCGGCTGATATATTTCCAGGTCAACTTACCAAAACAATGCCAATGGCCAATCAGAACACTCGGTTTGATATTGGGTTTATGAATATTCAAATATCACTGGGTCAAGCCGGGTTGACTCGTACGTAGCTTTTGGACATTCGAAAAGAAAAAATGAATATTCATAAACTCAAACCAAGATGGCTGACAACAAATCATGTTGACGACAAGACTTTCTCGGATTAATCATTAATTTAGGATCTAAATAAGCAAGCTTTTGTAAGTCAAAGTAGATATTTCCGTGTTATTTTTAATTTTCAATAAGATTCAGTGTAATATTGCAGCCAAAGTGGATAAATGAAGATGTAAAGAGTGAAAAAACTTTTTGCACATCTCGCTCATCTCGGTCCGGCCGAACCGAACCATTCCTTCCACACACTACCCATAGGACGTACTTAAGTCTATGTATAGAGGCGGTCAGAGGAGCCAGATGTAATCTCAGCGGAACAACCGTCGATATCAGAGACTGAAGCTTTCGGTCTAGACAATGTCATGATATCATATCGTATGAGATTATGGCTGTAATCTGAATCATATTCATAGACTGTACAAGATTGTAATTGTTAACTCTTATCCTACCATAATGAATACGGCCCAGTGCCACAGGGCTAATCCCCATTGTGCCAAGCCACAAATCCCCCCTGTGCCAAGTTTATTTTGAGATAATCTGATGCACGCGATGGTACGATCAATAGCGCGTGCAAAGCACTCAGCACAGTACAATGAGCATCAACAATAACTGCTATTACGAATGCGAGCATGCATGCATAGAGCAGCAAAGCGGTGGCTTGCTCGCGTGAATTAAGCACCCAATCGATAGCGTACACTAGGATATGAGTTAAAGGGCAAGTCCACTCCAAAAATAACTTACTTTCAATAGAAGCAGAAAAATCAGACAAACCAATCAAAAAATGTTTGCGCAAAATCGGATAACCAATAAGAAAGTTATGAATTTTTGATGACATGAAAAACTTTGAAAATCACTAGACAAATTGGCAACTCACACATGAGTCTGTGACGATTTGGTTTCCGATCGATAACTTCAGTAATGTTTGACGGATTTTTATAAAATTTGATATGAAGATACATGGTATCAAAATACAGGCTAAGTTCGATTTCGGAGTATGTAGGTCAAAGGTCATAGCTCATTAAATATGCGAAAAAATACACATCTGGTGAGTGGCACCCCTGACTTTGTCGCTTTGAAAAATCTGTTTGACACTCATGATAGTTACCATGGAAACCATACCAGAAGAGCCCTCGACCTCGATCGCATCTTCCGAGGAGGAGGAGCAGCCCAGATCCAGGTCTAGAGTCGTCTCTGTGGAACCGGTTGTTTTCCTGATCCTAGCGGTCCAGGGGGTCTTGGTGAACCTACGCACCCAGTATGTTGAGGCACGTCTGGCAGCCGATTATAACTACACTCTTCCAGAGGCGGGGAACTGCTCTGCTCTTAATAAGTCGGGTATGAAATAATATTATACAAATATTGACTGCTCATGAGGATGATGGTGGAAACTATCACTCCCAAGGTGCTGTTCATACCTGCCCTTCTATCACCCCGAGGCGAAGCCGAGGGGGTGATAGAAGGGCAGGTATGAACAGCACCGAGGGAGTGATAGTTTCAACCACCATCCGATTACAGAGCAGTCCATATTTGTTTTATATACCTCATCCTTTTCATTGATTCATGAATAGGTCTAGCTGTAGGTCATGTTTACATCATTCAATGTTTCATTCATCCACAACAGTTTAATTTTAATACCTGTATGGGGAATTTTTACAACAAGTAGACCAAATGAAACATAGAAGGATGTAAATATGTTTAGCTGGTGCTTTACAGGTACTGCAGTCACTGCGGCTCCGTGTAAATTGCAATGCGTGAGCGCAAGTTGCGCGCTGGAGGCATTTGTGTGTGCAAAAGTCGCGGAGGGGTTAGGAGTCCTATCACAGGGTTTGATAGTACTATCAAACCCTCTGACGCAATGATAGATCGAAATGCTCCTTGTCATGTGATATAGTTTTGACCAATCAGTGAATGACAATCTATGTATGAGGTATATAAAAGGTTATTACTCAGCACGTAGAACTTTAGCTTACATCTATCGCATGCTCATTACGTTCATCCGGTCTCAGCCTCTTGTTCTTAAGTGGCGCCTAAAAGGGCTCTTCTGATAGGCTTTCGCTGGCTGCCATTCGCTTAACATTATTAACATATTGTTGACCGAAGAAAGTTTGCGATTTTCTGTTTAAAGGGATTGGGTAACTTTGTCTCAGATTCTGAAACAAAATCCTGGATTTAGCTCATGCTGCAATGATAATTATAAATATAAACCATGAGGTCAGTCAGGAATCCCATGACTTTTAAAAGCTGATCGCCCGTCTGATTATCAAGATATTTATGATTGGAAATCGAAATTTTAACAATCGTTTTCCTAACGGTTTTGATAACGCTACAGTCTATTGGGGAAAATGAGTATGGTAAAACCGGTCACTCAAAGATTTTTACTTTTTTGAGGCACTTCATGATCATTTTGGAGCGCAATTTTTTTAGGGCTTCAATATTACACCATATCACAGACACTGATAACACGTAGGGCCATGCATCTCAGAGTTAACATTGTTAAACGATGCCTTTAATCTGAATCCAAAATCATGATATTCCAGTCAAACTTTGAATTTGTACGATTTTTTCAGCATCCTTAAAAAGTTAAGTATTTTACTTAAGTTTAAGTCTTACTTAAGTTGAAAACTTCTCATTTTCGTCATATTTAAGGTACAAACTTGCAAGTTGTACTGAAAATCTGAAATGTTCGTTGATTTTTCTATTTTATGTGTGTACCTATGCTGAGTGTGCGTCATTTATGTGTGAAGTGCGTCACCTGTATAAAGCATGACATTTCAGTGTGTTATGTAATATTACGTATTGGCATTACCATTGCACTCTCTGCTTAAGCGGGCCCTCTCTCACTTAAATTCAAAACCGCTCAAGGGTATCGGCCAATGGGAGCGTGTTATTTGCCGTTAACTCACTGTACAGCACCCAATGCGTGAATTTCTGCGTGCTCGGAGCAGGCAAGGGGGAGGTGAGGGACTGGAAGGGTAGTAGGGGGGAGGAGGAGAGGAGAGGAGGGGAAAGGAAAGGGATATGAAAGGAGTGTGTTCACAATTACACATCCATGTTCACATGTACTGTAGATTGTATGTGCAAAGAAGCTCCAGAGTCAGAGGTCATCTATATCAACTGTAGTTACAAAGTCATGCATACAATTTTTATATGAAGAAATTCCAGGGATGAAAAAAAAGTCCTGCCACGGCACTAATGTCCTTTGGCAAGACGTTAATCTACATTTGCCACTCTCCAACCAGGTGTAAATGGGTATCTGATATGCTTGAGCACTACCGGTAGTTACTAGTTTGCAGGCACAGACCCTGGTCAGTCATAAAAGAGAGTCTGCACTATAAGACTACCTTAGGCCATGTACTATAGCTGCTCCTGACACCAGTAGGTAGCTGGGCTAGGCTTCTCTCAAGGCACAATGATTTTTTGATAAAGTGTCAAATTAGGGTCTTGTGCTTGCAGACTAGGTAGTTACTTTGGCAGCTCGGCTACAACCAGGGTAATATGTGTACAGCGCCATGAGCGTCAGAGCCTGGCAGATACCAGCGCTATAATTTAAATATCGATATTATTATTATTATTCTAGAACCTTTATTAACCAAGTGCCTATATGAACCAGGTTATTCCATAACTAAGGAGAGAATTTGATAATCTACAAGTTGATTTTACCCAAACAGTGACTAAATTTCTACTTTCTAACTTCCTTTGCAGCTGATGCTACGGGAAAACAGATAGAATCAGAGACATCATTATGGGTCATGTACATGAAATCAACATCCGTTTTCATCCCTATCTTCACCGAACAATCCTCATCGCCGCTTCTGACATCGTTGGACGGAAACCAATCCTGATTATCAATGCCCTTGGCCATCTTCTTGCTTCAACTGTCTTCCTTCTCCTTGCCTGGCTGCACCTTCCGCTCATCATCGCCGTGGCAGCAGAATGCATCCTGGGACTCAGCGGCGATTCCATCGTCTCCATCAGTGTTTCATTTGCGTACATCGCCGATGCGAGCACGGGCAAGTCGCGGGTCACCAAGTACACGATCATCTCGTTCATGATATACATTGGATTTGGTGGAAGTCAAATCATTGTGGATCTCATCTTGCAAAACACAGAAAACTACAATCTCGCATTTGGATGTGCATGGATATTCGCCTTTCTCAACTTCCTATACGTCTTAATCCCGGGCTTTTAATAGAGACCGTCGCAAAACGCACCTCCTTCAAGCTGGTCAGGACGGTCAAGAAACTCCTGAAGAGCTTCGTCCAGCTTGTATCAGTGTCCAAGGACAGGAGACGGTTAAGGTTGACCCTTCTACTGACTTTGTTCATGATCTATAATTTAATCACCGAGGCCGTCTATGCTGTAATTACCATTTATGGCCTTGGTCAGCCGTTTTGTTGGTCACCTACTATGGTTGGAATCTACAATGTCATAGTGAATGCATGTCCAGCTTTTGGTACGTACTAGGTGTAAAATTGAAATCGTTTCATTACTTATGGTAATGATAAAATATAAATCCTTCCGGAATCAAAATTTAAAGGATGAATAACTAATTCACTTTCACAAAACAATTCTGAGTAGAAAATATAATACCTGAGTCATGATCAATTCTAATTATGTAGAATATACAGGAATCAAGCTCTTGGTATTGATCCATGCGTGTAACAGTCTCATGATGTGTGGATGAGAGTATTGCTTTTCAATGTTTGGGCTTTAAAGCAATTATTTGTCTATTCATTTAGATTTTCTTGGTTCTGACAATCTATTTTCTGCTTGATAAACCAATTCAAAAATCAATCGAAGCCAATGCTGTTTGTAATGCAGTTCATTTTATTGCTAGCTTTAAAGGGATTGGGTATCTTTGTCTCAGATTCTAACCGAAATCCTGGATTTAGCTCATGCTGCAATGATAATTATAAACCTTTAGGTCAGTCAGGAACCCCATGACTTTTACAAGCTGATCACCTGTCTGATTATCAAGATATTTATGATTGGAATTCGAAATCAAATTTTGCGTTTTCCTAACGGTTTTCATATATGGTAAAACCGGTCACTCAAAGATTTTTACTTTTTTGAGGCACTTCTTGATCATTTTGAAGCGCAATTTTCTTTATGGCTTCAATATTACACCATATCACAGACACTGATAACACGTAGGGCCGTGCAGCTCAGATTTAACATTGTTAAACGATGCCTTTATGTCATTCTAAAGGTTGCATATTTTAAAGTTGATGTTTGTGAATGTTCTTTGGGTAACTTTTTGGACTCTTCTCGAAATGTTGTATTACTGCTTAAATATATCGCTGTAACATCAGTCACATCACCATTTGAACTGGCTCCAAACGAACTACATACCATCCGATACTTTTCGGGGTAATGTCATTCTGTTTGGTTTCTCTTTAGGTCTGTTGCTGGTCTCTTTGGTGTGTTTGTGGTAGTAACATGCCTGTTGTCTTTGTTTATTCTAGTTGCCATGGTGATGATCAAGCCCCTACTCTTCTGTTTGTCCGGCTACCTTATCATGCAGGTTGGGTTCCTCTCGGGCGTGGCCATACTCGTCGTTTCTGCCATTGCCAAGACAACCAATGTTCTGGTCTATGTAGGTAAGTTTCGTTTTGCAGCACATTCTGCAGCAGGTGACAGAACCATTGCTCTATCGACAGTATCCTACACTATTAAACTGAATTCCTAATTTCAACCTTAGCCCAAACGCTATGCCTTACCCTAACCCTAACTCTAACCCTAATCTTAACCATAACCATAACCCTTTTACCTAACCTGAAACCCAATTGCAATTGATGATGATTACTGAAATTGATAATGCAGGAAATGTCACTGGGGCACACATCGGAGCACTTAAATTTCTGAAGCAATTTCTTGATTCCTCTGTAACAAGTCCATTTTGCATACCATACCTGTATGAGGCAGGGAGGTGAATTCTGTCAAAACACGGAATGAATAACAATATCCACTATGGTTATATTAGGAGAGATTTTTAAAAGAAACACCAGATTAGTTGACCCTTGTTAGTTTGCTCTGCGAAAAAAGGTTGCGTTTAACGCACAATAGCACAATACAATTTCATTGTGAAGTTTGATTGAATACTGATCCACAAGCCAACCATATCTCAACTATATCAATTCGCCAGCAATATTGTAACCTAAATCAACCTGGATTTCGTGTGGGTGTCAGAAAATTCAATAAAAACATTAATCTACATTTGCCACTCTCCATCCAGGTGAAATGAATGGGTACCTAGAGGAAGAAACTGCTTGAATACTTTAGCACCTTATCATGGCAGCTCAGCTACAGAAAGGCTAGTCATATGATACTTTGTATTAAGTGCAGTAGAATAATTTGTATAATGACTGCGCTATCTAAATGGGCATATTAATAAAGATGAAATAGTGGATGACTTCTTCCACCATGGTTACAGGTATGTTCTAAATAAAACTAATTGTAAAAGACAAACTCTATATTTTACTTTCAGCTGTAGCAGCTGGCTCTCTGCGGACTCTTCCCGATTCTATCATCGAATTCTTCCTTTCTAACATGGTATCTAGTCATGAGCAAGGTGAGAATCTTACCCTTTTTTGACTTGCCTCTTTAAAGGGGAACTCCACCCTGATATTAAGTTGGTTTCAATAGAAGCAGAAAAAAAATGGGAGGAACAGTTCAGTGAAAGTTTGAGCAAAATCCGATTAAAAATAAGAAAGTTATTAATTTTTGAAGTTGTGATCAATCAATTAAAAATGGGCAACTCTGTGACGTATCGGGCTAGGTCCTTACCAGTAGTCTCTGTACTATAAATTCAGAAATTTCTATTTTTGCCCCAGAGAAAATTTCCAATCATGCATACACGCTATTAAAATATGATTGTTGCAAATATGTTTTTATACAACCTTTCCATCATCAAATACTAAGAAATTTAAAGTTTATTAAATTCTCTGTTGACCCAAGTATTACGAGTTGTAGTGTAGCAAGTATTTTTGAGTTTATTTATTTATTTATTTATTTATTTATTGTCTTTGATAATGACAGGAGCTGCCTTTGCCCTGCTGTCTATCGCAGCATCTATTGGTAAAGTGCTCTCACCTATCCTGTTAAACGCTGTCTATGCCAAAGCAGTTCTTCTCAACTTCCCTCAACTCACCTTCTACCTTGCAGCAGCTATTTATGCCTTACCCATCCTGTTAACAGCGTAAGTAGTCAAGCGAAACACGTCCCACAATGTTAAATGCAATAATTTCTTTCTTTTTTTCTCCGTTTTTTTTTAATTTCCAAACATAAAATAAAATAATATAACATAATGACATGGCCAGGGCATAGTTGATAATCACAAAAAATTAACCAAACTTACAATAAATAAAAGTTCAACATGACTTGGATCATAAAGAACTAACAAATACATAATTTTTTCCATAATGTACAAGAAATTGCATAATTCTAATTATTCTATATTTTTTCTATTATTAAACACCTGAACAAAACAGGACCAAAAAAAGAAGAAAATGCGTGGAAAAGATCTAAACATTAGCGACACAAAAATGATTAGAACTTTTCATTTTCTATAAAGACATTTCTGTACAGAGTTGTTGCCTTGACAGAACTCAAAGAGATTCTTTTCCAATCAATCCTCAAAATTGTACTTTTATGTCTTTTGCTTAATATTTTTATATGGTTTCATGTATTGCGTTTGCAAGTATTATCAAGAATGATTTTAAGTGATCCGATAACAAGTTTGCTCAGGGATTTATTTCGTCAAGGGTAAGGGTTGGGTTGGGTACAGTGTTGGGTTCATGGTTGAAGTCAACAACATTGGCAAAAAAAACAAAAAAACAAGAGTGGTGAGCAACTTAGTTCTTGAAAGCTCCAGAAGAGCTCTGGGCCATGTCTTATAAAGAGTTGATATTAATCACAACTTATATGCGAACGATATCAATTGCAGCTATGTACATAAGAGATAGGGGACTACAAACTTGTGATAGATTAGAGGACTTGCGATCGATTGGGATCAATCGCACCTCTTTCTAAGACGGTACCGTGGTGAACAGAAACAGAGCCCCGATAAAAGACAATAAAATACTTCATAATCGCTGTTAGCTTTCAGAAAATTGCTCCTCATGTCACCAAAGACCAAACCCTACAAAATCTCCTGAGAAGAGAAAATTGTGTGTTTTTTTACAACGGATTAAAGTGCGGGATCAAAGAAAATCACAAATATGGCAAATAACATATTACTAGAAACTGGTAAGCTAATAGATGGCCATCGTACAAGTTGTAGGTCAACTTCAAATCGGATGATTTATAAAAATACAAATAAAACCACCTCCATAGCATCTGGGATATGCGAGAGATTCACCAGAAAATAACGATGTTTTAATGCCGTCACAATATGAACTAATCCTGCCCAAGCAGACGACATCCCATAAAGAATGAACATAATTGCAATGCTATTATTTCTCAAATTATAATGAGTTTAGTGTTTATAAATGTGATGGAATTTTACACCATTCAAAAAGGGATATGACCCGATTCTGATAACTAAATTCTTTTGTTTGTAAATACACAGGATAGGGGTTAATGAACAATCAAAGAAACCACACTTTCAAATTTAAAACCCCTGGAATGAAAGCATAGACGCATTTGTTCCCCCTTGAAACGCCGAACATACCGCGGTGTATGCAGCTGAAAATACAATGGCGTCTTATTTTGTTTACAAGCGATGGATTCCTTTATTTTTTTATCGCTGCATTTTTCATCAAAATAATACCATGCGCGGGGTTTAGAGTGAGGCAATATATTAAACATTTAGTCTGACGGTAGTGAAGTAAGAGAAATAACTGAAGAGAAGACGACGAAACAGGCACTGAAAATGTGTGAGATGTCATGGGACATCGTCTGCTTGTGCAAATCATGTTCAACATGTGACGTCACACATCTCAGCAGCGATCGGAGAGCATTTCAGGTGCTATGTCGGGGCTGTATTTAAGAGTTTTGTAATTGATAATAATCATTACTTCGAACCTTGTCAAATCAAAGTGTTACCTTTGCAATAATGACAATAAAGTTAGTTTTTAAAATCAATGAAGCTGATCTTTAAGTAAAGAATGTGGTTAGTGTAGGAGATGCATAGCATTTGTCACAGGAGCAAGTGTCGTACATCTGGGCCCTGTTTCACAAAACTTGTTCTCAATGACAAGCACTAAATTTCTATGATAAATTTGCTCTCAGCCAATCAAACACAACGATTTCAGTAGCTTATTACAGTTATCGTAACTTGCTATTGCTAACAAGTTTTGTGAAACGTGGCCCTGATTTTTTCCCTCTGTTGTATCTTTGCAGGATCCTTCACGTGTGTAGCCGACCCTATGATGGACTGAAGATGCAGATACAAGGAGAGACAGAAGAACAGAAACCGCTGCTGGAAGATTAACAGGTGGAGAAATCATCGTTCAAGAATAGAGGAAGGTCTGATTATGGTTACTAAAGCTGGAGCACAAACCAAAATTTCAACGCACAAAGAAAATAATATTATTTATATATTTACCCATTTATAGAGCACAGCTCCTATACAAATATACTCTACCAAGCTTAATACGAAGTATCATTCCCCCAGTTTTAGCCAAGCCACCAAGATAAGTCGCTAAAGCTTTCAATGAATCTCTTCCTCCCTGGTACCCATCCACTTCACCTGGGTGGAGAGTGGTAAAAGTAGATGAATGTCTTGCCAAAGGACATTAACATAAAATGTAATATTGACTGGCTTAAAGGCAAATACTACATTGCCCAAATTTGACTAATATACAGATAATGCACTGTAGCGAGTGCATTCAGGGTCGAATAATGCACAATGTGCGAAGAGGCCCTGGATATACTGCACCGAAGTCCGCAGGACCGAGTGCGGTATATCCAGGTGGCGAGTCGAGCACAGAGTGCATTATTTTGGCCCACAAATGCACAAGCAAACTTGCATTGTTCGTTTATACAACTTACCCCTCCTACTGAGCTGCCCCCCAAAAGCCAATGAATAAATAATTGAATTGTATTCTTACCTTCACGCTCACGCTTCGGTCTTGACCGTTGACTAAAAAGTGATCCAAAAAGTTGCAAAGTCTATCCAATTTCAGTCATTCAAAATCTGAGATGCAACACCCACAGTAATAACAAATTGAAATGTCATAGTAAAACAGGTTTCCAACATATATATTTACATATTGACAGTCTCCTGATGAAACTATGCTTTGTTTATAAAGGTCAGGGCCCATTGAAGTAGAAGTTTTGGATCCGAGAAGACTTAGTTTTTTTGACAGTGAGTTCTTGACTTAGTCTGATGCCGACGGATTCATGTTCTTGGTCGGCCTCTTGGACTGCTGTTTCTACTGACACTGTTTCCCTTTGTTTCAGTTCCATAATGGCATTGGCGACAACTGAAGATCCAAGAGTGTCATTGTCAACATCACCTGGATCATAGATGGCAGTGCTGGTAGATGGTTGCTGATCATTAATCGCTCATATTACTCTGCTCATTTCCTCTTTTCTGGTGTCACTGGTATTGCTGTAATGTCTCAAGGAGCTCTCTGACTTATGTCCAGTCAAGGTCATTATGTCCCGTGCTTCGAACCCGGCATCATTTAGCATTGTAATGGTCGTAGCCCTCAAGCTATGGTTTGTGTAAGGAGTGACACATCCTGATTCAACTGCCAAGTTCTTCAGTAACTTGCCAAGGGTATTCACTCCAAGTGGAACGGCATGATACCACGGTCCATCGACTTTGGGAATGCTATATTTTGGTCTCTGCCAGAACGCTGGACATGAGGGATTCAACAAGGTTTTATATTTCAAGAGGCTTTCAACAGGGCATCTTGGAGAATCCTTTTCTTCATACATCCATCCCCCGAATTCTTCACCTTCATCTTCTCGTCGATTATTTGTCAATGAGTCCTTCATCTCGAAATATCTCTTTCCTTTGCTGTCTCTGCTGAGAATGTGATCGTCTGGCGTCATGGCTCTCAGACTTTCCCTTCCTCTCTGTCCGAAGTAGACCATCACATCTAAGAATACCTTATTCTGGAGACCGATTGGTGACTCACGGTCTACCAGTTCACTTTCACGGATTTTCCTCATGCCATTGTTGCTTACGGGAGGTTTATGTTTCACTGTACCTTTTCCATCTTTCTTCACTTGCTTGAGCACAGCTTTGTTGAATTTGTGAAACTCCTTCGCCGACGTGATGTCTATTTCTTTGGCCATGAACATCTTCCATACTCCAAATTTGATAGATTGTAGAGACTTCTTTGTATACAACGTGCCATCATCTTTTCTCAAACTACCAAAAACACGACTAGGGAGGTTATCAAGCTGTCTCGTAGGGAGTTGATGCAAGGACTCGATATCCATTCCAACTAAACTGCAAAATCTTTCAAGTTTGTGTCTGGCATATTGTTCAATTTTTTTTGTGTTTTTACTATCAACACTGTCCAAGAGTTTGTCCATTTCCTGATCAGTCCACAACACAAATCCCAATCCTCTTTGTTCATCCATAATGTATTTGTATACAAATCCAAAATATATCATAAAAAGGAACACGACAACAGAAAACAATTCACAGCTACAGCACTCCGGCAAGTGCAGGTACAGTACGTTTGGTATGGTACGTTATCTGCACTCCAATGCAAATGGATGCTACAGTGCAGTCCACAGAATGTCACGCGACCCGATTTGAACCAATCAGATTACACAACATTCTTGGAAGTTGTATAGTAGATAATACCACATCTCTAGCACCTCCACTTCACTAGTTATCATGACACAGTGGTTCATTCACTTCAATCTTAATCCTAAGGTTGAGGGTTCTAATCCCCGCCTGGCAATAACGTCCTCTGGCAAGACTTTAATCCACATTTGCCACTCTTCACCCAGTAGTAAATGGGTACCTGACAATTGCTGGGGTAGTAATAATTGCAGGGCCCTCAGAAATAAAAGCATTGATGCTATGAGCTTCCCTGAGTAAACAAAATCATTATTATTATTACATCATTATTATTATTTATACACTGTATCATTATTATTATTTATATCATTATTTATTATTATTGGAATTGGATGTCTTCAAAAGGGGAAGTCCTCCATGATAGTAAGTTGGTTTTAATAGAAGCAGAAAAATGAGAGGAGCAGGTCAATGAAAGTTTGAGCAAATTAAAACTTGTCAATAAGAAATGCTAAATTTCTATGACAAAATCGCTCACAGACAATCAAATGCCGCGATCATTATTCAGTAGCTTATAGCAGTTATTGTAACTTGTTGTCAATAACAAAAGCTAAATTTCTATGACAGATTTGCTTTCAGCCAGTTAAATGCCACAATATCAGTAGCTTATAACAGTTGTAACTTGTTATCAATAACAAACGCTAAGTTTATATGACAGATTTGCTTTCAGCTAGTCAAATGCCACAATTTCAGTAGCTTATAACAGTTGTAACTTGTTATCAATAACAAACGCTAAATTTATATGACAGATTTGCTTTCAGCCAGTTAAATGCCACAATTTCAGTAGCTTATAACAGTTGTAACTTGTTATCAATAACAAACGCTAAATTTATATGACAGATTTGCTCTCAGCCAATCAAATACCATGATATCAGTATCTTAAAACAGTTATTGTAAATTATTTTTGATAACAAGCCACTGTGAGCTTCTACCATGGTTCCAGTGGCAATGTGATTTATGCGGAGTTCTGCCTGGAAGTCTCACTTCTAAATGAGGTTAACTGCCAATGTGGTCAGTACTTTTAGTTTGCCTTGAACAGTCTTTCAAAATAATGGGGCAAAATGTTATAACAGGGTATTTTTTTATACGCCTACATATTTAAAAAAAAAAAGAGAATTCATGTAACTAGAAGAGTCTGATTACATTTTACAATATCCAGATGCTTATAAGAGTTTGATTACAAATCAAATAATTCAGGGTTTTTTAAGAGTCTGCTTTAAATACAAATATCCAGGAACCTTCTCATCTTCAGTGATGGATACATGTACATGTAGCATGAAATATTGTGCAATTTTCAGTATCATAGGAAACCTTTCTAAATGTGTACTGTATATTTTCTTTATCAAATTTTAAATAATCATAATGCATATTGTATATTCTAGTGCTAATAATTTAAGTTTAATTAATCAATGATATGTCTCATCTGTCTTATTTTAGTGCTAATATATTACATTTAAATAATCCTTAATGTATTTCATATCCTAGTGCCAGTAGTTGATTTAAAATATTCATAACATATAATTTATATAATAGCAATAATTGTTTACATTTGAAAAAAATCATATTATATCTTTCATATTTTATCAGTATTTTATGTAGCATTGTAGGTAAAAAGAGTTGGTAAAATGTTGTGCTGACTGATGTGCATTAGTAACTTCTACTAATTTGTGCAAAAAAAAGCTTAACAATTATTAGTGGCATAAAAATGAGAAACTAGTAGTCAATTTGTAATATTTAACGTATATGTTATATAATAGCAATAATTTTTTACATTAAAGATAAAGGCCAGTTCTGGTCATGCGATTGCATTGTGAAAGAAACATTGTGAAATCGATCAGAAAAGGTTGATCATCTAGCATATAAGTATTGGTGTGTACTGCAAGGTTCTGGAATCATCAAAATGATAGGAAATTTGGCCCAGTCTTGGTAAAGTTACAAGCACTGTACACAGAAAGATGTATATGGGACTACACGACCACGCGCGATATCTATTTGGTCCCAATAGATATAATAATTTACCAAATATATCAATTATTAGGCGGTTTCCCAGCAAAATTTTTATCATCACGTATTAGTACAAACATATTCTTTCACATGATTGGTTATAACAGCTTCCATTTCAATTTTTTTCTTTTTTTGGTTCCCGATACTGGTCTTTCCCTTTAAAAAAAAAAAGTCATATTATAGCTTTCATATTTTATCAGTAAAATCTATGTAGTATTGTAGGTAAAAGGAGTTGGTAAGATATTGTGCTGACTTATAGTAACTTCAGCTAATTTGTGAAAAAAAGCTGAAAAATTATTAGTGGCACAAAAAATGGAAAAGTGAAATATAATTATGTTACCAGAGGGGCAGAGAAGGATCCTTGAGAAACATATGCTAATAAAAGACTGGTATAAAACAAATTGGGGGCCTAAATTCATGAACATTTTGAACACTTTAACGATGGACTCCACAGTTTATTGCTGTTTGGTCTACAACCAGTTCGTCTCTTTCCCAATTGGTCTACATCCAGCCCGTCTACTATCCACATGGTCTAATAATCATTTTGTGTACTTATCATTTGGTCTAATGACCATTTAAGCTAAGAGCCATTTGGTCTAATCTTCAATCAGTCTACTACCCATTTGGTCTATTGTTCATTTAGTCTAATGACCAGTTTGTCTACTATTCATATGGTGTATGAATAATCATTTAATCATTGGAAATTAGACCAAATGGCTATTAGCCTAAATGGTCATTAGACCAAATGATAAGAAGATGAAATTATTATGAGACCTTGTGGATAGTACACTGGCGTGGTGTAGACCAAATGGAAATAGACTAATTGGATAGCAGACAAACTGGTTGAAGACCGAACGGCAATTCACAGACTCCACCATCAATTTACTATGGGCAGCCAAAAAGGCCAAAAAGAAAAATGAATGTACACATTATAATAATGCCAGTGAGTAGTGGCTACTTCTTGTAATGTACATGTACAGTACTTAACAACTGAATTATTCATACCCCTTGTAAATTTGATGTTTATTTGTGGTTTTCGTAACTCAAGAATGAAATGTGGACTGGTTGAATAAGGGCATGTGATTCTTAAGAAACGTAAACAAATCGGGACAAATCAATTTTTCACATACTTAATTTAAAAAATACAAAACTTGCTAAGGATATGTCATGCATGGTGCTTAATTATGGCGCTGAATAAATGAATGAAATATATTTTGGGGGGAAAATAGATGGAATGTCGGCAGTTATGAATGGTCTAAATTTAAATCAATAACATGAATTTAGGGTACTTTGTTTGGAACTTTGAGCTTTTTTAATTATCTTATTCCAAAAATTGCAATAACATTTCTCAGCATTTGGCATTTAGGTTTTGTTACCTTGACAGATTTTTTTTACAGGCAAATCAAAAGCAAATGTAGATTTATAGATATTTTCTTATTTATCTTATGTACTCTGATT
Source organism: Mesocentrotus franciscanus (assembly GCA_037976565.1). Lineage (NCBI taxonomy): Eukaryota > Metazoa > Echinodermata > Echinoidea > Camarodonta > Strongylocentrotidae > Mesocentrotus > Mesocentrotus franciscanus. The sequence goes on from CP137684.1 coordinate 11,380,662, forward strand.
ATGGCTAATGAATATTTCAGAAGTGTGTTTACCGACAAGCTTTAATGTATTGTATTTGCCAACTAGTCTGCCTTATACGAGCTCATTATCATAAAATCATGTACGTTTTTTTACCATTATATTTATTCATGCATGTATTGTCTTTCCAATGTCTAACACTGCCTTACAAATGAACATTTTGTTGTTGAATGAACTGAAAGTACACTTTTTCTATTTATTTCTGAAATAACAATTTGATGACCATGAATCTATCATGGTGCTAAAAAAGAGAGGTTTTACAAACATGTACTAATTTTATACTTAATACATTAATATTATGCAATACTGATTTAATATGTTGTGTCCAGTGTTCTTTTTACACAGTGTATTCTGTATCAATTTATATTGATTTTCTTAATAGGCCCTATTTTTTATATTTCCCCATTGCTGATGAATATATTGCATTACAATGGTAATATGAGACAGGAGAGAGAGGTGCAAAAACAAAAGAAATGGTCAACCGAAACTTAGGGGACAGAGAGAGAGAGAGAGTAAGAGAGGCAGAGAGAGAGTAAAAGAGGCAGAGAGAGAGTAAGAGAGGGAGAGAGAGAGAGAAAGAAAGAGTGAGAGAGAGAGAGGGGGAGGGGTGGGGGGATCGGAGAGAAGTATTTTCAAGAAAAAAAAAGTTATTTGAGTTTGAGTTTGAGTTTGTAAAAAATTACCAAACGTAAAATCAGCATCCAAAGGAAAAGGGGGTTCTTACTCCTTTCTTTCTTGATTTGATTTTGTTTGGCAATTTAATAGTCACAGTTGACTATTTTTGCCACACACTATTTTATGAATTATTTATTCATATATATATATTTACATATGTACAATTACATGTCATAAATGACTATTTTTAGAAATTTTCCCCCTCCATCCCCTTTACCCTTGCTTATTTTTTTGTTTTTTTGTTTTTGTAGAAAGTTATATATTAATTCAATAAACTTGGAACGAGACGGCCTAGCTCGTTGTACGTACTGTACTTTTGTTTACGCGCGCGCGCGCTCAGATATCACCTCTGTATGCACATGTGTACTTCGCACTCACCCCCACCCTTTTAAAAATGCCATCTTACCATGCAGTCTTGAGGTTCATTTCTCAGACTTTCGGTTTTAAACCTAGGTCACTCCGGCATAGGTGAGGGTAACTTTCGTCTACATTACTTTTTACTTAAATTTGCGATGTTAATTAATCCTAATTTCGTTGAAATAGGTATCAAAATGTAGATAATTTAATTATCCCCTCGCCGACGAAGTCGGAGGGGATATAGAAACGCCGCTGTCCGTCCTTCCTTCCTTCCGGCTTCCTTCCGTGCGTCCGTCCGTAACAAATTTGGTTTCCGATCAATAACTTCAGTAATGTTTGACGGATTTTAATGAAGTTTGATATGAAGGTACATGGTATCAAAATACAGGCTAAGTTCGATTTCGGAGTATGTAGGTCAAAGGTCAAAGGTCATAGCTCATTAAATATGCGAATCTGGTTTCCGATCGATAACTTTAGTAATGTTTGACGGATTTTAATGAAATGTTATATGAAGGTACATATGGAATCAAAACACAGCCTAAGTTTGATTTTGGAGTATGTAGGTCAAAGGTCATAGCTCATTAAATATGCGAATCTGGTTTCCGATCGATAACTTTAGTAATTAATGTTTGACGGATTTTAATCAAATTTGATATGAAGGTACATGGTATCAAAACACAGCCTAAGTTCAATTTCCGAGTATGTAGGTCAAAGGTCATAGCTCATTAAATATGCGAATCTGGTTTCCGATCGATAATTTCAGTAATGTTTGACAGATTTTAATGAAATTTGATATGAAGGTACATGGTATCAAAACACAGCCTAAGTTCAATTTCCGAGTATGTAGGTCAAAGGTCATAGCTCATTAAATATGCGAATCTGGTTTCCGATCGATAACTTCAGTAATGTTTGACGGATTTTAATGAAATTTGATATGAAGGTACATGGTATCAAAACACAGCCTAAGTTCAATTTCGAGTATGTAGGTCAAAGGTCATAGCTCATTAAATATGCGAATCTGGTTTCCGATTGATAACTTTAGTAATGTTTGACGGATTTTAATCAAATTTGATATGAAGGTACATGGTATCAAAACACAGCCTAAGTTCAATTTCCGAGTATGTAGGTCAAAGGTCATAGCTCATTAAATATGCGAATCTGGTTTCTGATCGATAACTTTAGTAATGTTTGACAGATTTTAATGAAATTTGATATGAAGGTACATAGTATCAAAACACAGCCTAAGTTCGATTTCGGAGTATGTAGGTCAAAGGTGAAAGGTCATAGCTCATTAAATATGCAAAAACACCTAATTATATATGTGAAAATGTGGTTAACTTCCTTGCCTAGTAATATATGGAGGTAACTTGTTCTGACGTATATAGGCCATTTGTACCCTGCGAGGGGATGCGACGCTTTGCGTTGACTTTTCTAGTTTTCTTTCATATGACGCCAAGGTTTCCTTCAAATATTATTTACAAAATACTACTTTGCCTTTGGTAAGTTTGTCCAAAAAAAAAAAAAATTGTATAATTGTAAATTATACATGTATGCTCTGACATTATACCCACACTCAAGTTAGACGATGTGAGATAAAGACCAAGTGTCAATTAATTTACCTTCATTTGTTTATGTCAGCGATGATTACAATGGCTGTATTGTTGAACAATGATGTTCACATTTAAATAAAAAAGAAGAGATGAGATTATTGAACGCTGTTTTATGGAGAAAATTCCCAACTCTGCCCAATGCATCTTCAGTGCACACTACAACTATGTGTTATCCCTCTGTACATTGAGCTTAATCTACCTATATTCGCTAATGGACTGGTCCGCACACTCGCCTTTGCGTGGCTGTGTGTGCAGTTGGCGCGTATAGGGTCATGAATTATTCATGAAACGTACCTGTGCGCGCTGAGCAAAGAAAGACACGCACATGTCAGATCCACTTTAGTGGAATTTCGGCCTGAAACGTTTCCATATGTATCTCTTCATCATGGGCGACCGCACAGTACGAAACATCACTATGTCGTCATCAGCAAACATAACAGATTTAGAAGAAAGGGGGAGGGAAATATCATTGATGAAAAGGTTGAAAAGGAGGGGGCCTAAACAACTACCCTGGGGCACCCCGGAAGTCACATCAATTAAATAACCTAGGGAGAAGAGGAACCAAATCCAGCCCCCTCACATGCATGGACCCCACGCCAATTAGTGATCTGCTAGTGTCATGAATAAGGTATCAAAATATGCTCATCTGACCGTAATTAAATGCCCATACCCCTGAGCTTCTGGGGCCGGCGGCTATAGCTCCGCCCCTTGACCCCCGCCGGGGCTTGCCCCTATAAACCCCGTCCACGCCAATTTACGCTACGCTCTTCCTGATTGTAAATACTTTAGCCTCCGCGCCCCGACCCACCCACTTTGAAAAACGTTCAGCGGGGCCTGCATGTAAGAGTGGGGTACGTGATGCGGATTTTTTTGTCTGCGCCCCTAGCTCCCAAACGTTTTTGCTTATTAAGCACTGATGGTCACCATTACGTACCAGTATTTGGCTTGCATAATTTCATATTTGGACCCCGCCCCCTAAGAAATCCTGGATCCGCGCCTGGCTACGTACTAATAATACTAATATACTACTACTACTTCTACTACTACTACTACTACTACTTCTACTACTACTGCTACTACGACTACTACTGCTACTACGACTACTACTTCTACTCTCTACTACTTCTATTACTACTATACTATAGGTATCATCAATAGTCGGGAGTCCATTCGGAGAATGCCTATATAGCTAGATATGTTGACGTAGAAGATCCGTACGGATTATAATAACCCAACGGTTTGTTTTAATTATGAAGACAGTGTGCGGTAAAGATGCTCTGCGTTACTATTTTTAATTCATACTTTTGCCCAAATGGGCAATTTTTATTTACAACAAATGATATAAATTCACGATTACATTTTATATATAACCATATGCAAAACAATATTTCTTTACACAAAAAATAGAGAGAGCTGAGAGAGATCGAGAGAGAAATATATAATTCTTTACAGAAGATGGAAATCGTGCGACTATATAGCATGCCCAGTGGCAACACAAAATTATTCATTTGATGCACCTCGACGGCTCGACCTCGAATCCGACCACGACATTCCCTCCAATCTAGCGACGATCCCGCGCACAAGACAGTAGTCTACGCGATACTATACGGAGGTCAACGCACTTTGTATGTACATACGTACCGGTATGTATTATATTTTGTTGACAGTTTTAGCCGACGGAAACCATTGGAATTTCCGGGTAGATGCATTTGGCGGCCTGGCCAAATCACATGATTTGAGAATGAATCATTATCACCTGTACTTCCAGCGGTATATTCATGTGTAAGTAATGCACATCGAGAGGTGTTAAACTGACAAGTAAATGTAGATTTCTTCTGTATTTTTTGGCTTCATAATCATACTCATAATCTTACTCTTACTCTTACTGGTCTTAAGTCACTCCAGCAAAGTATATTCGATTGATTTACAAACAATGCAATGTGACTTGTGGCATCGTGCTACAAAGTACAATTTAGAGCTGGCCGGATGAGGACTTCACATTTCAGCCGTACAAGCCCCATAGACTATTTCTACTGGCTCGTAATTGGCTTCAGCAATTGTTAGTATTCATTATGACCACCCGATATACTCGAGCCCTAATACGGAGAAGCAGGACTTTATCTTTCAAGAACTGATAATGGGCTTCAACATACACTTTCAATCCTTCAACTACCACCAGCAGTTGGCTTCAGGAAAGTCTTCATTGCCATTGCATTGGTCAGCCTGTGCATCAAGTCGAAGGATAAATTAAAGGAGATGTACTAACACTGCTCCTGAGCATGGAAAGAAACACACCCTGCTGCATGTATCTTACTTTTGTGCTGCTCTCTATTGCTTCAGATATTGAACTAAACCCTGGACCAAGAGCTCCAAAATATCCTTGCCAGATATGCTCTCGAGCAGTTACCTGGCAGCAACGTGGGGTTGCTTGCGACGATTGTGATGGATGGTATCATGTTCAGTGCATGGGCATGACAACACAGGTGTACGAGGCCCTTCATGATCCTAATGTCTCATGGCACTGTGTTAAATGTGGCCTAGCTGGGTTCACGTGGGCCCATCTGGGCCGAGTGGGCCCCAGATGGGCTGCCCATCTGGGGGTCACTTGGTAACCCTGGTGCAGATTGCTGGGCCCAGTGTGGGGCCCATCTGGGTTCCACGTGGACCCATCTGGGCCAAGTGGGCCCCAGATGGGCTGCCCATCTGGGGCCCATATACCAGCCCAGTTGTAACCAGATAAAACCCAGATGGGCCCCACAACATTTTGCTATCTGGGACAGTTCTCAAGCAGTCTTTCTGATCATACTCACCTTGAAACATCCAACACCGTTGAAACGCTGGATCTATCAATTGACAACGTACACCACCGGATGTATAGTGGTAGCTAGTGATGCCGAGCAGGACACTATCAGCAGCTCTTCCTCTTCTGCTGCTAGTTTTGGCCCACCGCAGCACACTTCCTCACCCATGAAGCACAGGAAGAAGGGATCCAAGCAAGAACAACAACTTCGTAGCATGAAAATTCTTAATGTAAATCCCAGAGTACGTATAAGGAACAAGAAGGAGGAATTGGCTGTTCTTATAGAATCAACAGAACCCAGTATCATCATTAATTGGGACTGAAACCTGGCTCAACAGCTCCATTTTCACCTCAGAGATTTTCCTTCCTAGCTACAGTGTAGTGCGAAAAGATCGAGAGGGTGGTCATGGTGTAGTCTATACTAGCAGTAAGAAGTGACTTAACATACAACACCTTGCAAATACAAGACGAAGGAGAGCATGTATACATCAAACTGTCATTCGGAAAAGATGTAAGCCTAATTGTGCAGGAGCCCTGTATCGCCCTCCCAACAGCGACACGCAATACATGGATAGGATCTGTTCTACGATTGAAGAACTCTATGTCCAGAACAGAAAGGCAGTATTGTGGATAGGTGGTGACTTCAACTTACCAGACATTAATTGGGAAGACTTAAGTGTTAGTGGTGACAGTAACCCAGCTTCTATCAACAAGAGATTTGCTAGACATGATGCAGAACTGCAACTTGCAACAGATGGTTACCTTTCCAACACGAGGAGATAATGTACTTGATCTCTTCTTAACCAACAGGCCAACGCTGATCAACAAATGTACTCTACTACCTGGTCTTGGTGATCATGACATCGTTGGCGTTGATTCAGATGTAACAGCGAAAAGGAGTAAGCCGGTGAAAAGGAAAATCTACCAATGGAAGAAGGCCAACCTGCTGGGAATGAAACAGGACTGCCGTCAGTTTCAGCAAGAGTTCCTGAACAAATATACTGAACAGAGCTCAGTTCATGAGATGTGGGACTGTTTCAAGATCAGCCTGCTAAACATGATGGACAGCCACGTACCAGCGAAAATGACATCCACTCGCTTTAGTCAGCCATGAGTCACAAGGTCGGTGAAACGGTAATCGAGGAGGAAAAAGCGGGCTTTCAATCATGCTCTAGCAACTGGCAGACAGGAGGATTTCAACAGATATCGTGAGATCAAGAAATCAACTCAAGCAGCTTGCATACAAGCTTACAGTGAATACATCAACAACATCATCAACCCAGACTCCACGGCAAACCCCAAACGATTCTGGAGTTTCATCAACAGTAAGAGGAATGACCGTACTGGAGTAGCCCCACTAAAAGACACCAATGGGATGACACATTCAGACAGCAAGAAGAAGGCCAACATACTGAATCACCAGTTTACATCAGTGTTTAACAGGAATGAAGACATGTCAGCCATGAAGGAAAAGGACCAAGTCCATTTCCAGACATGGATGACATCCAGATCTCACCAGCTGGTGTCTACAAACTGCTTTCTTCTCTCCAGATACATAAAGCTACTGGACCAGACAAACTTCCTGCACAACTACTGAAGGAGCTGTCATTGGAAATAACTCCAGTGTTGACTATGCTTTTTCAAGCTTCACTGAATCAAGGAGACGTTCCAGAGGACTGGAAGAAGGCAGACATAGTTCCCATCTTTAAGAAGGGAGAGCGGTGCCAAGCAGTCAACTACAGGCCTGTGTCACTGACATCTATTATCTGTAAGACATATTGGAACACATCGTATGCAGCAGTATCCTTGAGCATCTTGATGACTTTCACATTCTGTCAGATGCTCAACATGGATTCCGGAAGAGACGGTCTTGCACATCCCAACTTCTCCTCACTATTCGAGATCTTTCCAGTAGAATTTACTCGAGAGACAAGATAGATGTGATCCTGTTGGACCTAAAATATATCAAAGGCTTTTGATAAGGTTCCGCATGGAAGACTCCTCCATAAGATCCACTACTATGGAATCCGAGGTAATACCCACAGCTGGATTGAGCAATTCCTTACAAGCCGCTCACAGAGGGTTTTGCTTGATGGATGCACTTCTCACACTTCTCCTGTCCTGTCGGGCGTTCCTCAAGGCAGTGTCGTCGGGCCTCTTCTCTTCCTGCTGTTTATCAACGATCTTCCTAACTGCATATCAGCCCAGTCTACGGTGAAACTGTTTGCAGATGACTGCATATTGTACAGGAAGGTGACAAGTGCAGATGATGCAGAATGCCTGCAGAAGGACTTAGATACACTCTAAGAATGGGAAGCAGACTGGCTGATGCAATTCTACCCTTAAAAATGCCAGGTTATGCATGTCTCTAGTAAAAGGCAGACATCCAAAGCCTCTTTTCCTTACTTCATTCATGGAGAGCAGCTACATGTAACAGAAACTGCAAAGTTGTCTGGCTGTTGCCAGTCTCTTTGGTGTGATTATGGTAGTAACATGCCTTTTGTCTTTGTTTATTCTAGTTGCCATGGTGATGATCAAGTACATCCAGAGCAACCTGAAGTGGAATCACCATGTAAACGTCACCACCAAAAAAGCCAACGCTGTACGGTGCTTCCTGCAAAGAAACAGAGCCTGCCCACAAAATACAAAGGAGTTGCTGTACAAGACATTATTACGCCCTGTGATGGAGTATGCTGCAATAGTGTGGGACCCGTCCACCCAGGAGAACATCAGAAAGGTGGAAATGGTGCAACGCCGTTGTGCACGCTTTGTCGTGGATGACTACCGGCGCACAAGCAGCGTCACAGCCATGCTGAATCAACTTCAATGGGCAAGTCTGCAGGAAAGAAGGGCGCAGCAGAAAGTATGCATGGTTTACAGCATACTCCACGGCCTGGTTGATCTTCCAGTCACATACTTCATACCAGTTGTTGGTCCCCGAACCCGTGGAAATCCACAGAAGTTCCAGGTTCCCTTTGCCCGAACTCTGCTATTCCAAACCACGTTCTACCCAGATACTATCCGACTGTGGAACTCCTTACCATCCGCTGTCGTCGATTGCACCTCTTTTTACTTGCACTGTACTCTCGGCACTTGACAAGCACAAGGTACGATAATACGCCAACGGCGGTCTGTACTATACTGGAAGAAGAAGAAGAATAAGAAAAGCATAGAGAGTCAATGCTAATGCGTATTAACATACCTCTAGCGCTGCACTACGTGTTAATAGGCAGCATTTGCACACATGAATAGTCAATACACTTATAGTGCACAAATGCACACAATCATGCCGATGTGGCTGATCGGCAAGTTTGACAGTAGATTAACGATTTGAATTTTTAAATTTTTCTTTCTAACATCAGTAAGTTGAAAAAATTGTATTTTACTGCTATTTAGGTGTCATCAGTTGTCACTAAGGTACCGATTTTGAGTGAAATCAGTTTGAGTTTTGTACAGTGGTGTTTGAAATGTTGAGAGTCAAAAGAACAGCTTTTAATACACAGCCAGGATAGTAATGCAGCTATGTGTGACCTTTTCCCTGTGATTCATCATTCAATTCATATGAGTATTTATGACTGGAATCTGTATCATCTGAATCTGATCATAGACATAGTCATAGACTCTACATTGTTTTTCTAATTCATTGTTACTATTAATTTTTGTAAGAATTAATTTTACTTTTAATTTTAGAACTCAGTAATGACAATAGATCTATTACACTGTATTACATGTAGAAGAGCCAAGAGGTGCCACGAAATTGGTGAATGGCAACCTGACTTTGTCGCTTTGAAAAATCTGTTTGACACTCATGATAGTTACCATGGAAACCATACCAGAAGAACCCTCGACCTCGATCGCATCTTCAGAGGAGGAACAGCCCAGATCCAGGTCTAGAGTCGTCTCGGTGGAACCGGTTGTTTTCCTGATCCAAGCGGTCCAGGGGGTCTTGGTGAACCTACGCACCCAGTACGTTGAGGTGCGTCTGGCAGCCGAGTATAACTACACTCTTCCAGAGGCGGGGAACTGCTCTGCTCTTAATAAGTCGGGTATGAAATGTTATAAGGTTATTACTCAGAGCAGGGAAGGGGAAGGTGGGGGACTTGAAGGGGGGTAGGGTAGGGAGGAGGGGGTAGGGCGAGGGGGGGGGGGAGAGGAGAGGAGGGGAAGGGAAAGGGATGGAAGTAGTGTGTTTACAATTACACATCCATGTTCACATGTATGTCCAAAGAAGCTCCAGAGTCAGAGGTCATCTATATCAACTATAGTTACAAAGTCGTGCATATAATTCAAGTTACATATTTTATATGAGGAAATTCCAGAGATGAAAAAAATTTGCCATTCCGGAACCTTTATTAACCAAGTGCCTATATGAACCAGGTTGTTACATACCTAAGGAGAGAATTTGATAATCTACAAGTTAATGTTACCCAAACAGTGACTAAATTTCTACATTCTAACTTCCTTTGCAGCTGATGCTACGGGAAAACAGATAGAATCAGAGACATCATTATGGGTCATGTACATGAAATCAACATCCGTTTTCATCCCTATCTTTACCGGAACAATCCTTATCGCCGCTTCTGACATCGTTGGACGGAAACCCATCCTGATCATCAATGCCCTTGGCCATCTTCTTGCCTCAACTGTCTTCCTTCTCCTTGCCTGGCTGCACCTTCCGCTCATCGTCACTGTGGCAGCAGAATGCATCCTTGGACTCAGCGGCGATTCCATCGTCTCCGTCAGCGTTTCATTCGCGTACATCGCCGATGCGAGCACGGGCAAGTCGCGAGTCACCAAGTACACGATCATCTCGTTCATGATATACATTGGATTTGGTGGAAGTCAAATCATTGTGGACCTCATCTTGCAAAACACAGAGAACTACATTCTCGCATTTGGATGTGCATGGATATTCGCCTTTCTCAACTTCCTATACGTCTTAATCCCGGGGCTTTTAATAGAGACCGTCGCAAAACGCACCTCCTTCAAGCTGGTCAGGACGGTCAAGAAACTCCTGAGGAGCTTCGTCCAGCTTGTATCAGTGTCCAAGGACAGGAGGCGGTCAAGGTTGGCCCTTCTACTGACTTTGTTCATGATCTATAACTTAATCAAAGAGGCCGTCTATGCTGTCATTACCATTTATGGCCTTGGTCAGCCGTTTTGTTGGTCACCTACCATGGTTGGAATCTACAATGTCATAGTGAACGCATGTCCAGCTTTTGGTACGTACTAGGTGTAAAATGGAAATCGTTTCATTGCTTTTGGTAATGATAAAATGTAAATTTTAAATGATAAATAACTAATTCACTTTCACAAAACAATTCTGAGTAGAAAATGTAGTACCCGAGTCATGATCAAATATATGTAGAAGAAACATGAATATACGGGAATCAAGCTCTTGGCATCGATCAATGCGTATTTATAACAAACAGTCTCATGATGTGTGAATGAGAGTATTGCTCTTCAATGTTTGGGCTTTAAAGCAATTATTTGTCTATTCATTTCGATTTTCTTGGTTTAGACAATCTATTTACTGCTTGATAAACAATTTAAGAATCAATCGAAGCCAGTGCTGTTTGTATGCAGTTCCATTATATCATGACCTTTAAAGATACCGTGTTCCTTTTGCAGCCAACATCAAATTCTGTAGAACTTTGCAGGAATTATACATGTCATGTATGTCCTGTGAAATTTAAAGGTAAGCAGGGTCCTAGTATTCAAATTATGCAAGGAAACCCGTTTACTTTCTAGACACTATTGAGTGACTGACTGACATCTTTTTTTCTTTGGTAATAACATACATAAAATGAGCTGTAACAGGTACATTAATGAGCATTTGTCTACATCAATAACCCACTACTTGTAATGGCCAAAATTAAACCGTTGGAATTTAACCTTTTCATTTTTTGACCTGCAAATGGGACAGTACCTATAGCAAAGATGTGCACTTTCATTTGATCATAACTCAAAATTACAACTCGTGTCCTTCTAAAGCTTGCATACTTTAAAGTTGATGTTTGTGAATGTTCTTTGGGTAACTTTTGGAATTCTTCTCGAAAAAACGTAATACTGCATGTATCTCTGTAACGTCAGTCACATCACCATTTGAACTGACTCCATACCAACTACATACCATCCGATACTATAGCAAAGATGTGCACTTTCATTTGATCATAACTCAAAATTACAACTCGTGTCCTTCTAAAGCTTGCATACTTTAAAGTTGATGTTTGTGAATGTTCTTTGGGTAACTTTTGGAATTCTTCTCGAAAAAACGTATTACTGCATGTATCTCTGTAACGTCAGTCACATCACCATTTGAACTGACTCCATACCAACTACATACCATCCGATACTTTTCGGGGGGGGGTAATGCCATTTTTAAAATTCTGTTTTGGTTTTTCTTTAGGTCTGTTGTCTGGCTGTTGCCAGTCACTTTGGTGTGATTATGGTAGTAACATGCCTTTTGTCTTTGTTTATTCTAGTTGCCGTGGTGATGATCAAGCCCCTACTCTTCTGTTTGTCCGGCTACCTTATCATGCAGGTTGGGTTCCTCTCGGGCGTGGCCATACTCGTCGTTTCTGCCATTGCCAAGACAACCAATGTTCTGGTCTATGTAGGTAAGTTTCGGTTGTGCAGCACATTCTGCAGCAGGTGAAAGAACCATTGCTCTATCGACAGTGTCCTACACTAACTGAATTCCTAATTTCAACCTAGCCCAAACGCTATGCCTTACCCAAATAAACCCTAACTCTAACCCTAATCTTAACCATAACCCTTTTTCCTAACCTGAAAACCAATTGCAATTGATGATGATTACTGAAATTGATGAAATAAACACTGAAAGAAATGTCACTGGAGCACATGTCAGATACCTCTATAACTAGTCCAGTTTGCAGGCCATTCATGTACATGTATGTATAAAACAGGATGTGAATTCTGGCAAACCATAGATTGAATAACAATATCCACTGACCTTTGTGGTTTTGTCAGTACAGGGGGGTGTTTCACAAAGACTAAGATCGACTTTAAGTTGGACTTAACTATGGCAGGCCATTCATGCCACTGTTTGCTTTCACCATTATGATCTTTTTTAGATAATATTTTTTCCTTCAATAAGGAATCATCAAAAATTGTAAATTCTGTAGATGTGTGACCATGACTTGTACGTCCCTTGAGAGACCAATGCTAGTAAATGGTGAGAGCAAACAGTGGCATGAACGGCCTGCCACAGTTAAATCCAACTTAAAGTCGATCTTAGTCTTTGTGAAACACCGCCCTGGTGTACAGAAACACCAAATTAGTCAACCCTGGTTAGTTTGCCCTGCGAAAAAAGACAATTTCATCGTGAAGTTTGATTGAATACTGATTTAAAAAAAAACATATCTCAACTATATCAATTCGTCATCAATATTGTAAACTAAATCAACATGGATTTTGTGTGGGTGTCAGAGAAAAATTCACTCAAGACATTAATCTACATTTGCCACTCTTCACCCAGGTGAAATAAATGGGTACCTAGAGGAAGAATTCCTTGAATGCTTAAACGCCTTATCATGGCAGCTCAGCTACAGGAGGGGGTAGTAATATGATACTTTGTATTTAAAAGTGCAGTAGAATAATTTGTATAATGACTGCGCTATCTAATTGGGCATATTATTGTTTTTCATTAATACAGATAAAATAAGGGATGACTTCTTCCACCATGGTTACAGGTATGTTCTAAATAAAACAAGTCGTAAAAGACAAACTCCATATTTTACCTTTCAGCTGTAGCAGCTGGCTCTCTGCGGACTCTTCCAGATTCTATCATCGAGTTCTTCCTTTCTAACATGGTATCTAGTCATGAGCAAGGTGAGAATCTTACCCTTTTCTGACTTGCCTCTTTAAAGGGGAACTCCACCCTGATATTAAGTTAGTTTGAGCGAAATCCGATTAAAAATAAGAAAGTTATTAATTTTTGAAGTTGTGATCAATCAATTAAAAATGGGCGACTCTCTGACGTATCGGGCAAGCTAGGTCCTTACCAATTTGCTCTGTACTATAACTTCAGAAATTTCTATTTTTGCCCTAAAGTATATTTCCAATCATGCATGCACCCTAAATTTAATTGTTGCAAATAAGTTTTTATACAACCCTTCCATCATCATATTCTAAGAAATTTAAAGTTTATTAAGTTCTCTGTTGACCCAAGGTCCGCGCTTCAAGTCCCGCCGTGGCACTAATGTCCTTTGGCAAGACATTGATCTACATTTGCCACACTCAACCCAAGTGTTGTAAATGGGTACCTGGCAGGAATTAATTCCTTGAAATGCTAGAGCGCCGTAATGGCCGCCTTGCTAAAGCCAGGGTAATAATCTGGGCAACGCCAGGAGCGTCACAACGTGACGGACATGTGCGCTATATAAGAAGCCTCCATTGTTATTAATATTAGTAGTGTGGCAATTAATGTTGAGTTCATTCATTATTTTGTTGTTGTTATTGTCTTTGATAATGACAGGAGCTGCCTTTGCCCTCCTGTCTATCGCAGCATCTGTTGGTATGGTGCTCTCACCTATCTTATTAAACGCTGTCTACGCCAAAGCAATTCTTCTCAACTTCCCTCAACTCACCTTCTACCTTGCAGCAGCTATCTATGCCTTACCCATCCTGTTAACAGCGTAAGTAGTCAAGCAAAACCCGTCCATAATGCAAGGAGAGTTAAAGGGATAGTTGAGTTCTTGTTTAAGACCGCAAATGCCTTCAAAGTGCATGGTTATTGCTCTTATTCTTATTTATGACATTTCTAATGCCCTTTGAGAACCTAAAATTGCTATGAAGGTAATTTTAGACCCCAAAAGATGTGAAATTTAAATCAAATACGATCATACCAATTCAGCTCCACTTTAAAAAAATACGGCAAGCCTTAATTGATTAATTCATTAATAATAACAATACACGGGCCGGCTGGTTGAGCGTATCATAATCAACACGAAAAAGCCAACAAAAAGCCAATATTGGAATTGGCTGGAATAAAAAGTACAAGGCGCTATCTTGTTTTTTCAACGGCTGGTTCAAAATTACAGAATACCGGTAATTGTGGGGCACCACAAACATAAAATAAAATAATGTAACATGATGACAGGTGCAGGGCATGGTTGATAATCACAAAAAATTAACCAAACTTACAATGAATTTATGTTCAACATGACTTGGATCATAAAGAACTAACATATACATAAATTTTTCCATAATGTACAAGAAATTGCATAATTCTAGTAATTCTATATTTTTCTATTATTAAACAGATCAGAAAAATCTAAACATTAGTGACACAAAAATGATTAAAACTATTCATTTTTTATAAAGACATTTATGTACAGAGTTGCTGCTTTGACAAAACTCAAAGAGGTTCTTTTCCAATCAATCCTCAAAATTCTACTTTTACGTCTTTTGCTTGGTATTTTTTTTATATGGTTTCATGTATTGCGTTTGCAAGTATTATCAAGAATGATTTTAAGTGATCCGACAACAAGTTTGCTCAGGGATTTATTTCGTCAAGGGTTAGGGTTGGGTTGTGTACAGTGTTGGGTTCATGGTTGAAGTCAACAACATTGGCAAAAAAAAAACAAGAGTGGTGAGCAACTTAGTTCTTGAAAGCTCCAGAAGAGCTCTGGGCCATGTCTTATAAAGAGTTGATATTAATCACAACTTATTCGCAAATGATATCAATTGCAGCTATGTACATAAGAGATAGGGGACTGCAAACTTGTGATTGATTAGAGGACTTGCGATCGATTCGGATCAATCGCAACTCTTTATAAGATGGGACCCTAGTGAACAGAAAAAGAGCCCTGGTAAATGACAATAAAATACTTAATAATCGCTGTTAGCTTTCAGAAAATTGTTCCTCATGTCACCAAAGAACAAATCCTACAAGTTCTCCTGAGAAGAGAAAATCATTTTTTTAAACACTGGATTAAGTAAAGAATGTGGTTAGTGTAGGAGATGCATAGCATTTGTCACAGGAGCAAGTGTCATACATCTGGGCCCTGTTTCACAAAACTTGTTATCAATGACAAGCACTAAATTTCTATGATAAATTTGCTCTCAGCCAATCAAACGCAACGATTTCAGTAGCTTATTACAGTTATCGTAAGTTGCTATTGCTAACAAGTTTTGTGAAAGATGGTCTTGATTTTTATGCCTCCGCTACAAAGTAGCCGGAGGCATGATGTTTTCTGGTTGTTCGTCCGTCCGTAGGTACGTCCCGTTCTCGTGATCGCGTTATGGATTACCGCCAAACTTGAGTCATGTATGTATCTGGCAGAGCTAATGAACTGAGTAGATTTTGGGGTCACAAGGTCAAAGGTCACAGGGCTCATTATAATGTATGCAAAAATAGCTCGTGATCGCGTTATCACAAGAACCGATTGATGGATTACCGCCAAACTTGTGTCATGTATGTATCTTGCAGAGCCAATGAACTGATTAGATTTTGGGGTCACGAGGTCAGTGGTCAAAGGTCACAGGGCCAATTATGTATGCAAAAATAGCTCGTGATCGCGTTATCACAAGAACCGATTGATGGATTACCGCCAAACTTGGGTCATGTATGTATCTTGCAGAGCCAACGAACTGATTAGATTTTGGGGTCACGAGGTCAAAGGTCACAGGGATTATTATGTATGCAAAAATAGCTTGTGATCGCTTTATCTCAAGAACCGATTGATGGAGTAGCGCCAAACTTGGGTCATGTTTGTATCTTGCAGAGCCAATGAACTGATTAGATTTTGGGGTCAAAGGTCAAAGGTCATGGGACTCATTATGTATGCAAAAATAGCTTGTGAACGCATTGTCAATTCTGACTGATGGATTACTATCAAACTCGTGACATGTAGGCTATGCATCTTGCAGAACCAATGAACTGATTAGATTTTAGGGTTATGAGGTCATAGTTGAAAGGGTCATATACATGTATATGAAAAATAGCTTTTAATCACGATATTCTGGGAACCTGTTAATGGATTACAATCAAACTTGAATTTTTAAAATTGATTCTGTTTTGGTTTGTAAAATTGCTCTATGGCGGAGGCATCATTTTCGACTGCGTGTAGTGGAACATCCATCTAGTTACCCTCTGTTGTATCTTTGCAGGATCCTACACATGTGTAGCCGGCCCTTTGATGGACTGAAGATGCAGATACAAGGAGAGACAGAAGAACAGAAACCACTGGTGGAAGATTAACAGGTGGAGAAATCATTGTTCAAGAATAGAGGAAGGTCAGATGATGGTTACTAAAGCTGGAGCACAAACCAAAATTTCAACGAACAAAGCACAAGCACAAAGAAAACGAGATAAGAATTCGTCACTGAAGACGAATGAGGTGGTCTGCACGTTTTTTTTTTAAGGATCTCATATGGAGAGATGGAGAGACAGATGTATGGCAGCTAGTAGATAGATATTAAGGAGAGAGGGAGACGGGGTATATATAGTCATGTAAAAAAAATACATGAGCTGGACAGAGGGATACTGAAAGAGGAATCAGAATGCATGCACTTGGAAGGAGAGAGGATAGTATAAGGAAACATGGTAGGGGTGAACTATGAATACAAAGGGCAAATGAAAGAGCTAGAGAAAATTAAGGAACGTACTGAGACATAAAAGAGGGAGAACAGGAGCCAGCTAGAGGCGAGAAAGCGAGAGGGTGACAGGAGTGAGAGAGTAGAGAAAGAGCTACAGAGGCAGAGACAGAGTTCGGGCGACAGAGCAATATAAGAGGGAGGCAATAGAACAAGAGAGTGAGAGGGAGACAGATCGAGAGATCTCCGTGAGAGAGATATAAACATATATACCTGGGCTGAATAGCTGGACAAAGTATAAACGTCTGGAAAAGAGACTAGCATCAGAGAAATGGGACGATTTGATATTGTTTTAGTCTCTACCCATTTGGTCTATTGTTCATTCAGTCTAATGACCAGTTAGTCTAATTCCCAGTCTGTCTACTATTCATATGGTGTAATAATCATTTAATCATTGGAAATTAGACCAAATAGCTATTAGCCTGAATGGTCATTAGACCAAATGATAAGAAGATGAAATTATTATTAGACCTTGTGGATAGTAGGCCTAGACTGGCTTGGTGTAGACCATATGGGAATAGACTAATTGGATAGCAGACAACTAGTTGTAGACCAAACGGCAATTCACAGACTCCACCATCAATTTACTATGGGCAGCCAAAACGGCAAAAAAAGAAAGAGAAATGTATTTACACATAATAATGCCAATAGACTAGGAGTGACTTATTATAATGTACATGTAAAGTTATACAACTGAATTATTCATACCCCTTGTAAATTTGATGTTTATTTTTGGTTTTCATAACTCAAGAATGAAATGTGGACTGGTTGAATTAGGGCATGTCGTAAATCCGAAGAAATCCATTTTTTACATACCAGGGCCCCGTCTTACAAAGAGTTGATATCAATCGCAACTTATTTGCGATTGATATCAATCGCAACTATGTACATAAGAGATAGGAGACTGCAAACTTGCGATTGATTGGAGGACTTACGATTGATTTGGATCAATCGCAACTCTTTGTAAGACGGCCGGGGCCCAGTACTTAAAAAATGACAAAACTTGCTACGGATGTGAATAGTTTCATTGTTAAATGTAGGTCTGTCATGCATGGTGCTTAATTATGGCGCTGAACAAATGAATGAAAATGAATGGAATGTTTAAACTTTATTTCTCTGCTTTTGCCCATATTTTGACTCTCTTGGCAATCCACAGTAAATCAGCAGTTATGAATGGTCTAAATTTAAATCAATAACATGAATTTAGGGTACTTTGTTTGGAACTTTGAGCTTTTTTAATTATCTAATTCCAAAAAGTGCAATAACATTTATCAGCATTTTGGCATCTTAATCATTTTTTTAACAGATATCTTCCATTATTATAAGCAATATATCTGTTTTTAGTAGAAACAGTAAATTTATAGATATTTTTATGCCTCCGCTACAAAGTAGCCGGAGGCATTATGTTTTCTGGTCGTCCGTCCGTCCGTACGTACGTACGCGTTCTCGTGATCGCGTTATCTCAAGAACCGATGAATGGATTACCGCCAAACTTGGGTCATGTATGTATCTTGCAGAGCTAATGAACTGATTAGATTTTGGGGTCACGAGGTCAAAGGTCAAAGGTCACAGGGCTCATTATGTATGCAAAAATAGCTCGTGATCGCGTTATCTCAAGAACCGATTGATGGATTACCGCCAAACTTGGGTCATGTATGTATCTTGCAGAGCTAATGAACTGATTAGATTTTGGGGTCACGAGGTCAAAGGTCACAGGGCTCATTATGTATGCAAAATAGCTTGTGATCTGTTTATCTCAAGAACCGATTGATGGATTACCGCCAAACTTGGGTCATGTATGTATCTTGCAGAGCTAATGAACTGATTAGATTTTGGGGTCACGAGGTCAAAGGTCACAGGGCTCATTATGTATGCAAAATAGCTTGTGATCACGTTATCTCAAGAACCGATTGATGGATTACCGCCAAACTTGGGTCATGTATGTATCTTGCAGATCGAGCCAATGAACTGATTAGATTTGGGGGTCACGAGGTCAAAGGTCACAGGGCTCATTATGTATCCTAAAATAGCTCGTGATCGCGTTATCATTAGAACCAACAGATGGATTACAATCAAACTTGAATTTAAAAAATTGCTTCCATTTTGGTTTGTAAAATTGCTCTATGACGGAGGCATCATTTTCGACTGCGCGCAGTTGAAGTTCCATCTAGTTTTATTTAGCTTATGTACTCTGGTTATGGCTAATGAATATTTCAGAAGTGTGTTTACCGACAAGCTTTAATGTATTGTATTTGCCAACTGGTCTACCTTATACGAGCTCATTATCATAAAATCATGTACGTTTTTTTACACTGATATTCATGTATGTATTGTCTTTCCATTGTCTAACATTGCCTTACAAATTAACTTTTTGTTGTTGAATGAAGTGAAAGTACACTTTTTCTATTTATTTCTGAAATAACAATTTGATAACGCATCCCAAGACGAAAATCCAATTGAATCCCCATTGAATGTCCCCATTGAATCCCAATTGAATACCAATTGGCAATTTGGAGTACATGGAAAGTGAAACAATTGGTACCTATTGAAACCAATTGGCAATTGGTCCCCATTGAAACCGAAAGGCAATTGGTCCCCATTGAATGTCCCCATTGAATCCCAATTGAATACCAATTGGCAATTTGGAATACATGGAAAGTGAAACAATGGGTACCTATTGAAACCAATTGGCAATTGGTCCCCATTGAAACCGAAAGGCAATTATTGGTCCCCATTGAAACCAACTGGCAATTGGTAAATCGAGAACTATTGATAAATCGATACTTCGTAATCAATGTTGGCAACTGTCCATCAATAGGTATATTCTAATCTCAAATGCATTTACTCCATCACAAAGATCATTTGAAGTGAATTTAAAATTGACTTTAACAAAACAATGAGGCTCGTACAAACATATATAATAAACATACATGTTATTTCTTGGTTAGTAATCATATAATCAATATATCTATTGCTAAAACGTACATGTAATTGTAACATGATCAGACAAATAATCTATTGGTCAATAATTGCTGAAGGAAAATACAAATCACAAAATTGATGTACATTGTCATAATTTGCTTAACAAATCATGATAAATGTATTTTTCTGTGACACGTGTAGAGTATACTAATGAATATTCATGAGATACAAAGATCTGTTGGTTTCTATTGGTTTCTATTGGACTGTTTCTATTGGTCCTATTGGTTTCTATTGGTCCTATTGGTTTCTATTGGTCCCATTGGGTTCTATTGGTCATATTGATCATATCGGTCCTATTGGTTTCTATTGGTCTAATTGGTTTCTATTGATCCTATTGGTTTCTATTGGTCCAATTGGTTTCTATTGAGCATTGGTCCTATTGGTTTCCATGGGTCCTATTGGTTGAAACCAATTGAACACCAATTAAATTTTCAATTGCATGGTTTCAATTGGACCAATTGGCCCCATTAGACTTTAATGGGATTTCAATTGGTTTCAATTGGACCAATTGAAGTCCAAAATAGGGCCAATTGGACCAATTGAAACCAACTGAAGTCCTATTAAAGTCCCATTGAGACCAATTAAAACCAATTGGAACCAATTGAAACCAATTGAAACCAATTGAAAATTCAATTGGTGTTCAATTGGTTTCAATTGGATTTTTGTCTTGGGATGAATCTATCGTGCTAAAAAAGAGAGGTTTTTAATACAAACATGTACTAATTTTATACTTAATACATTAATACTATGCAATACTGATTTAATATGTTGTGTCCAGTGTTCTTTTTACACAGTGTATTCTGTATCAATTTATATTGATTTTCTTAATAGGCCCTATTTTTTTATATTTCCCCATTGCTGATGAATATATTGCATTACAATGGTAATATGAGACAGGAGAGAGAGGTGCAAATCAAAAGAAATGGTTGACTGAAACTTGGGGGGGGGATAGAGAGTGAGTAAGAAAGAGAGAGGGAGAGAGGGAGGGAAGGAGGGAGACAGAGACACAGAGGGGGAGACATGCAGAGGTGCCAGGGGTGGGGCTCGATCGGATTGAGAGGAGCATTTTCAAGAAAAAGAAAGTCATTTGAGTTTGAGTTTGAGTTTGTAAATAATTATTAAACATCGAGTCATCCAAAGGAAAAGGGCTCTTACTCCGTGCTCCGTTGTTTTTTGTTTTATTGGCGTGTATCATTCAATATTATGAATATTTACCCCCCCCCCCCTTATCTAGACTCATTAGTCATGCCAAGGCACCTTTACTTTTCGCAAAGAGATGCCTTCCAAAAATCTTATCCAATTTACCCTTTAAACATATATTTCAGTGAAAAATAGAATGAATGAAAAAACATTTAGCTGATAATTATTTGGAATAATCTGACGACAGAAAATTGTTTTAAATCTTCGGGTGCAGTCTGACACGTAGACTAGTGCAACAGCTGATTGTGGAGTTCGTCAACAGAACTGAGCCCTAAAAAAGTCAATTTAATGATAATTTCTTCGAGCTCGTCCAATCTTCCATTTATTAAAGATGTTCCGAGATATAGTTGCACTTCTTCATTTCTTGATTCGTGTTACTTTTGCCTATTTAAAGGCATTTTATCGCCTTTTTGTCAGCGCATCCAAAGTTTCTGTTCGGGGGCGGGTCATCGTGATTACCGGTAGCGGGAGCGGTCTGGGCCGGGAGCTAGCCCTTCGCTTTGCCGCTGAAGGAGCCCGACTAGCGCTGTGGGATATCAGCGACACGGGTATATATATTATTATACTGTATGTCACCATTTTGTTTGTGAGCTTCATACTGCTTCTTTGTTTGTTTGGGTTTGTATTATTAAGAAAGAAAAGGTTGGGTAGGCCCTATATATACATGTATATTATGTGTAATTTCAAAAGAGTTTTGTTAAGTTACTTTTTTGAGGGGGAATCCGGGCTATACTCGGCTTTCGGGCGAACTCGGCCTCGCTGTAAAAACGGTCCCCTATCCCTAACCCTAACCCTAAACCTGCAAAAAAATGACTGTTTTACAGCGAGGCCGAGTTAGCCCGACTCCTTTGGGGGGGGGGGTACATGTTTCAAAAAGATCCTAAGTTGGACTTAACAATTATGGAAAGCCGTTAGCATCTATGAAAATATTTTTTTAAATTTATTTTAAAAGGCATAAAATGTTGATTCAAATCATTCATATTTTCTATTATCAAGGAGATTTCATGTTCTTGATGTGGAATTTATGAAAAGTCTAAAATACTTCAATTTTCGCTTCTGAATATACACTGTATTTTATTTGAAGGCTACGAATGGCTCTCCCTAATTTTTAAGTCCATCTTAGAGTTAAATTTGACTTAGGATCTTTGTGAAACACGGCCCCCCTGGTGTGCTTCATTCCGATACATGCGCGCCATTGGTTTCCTCGGTCATTCCCATGCTGTATGTAGACTCTACACAGCATAGAATATAACTTGAGTGTCTCAGTGTGTGTGAAGGAATAAAGCATGCTCGGTGCGGAAGTACACAAATTAAGTGACGCTGCTGATGATGATGATGATAATTTTGAATTTTAAATTTTACAAGCCATTTGAAGAAGAAAAGAAAATCCCTTGCTGAGGTCTCTACATGGGCCATTCATTAAATTCGGACTCCCGGCTGGGCTGGTGAGCATAATTATGAGTTTGTTGACTGGACTAAACAGCCCCAAGCAAACTAGAGCTTGAGCCCACCTTGGATAACTTAGACTGATCAGCACTTCTCAAGAAAATAGTTTGTGTTGGAAGTTCCTCCCTTCATGAATTAAATGAATAATCTGTAAACATTTTATTTATATTTTTTGTAGGCAACAAGAAGACTGCTGAGTTAATCCAGACTGAGTTACCAGATGCGGAGCTTTTTCTGTACACGGTAGATGTTACAAATACAGAACTGGTTAAAACCTCTGCTTTAAGGTATGAGTATGACCCCTCCCCTTTCCCTGCCCCCCCACCCCTAACCTATCATACACTTCTCTCTTTCTCTCTTCTTCTTCTTCTTCTAGAACTCAGGGATCATGACATCAGAAGTACCATCATCAGTACTTTTTTTTATTCATTTATCAATTTATTCATTCATTCATTCATATATTAATTTATTTGTTCTATCGTTCATTCAATTCAATTTCAATTCAGTTTCAATTCAGTTTATTTGGCATCATAAAAAAAGAATACAAATCATACATACAGAATACAAAATAGGCCAGGACCTCTAAGAAGCAACTTGTGCTTGTACATGAGGCCCCTGGCCCTAACAAGGTAAACACAATATTAAATTAAATGGCTATTAAATTAGAGAGCATTCATTCATATGGTCATTTAGATTTTACATTTATTAATTTCATACATTCATTTCTGTATTTCTGTAGTCATATTCATTCATTCATATTTATTTTTCATTTTTTTTGCTTTATGAACAATAGGGTACGGAGTGAGGTAGGAGATGTGTACATGCTTATCAACAATGCTGGAGTATTGGTAGGCGAAGCATTACTAGAACTCAGGGATGACGACATTAGACGTACCATCGAGATCAATCTCCTCTCTGCATTCTGGGTAATGATCATTCCTTTTTTTAAAGAAGTACCGGTACAAACATAACATAACATAACATTCGAAAATAATATCGCTAGTGATATTCGTTTGTCTCGCAATGTGGTCAATAAGGAATCTAAAAGATCTCGACGTTTCGTGCGCCGCTGCAACACTTCGTCAGGTGATAAAAACTAATGTAAGCAAGGGTGTTTTATACTCTACGGGAGGACCGGCGCGACGGTCCATAATTCGATCTTTTAGATTCCTTATTGACCACATTGCGAGACAAACGAATATCACTAGCGATATTTTTTTCGATACTACATCCGCAATGAGTAATATATTTAGCATAACATAACATTGTTTACTTTTGCAGACACTACGGGCGTTTCTGCCTGGAATGTTGGAGTCAAATTCCGGTCACATCGTCACTACCTGCTCGGCTGGTGGACAGAATGCCATGCATCGACTCTCAGATTACTGCGCCTCTAAGTTTGGTATTCTTGGTCTAGATGAGGCGCTGGAGTCCGAGTTGAGGGACGTTTACCACAAGACCGGTATCAAGCAGACTCTCATCTGCCCCCACTTTCTGGATACTGGAATGATCCACTCTGTCGAGGCAAGGTAAGGGAGTAGTTTAGAAGGTCTATTACCATTTGGTCTAATGCAGTCTGGTGTCCAGTGCCATTTGGTATGGTATATAATTGCTGCATGATGAAGGACAAGGCAAGAAGGGCAATATCCATTTTGTACACTGGCACTTGGTCTATTACCTTAGCTTAGGGTTGTCTACTGAAGACTGGTATCAAACAGACCCTGATCTGCTTCCATTTTGTGGACAGTGGTATGATCCTCTCTGTAGCGGCGAGGTAAAACTACCACTATGAATTTAGAATGTATATTTCCATTTGGTCCAATGCTATTTTGTAAATTGGCAAAGTTAAAAAAACAGGTTTGGAAGGTTTATCTCCACTTGGTCTAATGCCATTTAGTAGGGTTTTTATAATTAAAGCAAGGTAAAGAACAGCTTTAGAGGGGGTGTTTTTACCATTTAGTCCAATACCATTAGTTTTATAGCTTTGGGTTGTCTCCCATAGGACCGGTATCAAATAGGTCCTGATCTGCCCTCATTTTCTTGGATACTGGTTTGATCCACTCTGTGGCAGCGAGGTTAATGGGTCCTGGTCTATTTGTCGGTCGTATGACACTTGCTCCAGCCAAGATGGATCTGCGGTCAATGTTCTACACTAACCAAAATCCTAACTTTAACCCTGGACCAAACACTATACCTAACCTTAAACATAAGTCTTAACCTAGTCCCTTCACTAAACTAACCTACCCCAGTTGCAAAATAAAACCCCACCCCGATTCTTCAGAGCAAATGTCGTATTACTCGTTCTGTCATTTGATTTAGCAAAATCTGTGAAGCAAGAAATTGAAAATGCTAAAAAGAGTGAATGAAAATCTAACCATTTTATATTTTGCCAACAGAGGTAGCGGAATGAATAAAACAGATGAGGCCGCGGACTATATCTTTGATGGAATCTTGAGGCAGAAACGATATATCTACTTCCCAAGGATATTTACATTAGCATCAACAGTCAAAGAGTAAGTACCGCTTTATATTATTAGAGTTATAGTTCTGCTGAGGTTGAAAATGTTTTCCTTTATCCTTGACAGCTGATTATTTGATAGGGTTACCCATTACAGAGTAATGAGGGAGAGAGAAAGAGAGAGAGGGAAAGAAAGATTGGAACAGGAGAACAGGATACTAACAATAACACTTTCAATAATAAACAAAAATAGGTTACAATTTCAAAGAGCCAAGTATGAAGTCCAGGGGGGTGTTTCACAAAGACTAAGACTAAGATTGACTTTAAGTTGGACTTACTGTGGCAGGCCGTTCATGCCACTGGTTGATCTCATCATTGGTCTCTCAATTATGATCTTTAGATAATATTTTTTTCTTCAATAATGAACTATTAAAAATGGTAAATTCTGTAGACCACGATTTGTATGTCCCTTGAGAGACCAATGCCAGTAAATGGTGGGAGCAAACAGTGGCATGAACGGCCTGCCATAGTTGAGTCTAACTTAAAGTCGATCTTAGTCTTTGTGAAACACTCCCCATGTATAGTATAATGAGAGTGAGTAATAAATACAAAATTAATTAGCCAATAATGGGAGAAATGTACATCAGTTTGTATAATTTAGATGTATGTTCTGTTTCTGTTCTCACCATCATCCATTGTAGGCTACTACCCCATGAAGGCCGTCTAGCACTGCTAGACTTCATTCAGACGAGTGTTCCTTCTCAGAGTGTGAACAGACCCCATGAAGATTGACTCTTCTCATGGTAGCATCGGATTTACAGGCGAGAATTTCCAGCCGCATCAATTCTCTGGATAAAAACATGGATATACATACGGCACATGGTCTCTCTCAATTTTAACATCAAATTGTTGATTCAAGGGGGTTTTTTCTCACTTTTTTCATCTTCTTGTCTTTGTTATTTTCGGGAAATACAACAAAAATAGTGATAAAAAAGGAAATCTGTAAAAAGACTAATAAGACAGGAAATTAGTAGACTACATCTAAACATGCACAGCTCCATGCACGGCCAGAGAATTGATTCGGCCAGATATTCTCGCTTGCGACACCGATACTCTGGCGGCAATCACCAAGCTTTTTTTCATCATAACATAGAATTGGAGGTAGGGTTGCAAAGGGTTTTTAGGGGTAGGGTTAAGGTTAGGTATACGGTAGTCAGTCATAGCTTATTGATGAAGAGTTAGTCACGACAGCGGAAGTAGATTTTGATTGGTCATTCATATTAGGGTCCACTTTAAACTATCAAGAATTGTGCAAAGAATGATTCAGCCTTAGCTCCTCAAATTGGCACCACTTATCATTTTTGTTTGACTCTTACATTCCTTAGTGAAAATATAGTGTACATTACAAGTCAACCCAAAAGTAGCATATTTTTACATTAAATTGTGATTTGAAATTCCACTGTCAATTTGATATCTTAAGCTAATTAACTTGTAAAATATTCTTATTTTTTGTGAACAGCATTTACACTACTTGCTACACTTATGGATCCAAGTTGCCAATTTGTTGTTTTGTCCCTCTCTCGTACTCCTATATTTTATGCGATTCATAGCATTTTTTTTCAGTAATGTTGTGCTGTTCACAAGTTTATATCAAGCTTGTAAAGATAAATTTAACTATTACATTCCATGTCAAAATGTACTTATGCATGTACATTGTTGTACATCATCAACTTGCATGGTATACAACTCATGTCTTTTTACTAGATGTGTAGTTAAATTAAGGCAATACTTGATTGAAGATGCCAAGATTGTGTAACTTGTGTGTTTAAGCCAGGCATGCTACTAATTTTCTATGAAAAGGGCATTCATATACATCTTCCTTGCTCAACCCAGGTGTATTAAACATGCATAGGTGCCAACCATTTCTATTTTGGAGGAATGATTCCTATTTTGGGGGGCCTTCAAGCTGTTGTTTTAGTGAACCCTAGATTCCTCTCTTTTTCTGAAATATTCTGTGTGTATAAAAATATATATATAGGTATAAAAATATATATATAGGTATAAAAAATAGACTGTATTCCTAATTTTGCCTCGAGAGATTCTTAATTTTTGCTGTGAATGGTTGGCAGGTATATACATGGTTTAAAGCCCGTCTGCACTAGTTTGGCTAGGAGGGATTAGACCACCCTGCTGGTCACTGACAGGTGGTTACCTCATCAACTCAGCTCGCAATTAACATAAGAAAAAGAGGATCATGGGGGACCAACTGGCACCGCTTAGGCATTGTTTTCTATATAGAGGGGGCAGTTAAGTACATGTAGCTACAAGTAGTGCAGTGGGGCTTTAAAGGAATTCCTTGAATGCTTTGGGCACCTATAGTGGTAGCTTGTAGATACAATCTGTGCATGGGCAGATAAAGGTCATTCATATAATTGTGAAACACACTGAGACGAATACTGGATAAGTGCTCATGAAAGTAATGCAATCACTATTCCTTTATTCACCAACGGCCCATTCTCTCATACACAGGTGGAAGTATTATTCTCAAAAGGGCAAAGAGTATACATGAAGCACCTTCATCACTTTGACAGTGACTATTCTATTAAAAATACAAAAAGTGGGACATCTCCATGTGTATAACTTAAAGATCTGTGGATATTTGGGGTTCTGTTAAGAATTAAATTGGAGCACACGGAATGCCTTCCATGGTGACTGAAAACCATTTTATCTTTTGTTAGTGAAAATGATGTTATTTGTAATAACAAACTGAAATTGTGCGTAATTTACACTAGTCTTTGGTACTTGCACAGATGCCTCTTATAAATTTAAATGAATGCTGCCAAATTTTGCACAGCCATTAACCATTCATTTGTCCTAACACTACACAAAAGATAACATCGTTTTTCAGAATACAACCCCAGCAATATTGTTATTATGATTATTGCATAGTAGATTTTATGTACATGTAAAGCACAAGACTGTGTAGTATAATAAGATCAGAGGAGATAAAAAGCCCATTTGACATACCTAAATTGAGTCTTTCAACATTCAATTTGTGAGAAATGAAATAGAAATTTATATAAATGTTTTAACAATGATTTAATATATTACCAGAGTATGATGTTCATTGCCAAATTGGTAGTGTGCGTTTTTAAAACATCATGATACATATACATATATATATTTTTTAAATAATGTGTGAAATGCCTTTTGAAAATCAGTACTTTGAACTATTTCATGTTATTCGTAGGTTTTATATGTAGATTATGTAGTATGAAAATATACATAAGATGGTGAAATGAATAAAGATATTTTGTCAAACAGCAAAACTGATTGGTCTTGAGTTGCTGGCTTTGTTAATTGTAGTGTTGAAGTTATGGTAAAGGAAACCTCGCCCCAACAAATGAGTTATTCTGAGAGATTTTTAGTATTCTTGCCCATTAATCTACAAGATTCACCTCCAAAGTGTACGAGACTGGTATAAAGCAAGAAAATGTACAGTTTCTCAGCATGACTTATGGGCATTGCCATTTTCTTGATAACGTGACAAACTATGCGAAGTCGTTTATCAAATAAATGTTTTCAAATTTATGGATGCTTCATTCCCAGGTGTGTGCATGTGGTGATGAAGCATTTCATTTGCCAGCTATTATCCTTTGTTGATCCATGTCAAGTCTAAACACACACTGGAAAAGGTTTTCCAATTTCTCAAGAGCAATTTTGGTCCAAAGTTGTGAAGGGGAGGGTATACATACGTCTCTTTGGGCACTATTTTCTTATTTGTAGTTGTAAGGTATGCAAGGTATGGTTTTAAAGATAAAGGGGCTAGCTCTTATTCCATCTCCCCTTACCTAGACTCATGCCAATGCACCTTTTTTTTTCTCCAAAGGGATGTCTTCCAAAAAGCTTTTCTATTTAATTTTGTTAAAATATTAATTTCGATGAGAAATAGATTAAATGAAA
Organism: Mesocentrotus franciscanus; assembly: GCA_037976565.1. NCBI lineage: Eukaryota > Metazoa > Echinodermata > Echinoidea > Camarodonta > Strongylocentrotidae > Mesocentrotus > Mesocentrotus franciscanus. The sequence goes on from CP137684.1 coordinate 11,409,793, forward strand.
AATTGGGAATTATCCGATATTAAATCTTTCGGATTTTATATTTCAATATCAGGGTAGGCCTATTGTAATTGTGCAGACTGTACTGGCGCTGCCTGGCACATAGACTAGTGCGACAGCTGATTGTGGAGTTCACTAGCAGAACTGAGCCGTAAAAAGTTAAATTAATGATAATTTCTTCGAATTCGTCCAATCTTCCATCTATTAAAGATGTTCCGAGATATAGTTGCACTTCTTCATTTCTTTATTCGTGTTAATTTTGCATATTTAAAGGCATTTTATCGCCTTTTTGTCAGCCCATCCAAAGTTTCTATCGGGGGGCGGGTCATCGTGATTACCGGTAGCGGGAGCGGTCTGGGCCGGGAGCTAGCACTTCGCTTGGCCGCTGAAGGAGCCCGGCTCGCGCTGTGGGATATTAGCGACACGGGTATGTCATCATTTGTCTGTGCGCTTCATACTGCTTGTTTGTTTGTTTTGTGTTATTAAGAATGAAAAGGTTGGATATATAATGTATATATATATGTCCAATTTCAAAAGAGTTTTGTTTGGTTACTTTGTTGTTGCTTGCCTCGGCCTCGAGAGTCGAGTCTTGTCATGACATTTTCACAAATGTTGACAATGACATGCATGACTGATTATGTGTAGTCAGATCAGGGCCCAGGCCCTCGGGCCATGGACAGGGTAAAATTCTTGTGAAGTTCTACCTTGATTCTTTTTTTTGTGTACCTAAAACGGGATAATATTAATGATGATGATAATAATAAAAATCCACGCCATTGTGTGAGGAAATGAAGCAGTGCGCCCGGTGCAAAAGTACATTAGCGCCGATGATGATATTGATGAACATGATACTGATGAAAATGACAATAAACAAAATGAACATGCATGTATTATGTTAACAACTGCAGTTTTTATGAGATATTTTTAAAATTATTTTTTCCTTTCTGAGATCATAGTTCTGAATGGGCCATTCATTTGAGGACATTAACTTAAGCCTAAGGTAAAACAAATTTACCAAAGTAGACGGTCATTAAATTTGGCATGACCAGTCTGCTTGGAGCTCGATTTTACATTTTCAATAGTTTTTTTGTCCATTAGCCCAAGCAAACTAAAGCTTCAGTCCCCCTTGAAATATGAGACTGATCAGCACTTCTCATGGAATAGTACGTGCCTGGAAGTTCCTTATCTCGATCCCTTCATAAATTCAATGAATAACCTGTAACAATAACATTTTTTGTGTGTGTAGGCAACAAGAAGACTGCCGAGTTAATCCAGACTGAGTTACCAGATGCGGAGCTTTTTCTGTACACAGTAGATGTTACAAATAAAGAGCTGGTTAAAACCTCTGCTCTAAGGTATGACCACTCCCTTCCCCTCCCCCACCCAACCTACCATACACTTCTCTCTCTCCCTCTCTCTCTCTCTCTTCTTCTTCTCCTTCTGGTAATCTTCAAAGGGCTATGCAACTTATTACAAAGATGAACTAAAGATTGCAAGCAGTGTGAGGAAGACAAATGATTTTTAATGGGATATGGGCATTAGATGCCTCAGGAGTAGTCCCCGACAGTTCTTTGAGTCTCTCTCTCTCTCTCTCCCTTGCTCTCTATGTCATTCTTTCTTTTCCTCTCACTCATTTTTCTCTCTCTCACAGTCTCTGGTCGTAATCACTATTTTCTTACTTTCAAAATTCTTTATCTCTCTTGCTTACTCTATCATTCTTGTTCTCTATCTCTCTTTCTGTATTTTTCTCATATATAATTCTTTTCTCTCTGTCTTGATTTTCCTCTTCATCTTGTCTCTCTGGTTTTCTAAGTTTCCCCTCTCTCTACTGCTCTCGCCATTGTAAGCCCAGGTTGTAATGCTACGGTCACAAAGGTCCGTACGAACAATAATTTTGTACGAATCTCCGTGTTTTCCATTGTCTTCCCGAATTTCCATTGTCAGAAAATCGTTCGTACGGCGTTCGTAGCAGTTCGTAATGGCATTTGTGACCGAGGCTTAACTCAAACTCTCATCAGGTCTGTGTCTCAGAACTTTTTTGTTCAACTTTATATCGCATCCTATGTTAAACTCTGGAAGTTTATCTTGAGTCTTGGCAATGGAAAAGTGCATTATGTGGCTACTTGATGAACTTTCATGAAGTAATTCTGAGTTTTTTATCATGCAGATTGTTTTAGACAGCAAAATATTTAGGAGCAACATTGGTTAGGCCAATTAACAAAAATGAAGTGTTTCTCATCCCTGCCCGCCTCCTTTTTGGCCGCCGCCTCCTTTTTTTAATACTATTTACTATTTAAAAATACAAAACCCTGTGAAATACCTTTTGTTTAAATAGCTTCTAAAGTGATACAAATCATTTGTTTTGTCATACATTGCATTAGTAAACTCACAAAGCACAATATAGGCTTGGTCAGCTATAATTAGCATGGCAGCCATCTTGGAAAAAAATAGCTAACATTTGCAAAATAGTAAATAGTAATGCCCTGCCTCCTCCTTTTTTTTAAAGTCCGGACGAGAAACACGTTATTTTTGTCATTTGGCCTAACCAATGTTGCTCCTAAATATTTTGCTGTCTAATTCAGAACAGGTGGATTTCTTTCATTTATTTATTTATTTACATTTTTATTAATTATTCATTCATTCATGTATTAATTCATTTGTTCATTCTTTCATACATTCATTCATTCATTTGGTCATTTATTCATTTATTCACAAAGATTTATTTTTTGCTTTATGAACTACAGGGTACATGTACATGGTGAAATTGGAGATGTGTACATGCTAATATCAATATCAATATCAACATTGCTGGAGTATTGGTTGGCGAATCATCACTGGAACTCAGGGATAACACCAGATGTACTATCGTCAATACTTATTTATTCATTTATCAATTTATTCATTCATTTAGTTCATTCATTCATTTATGTCCGTTTTTATGTATTCACTCATTCATGTATTCATTCATTCATTCATTCGTGTATTCATTCATTCATTCATTCGTGTATTCATTCATTCATTCATTCGTGTATTCATTCATTCATTCATTCATTCGTGTATTCATTCATTCATTCATTCGTGTATTCATTCATTCATTCATTCATTCGTGTATTCATTCATTCATTCATTCGTGTATTCATTCATTCATTCATTCATTCGTGTATTCATTCATTCATTCATTCGTGTATTCATTCATTCATTCATTCATTCGTGTATTCATTCATTCATTCATTTATTTATTCATTCATTCATTTATTCATATAATTCATATAGATTTTATTATATTTTTTACTTTCTGAACTACAGGGTTCGGAATGAAGTAGGAGATGTGTACATGCTTATCAACAATGCTGGAGTATTAGTTGGTGAATCAATACTAGAACTCAGAGATGACGACATCAGACGTACAATCGAGATCAATCTTCTCTCGGCATTCTGGGTAATGATCGTTCCTTTGTTTAAAGTATTGTCAACCATTTTCAACCCATAAATTGGACAATGCCTTTAGCAATTAGGCATTAATCTACATTTGCCAATCCATACCTAGGAGAGAAATGGGGACCGGGTAGGATGATGAAATTGAAAGCCTCATGTTAATTGCTATATGCCCTCACGATGACCATATGGTAGGAATATACGCCACAGGGAGTGGAGATGGTGCACAATGTGCATGAATGAATCCCATTAATGGGGTAATAATATCTGTAAAGCGCTTAGAGGCAGTATTTCGTATTCAGTGCTATATAAATCCAGATTATTAGTATTAAAACAAACTCAGTTCAGATGTAAGCATGGAAGAAATCTGTGAATAATTCATTTCTTAAAGGTAGGATCTTTGTTTAAAAAAAAGTGTACCAGTAAGGAGCATTTTCTGGATCTCGGCCCTGTCTTATATTGCAATTAATCGCAACTTATTTGTGATTGATATCGATCGCAACTACATAGGAGACTGCAACTTTGCAATTGCTTGGAGGACTTGCAATTAATTTCGATCAATTGCAATTTTAAACAATGTCTTGTCCTAATAACATCATGTTACTAACATAAAAGATAACATCGTTTTCAGAATACAATCCTTGATTACTTTTGCAGACACTACGAGCGTTTCTGCCTGGGATGTTGGAGTCCGATTCCGGTCACATCGTCACTACCTGCTCGGCTGGTGGACAGAATGCCATGCATCGACTCTCAGATTACTGCGCCTCTAAGTTTGGTATTCTTGGTCTAGATGAGGCGCTGGAGTCCGAGTTGAGGGACGTCTACCACAAGTCCGGCATCAAGCAGACTCTCATCTGCCCCCATCTCTTGGATACTGGTTTGATCCACTCTGTCGAGGCAAGGTAAGGGAGTAGTTTCAAAGGTTTATTTCCATTTAGTCCAATGAGAACCAGTTTGGAAAATTGCGGACATCTTATCCAATGCCATTTAGTTCATTACCTTTAATAGCGTAGGGTTGTTTACCATAAGACCGCTGTCAAATAGGCCCTGGGGGGTGTTTCACAAAGACTACGATCAACTATAAGTTGGACTCAACTATGACAGGCCATTCATGCCACTGGTTGCTCTCACTATTGGTCTCTCAATTATGATCTTAAGATAATAAAAAAATGTAAATTCTGTAGGTTTGTGACCATAATTTTTACGTCCCTTGAGAGACCAATGCCAGTAAATGGTGAGAGCAAACAGTACGTAGCATGAACGGCCTGCCATAGTTACAATGTAAGTCCAACTTAAAGTCGATCGTAGTCTTTGTGAAACACCCCCCTGATCTGCCCCTTTTTCTTGGATACCGGTGTGATCCTCTCTATAGTGGCAAGTTAAAGGCCCGCTTTAGAAAGTTTATCTTCGTTTGCTCCAATGCCATACAATAGCTGCATGGTAAAAGACTACTTTAGCCTTAAGGTTTATTTTCATTTGGTCCAATAAGGACCAGTTTAGAAAGTTGTTGGTCCATTACCTTAGCTTAGCGTTGTCTACCACAAGACCAGTATGAAATAGACCCTCATCTGCCTCCATTTTCTGGACACTGGTATGATCCACTCTGTAGCAGCCAGTTAAATGGGTCCTGGGTCCCATTTCACAAAACTTGGCATCAGTAACAAATGACAGTTTTTGTTATAAGCTAGTGAAATCCTTGCTTCTGATTGGTTATCAGCAGATTTGTTACCGATTTTTGTCGTTTGTCATTGAAAAAAGAATTTGTGTAATGGGTCCCTGGTCTTTTCTTTGGTTGTATGACACTTGCTCCAGCCACAATGGCGCTGTAGTCAAATGTCCCACACTAAACCAAAATCTTCACTTTAATCCTTCAGACCAAACACTATACCTAACCTCTTTTATATTTTATTTTGTTTTGTGATCACACAATGTATATTTGTCCTCGTACACTTCTTTCTTATGTATAAATTTGCTGTGACGTGATCTTTGTCATTGTCAAATCAATGGATGAAGAATTTCTGTTGCTTGACAAATTAAGATTAATCAATAAATTCAATTCAATTCAATTCAATTTAATTAACCTTAAACCTTACCCTAAACCTAGCCTCTAAACTAACCTAACCCCAGTCGCAAACAAAACCTGGCCCTCATTCTTTGATGAAGTAAATCTCAGAGGAATTGTTACCAGAGCAAGTGTCGATTACCCAATTTGTCATTTGATTCCGCAAAATCTGTGAAGTAACAAAATTTTGTCTCATTTTTATATTTTGCCAACAGAGGTAGCGGAATGGGTAAAACAGAAGAGGCCGCAGACTATATCTTTGATGGAATCTTGAGGCAAAAACGCTATATCTACTTCCCAAGGATATTTACATTAGGTTCAACAGTCAAAGAGTAAGTACAGATTCTTGTTATTAGGGTTATAGTTTTGAGAGTATTAAAAGTGTTCCCCTTTCTCATTGATGATACAGTGAGAGAGAAAGAGGGCGAGGGGGTCGTGAGAGAGAGAGAGAGAGAGAGAGAAGGGAGGTGGAGGGGAGGGGGATAGAAAGATATGGCATGATAATTCGAAGAACCAAATATGAATTCCGTGTATAGTATAATGAGAGCGAGTAATACAAAATTAATTAGCAATTATTGGGAGAAATGTAAATCACTTTGTATAATTTAGATGTATGTTCTGTTTCTGTTCTCACCATCATCCATTGTAGGCTACTCCCCCATGAAGGCCGTCTTGCACTGCTAGACCTCGTTCAGACGAGTGTTCCTTCTCAGAGTGTGAACAGACCCCACAAAGATTGACTCTTCTCATGGTAGCATCGGATTTACAGGCGAGAATTTCCAGCTGCATCAATTCTCTGGATAAAAACATGGATATACATACGACACATTATTTTGAGTGGCCTCAACATATCATGGTCTCTCTCAAGTTCAACATCAAATTGTTGATTCAAGGGGGTTCTCACTTTTTTCATCTTCTTGTCTTTGTTATTTTCGGGAAATACAACAAAAATAGTGATAAAAAAGGACATGCACAGCTCCATGCACGGCCAGAGATTCTCGCTTGCGACACCGATACTCTGGCGGCAATCACCAAGCTTTTTTTCATCATAACATAGAATTGGAGGTAGGGTTGCAAATGGTTTTTAGGGTAGGGCTAAGGTTAGGTATAGTCAGTCATAGCTCATTGATGAAGAGTTAGTCGTGACAGCGGAAGTAGCTTTTGATTGGTCATTCATATTAGGGTCCACTTTAAACTATCAAGAATTGTGCAAAGAATGATTCAGCCTTAGCTCCTCAAATTAGCACCACTTTTTTGTTTTTGTTTGACTCTTACATTCCTTAGAGAAAATATAGTGTACATTTCAAGTCGACCTAAATGTAGCATAATTTTACATGAAATTGTGATCAGAAATTCCACTGTCAATTTGATATCTTAAGCTTATTAACTTGTAAAATATTCTTACTTTTTGTGAACAGCGTTTACACTACTTGCTACCCTTATGGATTCAAGTTGCCAATTTGTTTTTTTCTCTCTCTCGTACTCCTATATTTTATGCGATTCATAGCATTTTTTTTCAATTAATGTTGTGCTGTTGTATCAAGCTTGTAAAGATAAAGTGATACATTCCATGTCAAATTGTACTTACACATGTACACTGTTGTACATCATCAACATGCCAATTTGCCAATTTGCCAATCAAGTTGCCAATTTGTTTTTTCTCTCTCTCGTACTCCTATATTTTATGCGATTCATATCATTTTTTTTCCAATTAATGTTGTGCTGTTGTATCAAACTTGTAAAGATAAACTGATACATTCCATGTCAAATTGTACTTACACATGTACACTGTTGTACTTCATCAACTTGCATTGTATACAACTCATGACTGTCTTTTTACTAGATTTGTAGTTGAATTAAGGCAATACTAAGTTGATTGAAGATGCCAAGGTTGTGTAACTTGTGTATTTAAGCCAGGCATGCTGCTATTGTTCTATGAAAAAGGCATTCATATACATCTTCCTTTCTCAACCCAGGTGTAGTAAACATGCATAGGTGCCAACCATTCCTATTTTGGAGGAATGATTCCTATTTTGGGGGGCCTTCAAGCTATTGTTTTGAAGCCTAGATTCCTCTCTTTTTCTGAAATATTCTGAAATGATGTTCTTTGTAATAACAAACTGAAACTGCGTAATTCACACTAATCTTTGGTACTTGCAAAGATGCCTCTTTTAACTTTAAATGAATGCTGCCAAATTTGCACAGCCATTAACCATTGATTTGTCCTAGCTAACACTAAGACAAAAGATAACGTCGTTTTTCAGAATACCACCCCAGCAATATTGTTATTATGATTATTGCATAGTAGATTATATGTACATGTAAAAAGCACAAGACTGTGTAGTAAAATAAGAGGAGATAAAAAGCCCATTTGACATACCTAAGTTGAATCTTTCAACGATTGATTTGTGAGAAATGAAATAGAAATTTATATTAATGTTTTAACAATGATTTAATATATTTCCAGAGAATGATGTTCATTTCCAAAATGGTAGTGTACGTTTTTAAAACATGATACATATATGTACCGGTATATATATTTTTTAAATGTTGTGTGAAATGCCTTTTGAAAATCAGTACTTTTAACTATTAATACATGTTATTCGTAGGTTTTTATATGTAGATTATATTGTATGAAAATATACATAAGATGTTGAACTGAAATTGAATAAAGATATAATTTGTCAAACAGCAAAACTGAATTGGTCATGAGTTGCTGGCTTTGTTAATTGTAGTGTTGAAGTTATGTTGAAGGAAATTCTGAGAGATTGTTTGTATTCTTCCCCATTAATCTACAAGATTCCCCACCAAAATGTATGAGACTTGGATAAAGCAAGAACATTTACAGTTTCTCAGCATGATCGACATATGGGCATTGCCATTTTCTTGATAACGTGACGTACTATGTGAAGACGTTTATCAAGTAAATATATTCAAATTTATGGATGCTTCATTCCCAGGTGTGTGCATGTGGTGATGAAGCATTTCATTCACCTGCTATTATCCTTTGTATACTACAATTCCAGAACACAAATTGAATGAATAAGTTGTTGCGCTTCTGGGCTGAAGGTTTAGCATAAATGAAAAAGATTTGTCAACTGTTATATATTTTAGTATTTTTTAATATATTTTTTCACAAATATAATGATTTCCTTCTCAGCAACGATTTCATTGAAAAGCAAACGTTTTGTAATTGAATTAAACAAATCTTTCCAACAAAACCTTAGTGGTGCATGATACATATGTACACGTTCGCCTGGTATGTCACATTATCAAGAAAATGGCTGCACCCATGTAATGATTAAAGGCATCATGCCATCAAGAATATCTTCATTTATGGATCTCTTGTACACTTTCGTAAGGAATATTGTACATCAAAGGGCATGGATTCATCTCATATTCAGAATACCTACACTTATTCTCTGGGGTGAGGTTTCCTCAAACGCTTGGAATATTATCATTGTTGGCTTAAAGCTAGGAATTACCAAAAACCTTCACACCAAGTTATACTTTTATTGTAAAGTTTAAATGATTTGAATAAAATCAGTGATTGAACAAAGTCGGGCAATTAGGAATAAGGAAGCTTTTTTCAGTTAACGTGTCATGCACTATATAGAGGGCGATAAATAATTTGGTGACATTTGGACTAATTTCCAAGCAATTAAGTACTTCAAAATACATGTATTTCTCTTATTCTTGTGATTGAGATAATCTACTCCCCTGAAAGCAAGATATTCTACTTGCATGAAATCTTATGAAGTCGGATCATGATCATTGATCACTATATGAATTTGAATATATAGCAATATACATTCCCACAATAATTGCGCCTCCGACACCTCCGCGATTTTGTAGACACTAATTTTCGTATTTGCTGCTTTACTACGATATGCTAACTTGCTCGATAGTTAAAAAAACTTGAAAAATACGCAAGCAGTAACTAATTTATTTATTGATTAAAAGTATTATATACCAGCATTGGCAAATGCCAGTGCTTATATAAAAAATCGGCATGCGCTGCACAGGTGGTTCTTTTCCCAAGCCATGATTGTGCGCTATTATCATTGCAGTTCTACATTTTTAATAAATTTACATCATTAGAGATTTAGGCAAAACTACTTTTTCTCATTCTTATAGGCCTATTGACAGTAAAGTGCGAGTCCAATACTTTGTGGCCCGTTTTGACCGGAAGTTCAAGTGACTACAAAATCCCGACAAATTCGCTTTTTCAGCTTTATGCGGTAGGGAGAATAGACCAGTTCACGGTTAGCACATATGTCCTAAATGACCCCAAATATCCACAGATCTTCAAAACATGAAGAGGTCCCACTTTGTACATTTTAAAATAATCACTCCTACATCGATGAATTAAGGTGCTACATGAATAGCCTTAATTTGTTTCGATCCCCTTTTCAAAGAATACTTCCACATGTGTATCATGGAGAGCCGCTTGTGCATAAATGAATAATGATTACATAACTTTCATTAACACGTATCCAGTATTTTGTCTCCGTGTATTTCACAATTTGGTCTGCAATTACCTTTATCTGCTCATGCTCAGACTGCAACTATGAACTGGCTTGTGAAATTTCATGGTCAGGCATGGAGAGTAAATGTTTTCCATAAATGATATCGCCCTCTAGTGACAAGTTATTTAAAAAAAAAGCTTTAATTTCCTCATATTCCTTGCCTGATTTTGTTCAAATTTCACTGATTTTATTCAAAACTTGTACATTTACAATGAAAGTAACTTCGTAATAGTATGAAGGTTTTGGTTCCCTTTAAGTCAAGGTGCACGAATGGGTTTACTGCCGTTTGGTCTACAACTGGTTCGTCCGATACCAATTGGTCTAATCTACATCTACACCTAACCCCTATTTCTCCCTTCATTCATCTTTCCCGGTCATCTTTACCTCTCTTCCATCCATGTCTCTTACCATTTCGCTCTTTCCATTTCTCTCTCCCCATTTTTTTAATATGATTTTTAATTTTTAATATTTTTACTGATAATTAGGTGGTGTCAAGAACAAAACAAACCACATAGTACAAGGGTATTTGGTTTTTTGGCGTCCCAGTTTTTTTTTTTTTTTTTTTTACAGTGTTATGGTTTTATGAACATAAATATCAAATCGTAAATATTAACTTGACAATTGGTTTGGTCTAAATTGATAAGGTTCGTCAACTTTTACAATCATCCGATATACTAAATCTTAATATTTATTGTTGTCGGTAAATGTACAGGACAAAGACGGATTTGCCCGATTTCTCACCCCCTTTCTCTCATCCCTTCTCTCTCTCTCTCTCTCTCTCTCTCTCTCTCTCCCTCTCCCTCTCCCTCTCAATCTCTCTCATTTTTTCATTTGTTATATATCTCTCATCCCTTCTCTCTCTCTCTCTCTCTCTGACATATATTTTATAATTCACAAAACGCAACAAACAGTCTATAAGCTCTCCAAACTATATTGAATAGAAGCGGCGGAGCTAAAGGGGGCATGGGGAATGATGAATGGTGAAAAGGGGAGAGAGAGAGAGAGAAAGAGAGAGAAAGAGAGAGAGAGAGAGTAGGAAAGAGGGAGAGCGAGGTTTGAGAGGGAGAGAGGGAGGGGGGGGGGGTGAGAGAAAGGAAAACAAATAGGATTGCGTATTATAGAGAAATGAATCACGTGCGTCAATGTCTCATATAATATATCTCTCATCCCTTCTCTCTCTCTCTCTCTGACATATATTTTATAATTCACAAAACGCAACAAACAGTCTATAAACTCTCCAAACTATATTGAATAGAAGCGGCGGAGCTAAAGGGGGCATGGGAATTATGAATGGTGAAAAGGGGAGAGAGAGAGAGAGAGAGAGAGAGAGATGGAGGTGTAGAGAAATAGAATCGGAGAGAGAGAGAAGGAAAAAAATAGGAATTCTAGATGAATAGTTAATTATAGTGAAAGGTCGATGTCGGTCTACATGTAAGAGGGGGTGGGAAAGAGTGATAGAGAGAGAGAGAGGGGGGAGTCTGAGATGAAAGGGAAGGAGAGGAGAAGTAGAAATAGATATAGATTGAAAGAGAGAGAGAGAGAGAGAGAAAGAAAGAGAGAGAGATAATAAGAAAAAAAACATTGGAGTGAGAAAGAGATTGAAATATAATATATAGAAAAGGTTGATCTGAGAGAAAAGGAAAGATAGAAATAGAGATTGTATGAGAGAGAGATAGAGAGAGAAAGAGAAACAGCTTATACCAATATAAAATTCTATTCACCATATATTATAAATGTGTAATTCTTTGTTCATGCTTATTATTTATTACATGTTCATTATTTTGGAAAAAGATGATATATAAATGCAGATTTTCGATGAGCATGCCTCAAAAAGTATTTTTGATACAATGCACCCATCATAAAAGTGGATGCACACACCTGTTTCGTAACCATTCGAGAGTCTCCTCCACACACAAACCGAATGAGTCTTGTTTGATTGTGTATGAACACACGTCACGCGATCGCGAATCCCGTATCGCGAAGTTTGTAAACTTCTCAAGCTCAAAGAAGATTTCGCTATGATGGTGTGAGCACTGCACTGCTGCTGGATCATAACGGTGGAAACGATCAAACATATCACTTTTGCCTGTGACTTTTGGACTGAAATATGTTGCTATTACCATTATGAGGGTTTACGAGGCATTCCTGGTCTCCTTATTTGTCGTAACTGGTAAGTTTGAATTGATTTTAACTACATTTTCATCGTTTAATCACGAATTTCCCATGGTCTTGTGGGGGATTGTGTTTCGCGACCAGCGCGTTCGTAACCGCGTGGTCCCCGGCTGTAGCCCGTTAGTTGATGCCGTTGTGTGGAGTTACGTGTTCTTCTGTTAGCGGGGGTGCTTTATTCAATGCCGTTGGCATTATTTACAATTCATTGATTCTTTTCAAACCAACTGCTTGTGATTTTGGAATGGGAATTCTTTGGCAGATTTCAGCGAAGGAAATCCTCGACTTGGTTTACAAAACGGGGAGAAAAATCGATATTGCCTAATCTATTTAAAGTGTAGCACAGATTTTGAGCAGACAACATTTTGAAAGCTGTTTATTGATTCCTGGTTTTGATGTTCAATGCTTTGAAGTTTTGTCCTAGTTTACAAACTTACACATGTATTTTTATTTCCTCTCGCATATATTTTTAGTAATTTTTAGTTACTAGTGTGAAATTGGAATATTGATTGCCAATTGGGCATGTATTTTAACTGTTTTGAGCCTGTGAGAAGGGAATGAGAGAGAAAGAGAGAGGGAGAGAAAAAGACTTTTCTGCAGTATATATGTTTTTGGTACAATGAAACATATTCATGAAAGTGATAATTTGTTTATGATTTCATAATTTTAACTTGTTACTTTTAAAAAAAGGTTATAAATGTATGTTTAGCATATTGTTGCATTTGTGATAATTTTTTTTTTATTCTGGTTGTTCAGTATGATATTGTTTTAGTACTATGTTATATGTGTCTAGGACTAGCAGAATTTGTGTCAATTTTAGGCCAGTGATATGATAGGATGCCTAGCCTTTCACCTTTTTTCCATTTAGTCAGCAAAATCAGCAACTGAATTTTGTAAAAGTGTCAGATCTCAGAAATCTCACTTAGATGTAGGCCTATTGCAAAGAACTTTTTTTTTCTTTTCAATTTCAACTTATAAAAACAGTGGTACAGTGCTGAAAGATGTGATAGTCTTCTTAACTAATGGATTACAGTATTAAACACCCAACTGTTTAAAGATATTAAAAAATTGAACATGTATTTCCAGTTGTGCTGCATGATCTGGCATATATGTGTTTCTCCTTCATTTCAGTTATAAAAGTCAATTTTATATTGAAATTTTCTTTTACATGTATATCATTTGGAATTTTCATATATTATATATAGACTTCTATTACTTCACATTTTCTAGAAATAGATATCTTGAACAGACAATTACTCTTTCCCCTGTTAAATACAAGTTCAGATAATGTCATATTTCAATCTTTTAAGTTTTCTGACGTACAAAGTGTACATGCATTATATTCCTTCAAAGCTTTTGTTCACACTGCCTACTAAACTACAAAATGCTGTACACTGTATTTTATTGCACAAGCTTTATTCCTGATAAGCTTAAACCAACATTTATGAAATTGATAGATTATCCTTTTAAAGGTGAATCTTAAACAGGATAAACTTCATTCTCTAAAAAAGTTCTTCCATTGGTCTACAATGTATGTACTATGTACTTTGTAAGTTAAGATCTTTATACATGTATATGTACATACATATATATCTACAAAACAATCTTTACAGCTACCGGGTACACTGTATTTCTCTTCCAATTTCTGATATGGATGCATTTGAGAGCAATCCCCTTTTCAGGGGTTTTATTTTCTCATGATATTTTTTCATGATATTTTTTCAAACTGATTTAAAAAGAATAAGAAAGCTCACTGAAGTCAAAATCATTTTCATTCATCTTTGCCAGAACTCTACTTTCTCTTTAAAGGGGAAATCCACCCTGATATTTAGTTGGGTTTTAATAAAGGCAACTGGACAGGTCAGTGAAAGTTTGAGCAAAATATCCGAATAGAAATAGGAAAGTTATGAATTTTTAAAGTTGTCATCAATGAAACACAAATAGGCAACACTGTATCAAATCTTCTGAACTCCTCTCCAGTTTGCTTTTTACAGAATTTTTTAAAGGGAAAATGGATTTTTGAAGTTTTTAGTACATGGCAAATGGGAGGAGACCTCACTTGCCAATTTGTGTTTGATTGATTGCACCTTCAGAAATTCATAACTTTTAAAATTTATTTCAATCAGCTTTTGTTCAAACTTTCACTAACCTGTTTCTCTCATTTTTCTGCTTCTCTCATTTTTCTGCTTCTATTAAAGGTACTATGTCCCATTTGCAGGCCACAAAAATGAAAAGGTTAAATTCCAACGGCATTTGAAAGACAATACTAATTTAGAACTTCACTAAAAAAGGGGGGGCTTGAAAATGTCTTTAAGTGGGAAAATAACGACTATTAGTTGTCGAATCGACTTAGGAGCTATAGAGCCAGTAAGTAATAGTCTGATTTTTCAGACCATTGTACCGAATGGTCATACGTTTTATGCTGCGCAAAGATTCAATCAGTTTAATTTTGGCCATTACAAGAAGTGGGTTATTGATGTAGACAAATGCTCATGTACCCTTTACAGCTCATTTTATGTATGTTATTACCAAAGAAGAAAAAGCCAGTCAGTCACTCAATAGTGTCTGACAGTGAAGTCTAGCAAGTAAACGGGTTTCCTTGCATAATTTGAATATTAGGACACTGCTAACGTTTAAATTTCACAGATAGGACATACATGACATATTCATAATTCCTGCAAAGTTCTACAGAATTTGATGTTGGCTGCAAAAGGGACATAGTATCTTTAAAACCAACTTAATATCAGGGTGGATTTCCCCTTTAAAATGAATCATGTGTAGAGCTTGTCAACCACACTACACAGATGGTAGCAATTGAAAGCAATCAGACTTGGATTTTATCCTTGATCCTCTGTTATCCAATAGACAGATGCCAATCTTTCCTTTCAAAACATCTCAATTTCACCAAGCTTCAGGTGACTTTCATCGCCAAACTGAAGGATTTTTTGGGGAAAATATGGTTTGGGTTGTACCATGGACTTATCACAAAGTTTTACCCTCAATGTTTGAAGTAGCCTGAACATCAAACATTTTGTTGCATTCAAATCTTTAGTAATTGGGAAACAACAAATTTACAATGTACAGTACATGTACATGTACTAGGAGATGACTTTGAATTTTATAAGCAAATACATCAAATATAACAATGTCAATTCAATTTTGTGGGAATGAATGAAAACAGGAAAATAAAAAAGAAAGGAAAACTCTTGTACATGATTATTTAAATTTTAATGGTGACACATTTACATCGCTCAACTTTATGGAAAAGATAAAAGCATGTTTTTTTTCATTTATTGACACGTAAACCCCAATTATCCGTTATGGAGTTTCTTGACACATGATGAATTTCCTTCGCCACCAATCACACTTTTGAAACTGAAGAAACAGATGCCAGAAAGGCAAACTTTTGAAAAAGGGTAATCTTGGATCATGCTTGGATGAAATATGTCTTGGGCTGTTGACCTTCGACCTTCGAGAGACTGATAAGGGGATCATATTTTGACCCATCCAATTAGGCTTGCTCTAGATACAAAGGAAAGGAGTGTGACATGTAATATTTCATTGATGGGGTTATCTCCTGACTGACTGAGCTGCTGAGTGATGGAAGGGGAGGGGGGGGGTGGGGGAAGGGACTTATTTATGAAGGATTTTTTAAATACTTTTTTTACAGTGAGGGTGTTGCTGAGCAATGTGTTCTGTGCTACACACATATACTGTATAATGTATTAATTTTAGACATATGGATAAAACTAAAAGACATTCATATGGATGTCTTTTATCCACTTTTTAAAATGAGAAAAAAAATGACAATTGAAACTTGAAGGAAAATTATGTCTGTTAAAGAAAAATAATTACAAAACTACAAATTGAGGATTTGTTAAAGTAAGCATATAAAATAAAACCATATAACTGACAAGCACTTCTGTGCTTTGTGTGGTCCATTTATTTAATCAAGAAATGAAAATAGAAAGAATCTCTCGACATGTCCAATTGTCCTTTGAGTAATAAGCATGATATCCAGAGAGAAGAGAGAGAGAACCACCTGTCTGTCTTCATATCTACATCTACTTACCAAGAGATATTTCATTAATTCAGTGTTAGATGAAATAAATGTAATTGTAATTAGGGGAAAGGGTCATACATCCTGGAGGATCCATTGCAAATTATTGAACATCAGTGGTATGGTTTCTGTCATCAAGTCTTCATGTTGGAGTTTTCATTTTTTGTGTGCACTGACATTTTTTTCTGCAATTACATTAATTTTATTACAACCTTCTGTTAATGAGATCCTTGTGTGTATTGGGTTTTTACAGACGTGTATCAATCAGATATGATTATTTACGTCTGGGGACCGACCTTTAACGTCACCATCCGAAAGACGTGACTCAGTTTCGAACCTGCGTCCTCGGCTGAATCGGTTTGTAACTTCCACTGTTAGCTCGATTACAGGCGCACGCCACAACACAACACCACAACACCTTAAACATTAAAGACTGTTATATAAGACTATTACATGTATATTTTATGGTGAATATAATTTTATATTGGTATAATCTGACCTAACATTACAGTACTTATTGTACTTATTGTAATGTGCCTTGTCTTCAAGTGAATATGCAAACTCAAGTGGTATATAATATATACCGTATTGGGTGTGTCATCAAGTTGTTATTTTGGAGTTGTGACATTATTCTGTGCACTGACATTCTCTTCAATTTCACTAATTTCATTACAACCCCTGTTATGTGATCCTAAAACATTAAAGAGTGATATAAAATAATTTTAGATTCTTACAAATGTACACTAGTTCAAGTGAATGTGCAAGTCGATCTCCGTTACAATTTATTGATGTCTCTTCTTACCGTAATCCAGAGTTCAAAAGAGCCCGACTCGAGCATGCGGTAAAATAATCAGGTTTCGAGAGTTGATGTCCTCTAAATGAGCTGGGAGTTTCAAACCCATCAAAATAACTCTCTAACGGTGCCAAGTACAATTAGGTTGGGGAGCTAACTTGAAAACAGTCAGGGAGATCAGAAATCAATGGTTTTCTTTTTCTCTTTTTTTCTTTAAATTTGGGAGTGTTTACCTCAGGAAGTTTGCTGAGGGATTATTGAAATAATCTTGAAAAATATTTCTTTTGCATGAGAGGTATTAAACTTGCAACACTTTTATTTTGTAATGTTAACCTTTCAGGTACACTGTATTTCATACAATTTCATTTGAACAGAGTTCAGCTTTAATACACAGTGATATTAAGACCCCGTTCTCATTCACTTCGTTGGAGCTGTCTAACTAAGACCCGTTCCTCAGGAGCGGTTCTTAGGTGAGTGAGAACGGTCAAAGTGGTCCAGGAAGTGGACTTCTGGACCGCTCCAGAAGACCACCGGGAGGTGGTCTTGAGGAACGGGTCTTATTAAGAGCGGTTTGGAGCGCTTTAACGTGCGAGTGTGAACGGAAGCGCACTTTGAACGGAAGTGAGCTAGTGACGTTCCGCGCGAAACATGTAGTACGGTACATACGCTTAGTATTCGCAAAAAATTACCCGCTGACCTGAGCTGCCATAGCAACAAGACCACTTTGACTTGTGGAGCGGTTTGAGCCATAAAAAACTGCTCGGAGTGTGAACGCTCGCAAACCGTTCCTCAAGACCCATTCCTCTGGAGCGGTCTAACTAAGACCACTTTCAAAGTGAGTGAGAACGGGGTCTTAGATATACTGTACATGTACTGTAGCCTACTTTGATTCCCAGATTTTGATGTTGCATATTTTGAACAAAAGCTTTTCTTTCTTGGTGAAAGTGAACATGGGTTCATGTTTTCTGAAGTTGGATACGAAAATTTTTTCATATTACAGTGAAAAATTGATATGTCCTGATTTATGTTTCATGAGAATGAGAAATATAAAAGCTTACATCCGGAAGTATTTGACAAAGGCCCTAATTCAACCAGTCCACCTTTCTTTCTTGATTTACGAATAACACAAAAAGCATCAAATTTACAAGGGGTATTTAAATAATTCTGTTTTTTAACTGTACAATACATACAAGTTGTACATGTAAAAAAAAAAGTTTAAAATCTACTGAATAGAATCTCATGGAGTCAGATTGATAGCATCATCTGTTGAGAGTCAGAGTGGCTTTAAATCTGTAAAAGTTCAAAATCTGCTTGATAGAAAAAAACAGAATAAATATAAAATGAAAAGAGTTTTTGTGAAGTTAATATGAAATACTGGATGATTCTTTCTCAAGGTCAAAATGATTTTCCATTACTTGTGATAAACATGTTTACAAAATTTAGAATGTTAAAGAAAAATTAGAAAACCACAATTTTTTTTCAAACCGGTGTATTTGAACATTAATTATTTATTGTACATTTGATTACCCTTGACATTCAAAAGAACATTAAGAAATTGAAGACAAAGGTTTTTATTCTTATCTATCGTTATTCAGAATTGATTGACACATTTAACGGCAAAAACGTTTGATGTTGCCGAACATGTATTAGAATAAAATGCAGTGATACTGGAATTAGATTAATAGAAAAACATGTTTTTGAAAACATGTTGATATTCACCTTCTATGACTATTGTATTTGGCGTGAACTCTGTTTGGAATTCCGATTTGATTTTCCCACGATACCTGCGTGAAGCTGATTTTTTTTTCTATCTCTATCATCTTTCTATCTCTATGAATGCAAAGTATTCGGCTGCAAACACTACGTCTATTAGTTAAATTGGCCCTGAAATAGTACCCAAATTTCGACAAAAGTTGTTTACAACCAAAAGTTCATACCTTCGATTAGTCTGAATGGAACTTATTTAAAGAGAAAACTTCCTTTAAATGTAACAAATATGTGACTCATTCATAAATTGAATATTATTGATAGCTTTATTGTCAGAGATTAAGAAGGAATTTTTCTCTGGATTTGTGGCCAAAAATACGAGGAACCAATAAAGTAACCTCACTGAATCACGGTTCGTATACAATCTTTTTTAAATTGTGGGAAATTGCACATAAAAAGGGAGTGTTTGTAAAGGTATTATCTGTTTCAAAACTGAAAAGGTTGTTTATGAATCTGTAGAGAAGAGGTTTCGAAGCAAAAATGCCTCATCAGTAAATTTCCCGTGGGAAAGGTATTTACTGACATCCATTTCATAAATCAAGTGCATAAATGCATTATGTTTGTCATGTTCTTATCATTTGTACAGTGAACAATGTATTTGTGCTCATGCAAAATTGCAAATCATATAATGTATGTGTTAATTATGGCATGAGTTCAGCTGAAAATCAGAAGGATACTAATTTGTTTATAGTAAAAAAAAAAAGTCACTACATAATGGGAAATAAGAATCTGCAGAGAGGCATAATTTTTCATATATACACTGTACATGTATGTACATGTACCGTACATTATATACATGTACATGTACACGTACACGTACACGTACACATACACGTACATGTACATTAAAACACAGAGCTAAAACCCATCTGCTTCTCAAAAAAGACTCAAATGATAATGTACTGGCTCTTCTACGGTTATTCAGGGTGCCAGAACCATCAATGTATATACAGTCTCCATGTTTAGTATCTCATGGGAAGTTTGATAGTAATACACAATAATACTTTGCCGCCATTTCTTGCTTCATTTGCTATGAACAGGTCATGTGTTTGCTGCCAAACAGACCTGATTAATTTACTTCAAAAACAACTCCTCGCGACCCTGGCACCTGGGTACACGCGTCGCCGTAAAGTTGGCCTGCCCTGGTCCCTGGTCAGAAAACAACCATTCTCAGAATACACGAAGATGCGAAACAAACATCCCAACAATACACCTCTCCTTCTGCCCACCCCTCCCCCCCCCCCGAACTTGCACGACTTCGCGATATGATTGTCATTTTATTTCTTCAAGTGCCCCTCCATCGATAAAAACATCATCGATTGTCAGCTCCTTTTGAACAATAGGTGCAAAGTATACCTAGGAATCGCCTTTGTTCCCTGGGCTGGTGGCCAATTTTGTGATGTTTTTTTATTCTCTTGCTTTTGTTCTCTTTGGAACCTTTATTCTTGCATGAAAAGAGAAGTGCACATATAACTTTGTGGGGTTGTTTATGACTAGGTTTGGCATTGAATCAGGGAAGGGGAGATTGGGGCTTGGAAACGGATAAATAGCATCTGTTTTGGTCTGCTCAAACAGTTTCCTCTGCGGTTTGTCATGCAAATTGCTGATGGAATATAAAAGAAGTAGCGGATCTTTGCTGCATGAATTAATGCATTGAACATTGTTTACTAAGGTTGGTTGATAGTGTACATCTCGGGTGTTATTTCCTTGAGCTCGCCCAAAATATCTCAAGGATCTTGTTCCTTTCAAAGATGTAAACGTGTTGGTAATGTGCAATTCGCCTCAATATTGTGAACAAAACAGTTGAGCACACAAACACATTAAGGGCAGATGGGTATAGTCACCAAGAGGAAGAGAGGTACAGATAGATTGAGAGAGAGAGAGAGAGAGAGAGAGAGAGAGGATAGGTAGAGAGAGAGAGAGTGAGAGAAGGAGGAAAACAGAAAGAAAGAAAGAAAAAAGAGAGAGAGAGAGAGAGAGAGAGAAATGAAAGAGGTATAGAGGGAGACAGACATGCATACAATGTAAGTAAGTTAGAGAAGCTAGAGAGAGGAGAAAGTTTTGTAGAATGAGGGGGGGGGGGGGCAACTGGGCAAGTAAAACAAATAAGAGATTGAGGAGAGGCATTAATGTCAGGTTATACATATATGCATTACATTTGAAAGAGCCACTCTTGGACTATCTAGAGGAATTTGTTAGAAGTCTTTAGCATCTAGGACAATGGAGATAGGTAGGCCTAAAGAAAGGCCTAAAAAAGGGCCCAAAATGGACAAAAAGGCACCTGGACACTTTTTTCGGAAAATGAAAAAAGTTCATTGACCTTGATGGGATGCTAGAGTATATGCATACAAAATTTGCACGCAATCGGAATAGAGAAAGGGACCTAATTAGGAATAACAAGCACTGCCTGCAAAACGAAAGGGATTTGAATGGAAGAAGAAGAATTCAGGACACAAACGAAAAAAAGGCATCGATGGACGGAGGATGTCAATGCAAAGAGACAAGAAACAGATACTGTAGGTGGGAGGAGAGAATAATAATTATAATAATCTGGATTTACATAGCGCTTAATATGAAATACTGTCTCAGAGCGCTTTACAGATATTATTTCCCCTGTCATTGGATTCATTTGGCATCCTTCTAGGTCCCCATTTCTCTCCTGGGTATGGAATGGCAAATGTAGAATAATGCCTTGCCAAGGACATTGTCACATTATCACATTAGTGCCTGTCAGGCATCGAACCCACGACCTTTGCATTTCAAGTCAAGTGCTTAAACCAATCAACCGCGACAGGATGACTCTGTAGGAAATGGATGGTTTCATTTGAAGAAGTCTTGAGGCCTGTCTTCAGACCGAAGTTGCAAAACAACCCGCTATTTTGAGACTCAGAATATTTTCCTGAAGCTCAAAATTGCGTCTTCACCAGACTGATACGCTCATCACAAACTAGTGCAAATTAGCCCGCTATTTCCCAAATCACGGGATATTTTGGAAACAAGACCAAGATTTCTTGGGATATTTTCTCGACCAAATATCCCGCTAATTGCAACTTCGGTCTGATGAAGACATGCCTTTGGTGATGTGTAAGATCCTCAATGTCATCACCTGTTGTTTACTAGGTAGTAGGTATCAGTGCCAAAAATACAATCTCACAGCCCCATACAATCCAGGGACACGGTGCATGTTTATACATTTATATCTTACGAGATCGCATGCGAAGCTTCTCTTTGACATGTTTTCATAGAGTCAATAGTAATGATATTGACACTGAAGCTCCAAAGATCGATCGTTTTTCTTGTTTGTTGACAAGCCGACACACAAGAGTAACTTCTGTGTGAACCTGACCCCAATGATCAGGCGAAGATCAGTTGAGTGATCAATACAAATGTGATCTTTCATAATTCATGTCTGTTGACATTCAATGCACTTTAAGTTTACAATAATACATCTATATTAAAAAATATAACAAGATAAAAAAGGAAGATGAGTAAACAGGGGCATATATAGAAAACAATGAAGTTCTTACAAAGAGAAAAATTATAACAGTATTTATACTTATTACTATTTACATGTATATGCTGATTGAAAAAGATGAGTTTTTTGTTTAGATATGAATGTTTCAGTATTGGATAAACAACGTAGGGAGTTTGAGAGAGAATTCCATAAAAATGGTGCCATATGAGTGAAAGCCCTATTACCATCTATACCTTGGTTCTGCCTCTCTTTCAATGGCTACGAGGAGGTTTTGAGATGCAGAACGCAAGGACTTTGGTGGGACATATTGCACATGTACAGTACATGTAGATGTAGGTGTAAGGACTTAAATGTTTCTTTAAATGTCAAATGCTGTGTAGCTAAATCTAGGTATAATTCCAAGAGAATACATGTAGGTTATATTGTAGATGCAATCTGAAAGTTTAGACTCAAGCAGCAACTTATGAATGTTTTTGCAAGGATTTTGTTTCAGATACAAATATGATCTTTTTAAAGAGTAGAAATGAAAAAGATGCATGTTGCTGTAAGGACTTCAAATTCGTTTTCAATGTCAAATGCCTAGTGCAAGTGTAGCTGCTTTTAAGAATTAGGAGATAGAAAGAGTGAGAGAGAGGGAGAGAGAGGGGAAGAAAGATCCAAAGGAAATGTAAGCTATAGTACGTTTGGTGATCAAAATTAATAAATGGATACTTAGAACACTTTCCTTATCAGGGAAAAAATTAATATTTATTTTTCGAGGGCTACTTTTCAAGCTTGCCTGCATGAAAATAACACTCTAAAATTTGTTTTGCATTGAACTCTATGCAAATTTACAGGGGCTCTTTTGGGCATTTCGGGGGCGATTTCGCCCTGAGCCCCTGTGTAATTTTTTCACTGTTCCTTATCAATTTGGGGTAACATAAACATGCCGCTCCCTGTAACTTTCAGTGACTTTCAATGTTCTCTTTCACACTCTCAGTCATTGAAACATATTTATTGAAAACAAGAGGTGCGGAGCCAAACCTGATAAAGCTTGATATATTTATCACGTCTACTACATTATTCAAGCGTTCACCACCCACGTTGAATGTTCTGACAATGGGTTCATTTACACAGCCCCAAAAAACATTTTGAAGAAGCATCTTTTTTTTTTACTGCCCTTTACACGTCTGGTAAAACCCATAAGAAACCGTTCATGTTTGCTCATTCTGGGTATTTTTGCGAGTTGTGCGCATGCGTGACTTGTCGCTGCTTTGCATGTAATCGCATGGAAGCAGGGAGGGTCACGTGACCAAAAAACGGAAGCATTCACCAATTTTTTTTTTGGAGAGAGCTAGCATTTACACTGCAAAAATCTGTTTAATTTCTGCTGGTGTTTCAAAAACCACACTCAAGAGGTGGGTTTCCGTTGTGTTTACTTGTAGTTGCCTAGCAACTTCCAACGAAACACCGGAATGTGACGAAAATTGAGTGTTTTTGTTTGCAGTGTAAATGCAGCTATTGTGTATCAAAGTGTACACTGTATATGTGAAACCCCCTTGTTCAAAACAATATCAATTTCACAACGTGTACCCTTGATTAGACTTTACCCCAGGCTTTTCATAGAATTTTGCTCATTAGCAGAATAAAAGCAAAAATAAACAGAATAAAATAAATAGAATAAAAGCAAACATGATCAAGGGCTCAAAAAAAGAATAAGAAACAAAGATACCATCTCAAGTTTGGACTTGTTTGGATGTTATTATGTTTTGTTTAGAAGTACATGTATGGTTCTGTGTAATGTACTATTTGTGCTTTCTGAAATCTTCCCATTTATTTAGTTTTCATATATATTTGTTTAACCTCAGGAATCTGGATGGTATACACATTTTAATAAGATTAGTGAATGTTATTACAATGATAGGGGCTAGGGGTACTCTTCGTTCGTGGAGATGTCATTGTGTTGTGGTTCATTGGCGCGATAGCTCAGTTGGTAGAGCAGTGGTCTCGTAATCCGGTGACCCGGGTTCGAAACCAAGTCGATGCGCTAGTGCCCTTTGGTAAGGCATTAATCCTCACTACCAGGTCCCTCGGAGAGGACCTTAAGCCGGCGTCCGTCTGGTTGCTTACTTACAAGCATTTATACTTTCTTAGCAGTCAGGTAAAAAATAACCATCACATCACATCACTCTCAATCTAAGGGTTGAGGGTTCAATTCTCAGCCTAGCACTTACATTTTTGGCAAAACATTAATCCATGTTTGCCACTTTCCACCCATATGTAAATGGGTACCTGACATACGCTGGGGTAACAATAATTCCAGGGCCTTCAGAAAGAACACAATTAAAGGTGATAAGTCTTCCCTGGGTAAACAAAATTATAATTATTATGATTATTACTAATACTTAGGCTACAAATACTGTACATTTAACTGCTCATAATCTATAAAGAAGGGATCAATAATATTTGGCAGATCAAGTGAATTAAAAGATTTAGCCCTAAACTTGCACAACACCTACCTACACCATTAATTTTGTTTGTTTTTAAAATGTCTCTTCTTTTACATCTATAACCAAAGAATCAATGCATTTCTGAAAGATAAGAAGGGCTGAAACAGACTTCATGAGTGCATGGTTTGGGTTGAACCAGAATTTTAAGCATTTGGTTGAAACGACAAGAAGGTGCGGGCTTCGTGACTGATTTAGTGGGAAAATCATTGGGGGTAAACTGGCTCTCTATTATGCCTCTATTATCCCATCAGTGACATATAAATATATGAAAGAAAAATAAAATAAAGAAAGAGCAATAAATCTTGCCCTCCCTGGAGTGGGAAGAGAATAAACAGATTTATGGGGATAAAAATGAATTGGAAATACGGTGTCTTTTTTGACGCTTTTGATGTGGACTTTGGCACGTGAAGAGAGCCAGGGTGGTCATACATGTAGTCACTGTCACTTTTACCAACTGCTTGCTGCCAATCATCATTAGTGAGGTTTGCCTGACAGTCAGATAGCTTGAAGTTAGGGATTTGGTTATAAACTTTGAATATATCCTGTAGTTAGAGACCCTGCGGATGCACTCGTGGATACAAAACTTGAAGTTAACTTGAAGTTATGAACCATGACAGATCTTAAAGGCATCGTTTAACAATGCCAATTCTGAGATGCATGGCCCTACATGTTATCAGTGTCTGTGATATGGTGTAATATTGAAGCCCTTAAAAAATTGTGCTTCAAAATGATCATGAAGTGCCTCAAAAAAATAAAAATCTTTGAGTGACCGGTTTTACCATACCGGGGTCTCATTTTCCCAATAGACTGTAGTGTTATAAAAACCGTTAGGAAAACGAAAAATGAAATTTCAATTTCCAATCATAAATATCTTGATAATCAGACAGCAATCAGCTTGGAGAAGTCATGGGATTCCTGACTGACCTAAAGGTTTATAATTATGATTGCAGCATGAGCTAAATCCAGGATTTTGTTTCAGAATCTGAGGCAATGTTACTGAGTCACTTTAAGGTTAACTGATAGCAATGAGCAGCAGGGGAAGTTGGGGGTGGGGTCCTCACTCGAGGTTATGTGCCACAATTAACTTTGAAGTTACACCAGCTTGTTGTAGTTAAAATGAATGCTTTCCTTGGCTTGTTGTTAAACTTCATATACTCATTTTTTGGTCCTGTGTGAACTCTCGTTGTCGTTGTTGTTAATGGATTGTTGTTTATAACTTCAAGGTTTCCTAACTTAAAGTTTCAAACTATGATGGATCCTTGTGAACATAAACTATCAACAGGATTATTGAAAGAAGAAGACAGATAGAGAGAGAGAGGGGGAGGGGGAGAGGGAGAGATGTGGGTAGATACCATGGACCTACTACATCATGGATAGACAGAGAGAGAGGGGGGGGGGTGGGGGAGAGATGACATACATACACACAGAGGAGCCAGAAACTTCTAATTAGACCTACATATGTACATGTATGTATCTGTTAGCCTAAATTAAACTTTCTCAAGTCAAGTACACAGAATGATAAAGAGAGGTATGGGTAGAAAGAAATTTCAAGGCCCTGTTATATAAAAACTGACTTACAATCAATCGTAAAAATCTATTGTATCCCCAATCTTTCTGCAAATACATGTAATCATATCTATTATCTAACCATTCATCGTATCTATCTGTAACACAAAATTAATTGTAAATTACTCATTATTGTTAAGTTACGATTGATTGAAGGAGATGCAATTGATATGTAGGAGACACTCGTACAATTTATTGTAAATGTTTACGTTACATGCCCAGATATGTCTATATTTAGAAGAAAAAAACCTTTGAGCCTTTTAAAACTTATGTGTGTTTTCCTGTGTCAAATAATTAATACCCAAAGAAACTAAGACCCCGTTCTCACTCACTTTGAAAGTGGTCTTAGTTAGACCGCTCCAGAGGAACGGGTCTTGAGGAACGGTTTGCGAGGGTTCACACTCCGAGCAGTTTTTTATGGCTCAAACCGCTCCACGAGTCAAAGTGGTCTTGTTGCTATGGCAGCTCAGGTCAGCGGGTAAATTTTTCGCGGAATACTAAGCGTATGTACCGTACTACATGTTTCGCGTGCAACGTCACTAGACCACTTCCGTTCAAAGTACGCCTGCTCACTGCACGTTAGAGCGCTCCAAACCGCTCTTAATAAGACCTGTTCTCAAGACCACCTCCCGAGGTGGTCTTCTGGAGCGGTCCAGAAGTCCACTTCCTGGACCACTTTGACCGTTCTCACTCACCTAAGAACCGCTCCTGAGGAACGGGTCTTAGTTAGACCGCTCCAACGAAGTGAATGAGAACGGGGTCTATGACAAATAGTCTTCAATCATTTCTGCTATTGCTCTACATGTACATTTGTTTCCCCAGTTTCATATTCGATGTGAAAGGGGGACAGCCGACGATTACTCAAATGTGTTGTTCTCATGGAGTATCGTATCAAAAATTGCCAGAGGGGAGCTTCCAACAAGAGAAAGAGAAAGAGAGAGAGAGAGAGAGAGAAGAGAGAAGTCGGCCGTTCTACCCCCTGACAGGCCCTGTTAGGCCCTGTTGGGTTGCCCAAACAAAACCAGGTGTTCCAAACAGCGGGATGCTCAGCAAACTCATTTCATTTCGTTCCGGGTTTCGGTAGATCTCTTTCAGAAGTCATGTTTAGGCTTCACAAGTTTTCCCAACAGATGAGTGTTTAAAAAATAGTTTTAGCATGAATTTGGTATTATTTGTTAGAAGTGTGAGTTTGATTACTTTGGGGATTGTGTGTAATTTTCCATGAAGGGTGAGATGCCAAGGACGTATAGTATGATTCATTCCTATGTAAACAGTGGTAATTGAAAAATGTTGTTCCCCAGGTATGTGATTTAGGACCCCTATAGTTCGACCTTCACTGTTCATAATTTCATTTCCACATTTCATAAAAACTTGATGCAAACATTCTGTTCATACACTGTACATTCATTCTGCTTTATAATGCAGACATAATACCACATATTATTTAGACCTGCATGAGCAATAAACAACATTTTAAAGACAGTTCCATGTAGTTTTCGTGTGTTTGGAGGCACAAGATAATTAACTCTGTGTTAAACAACAGTAATATAGTGAAGAATATGGCAAGCCAAATGCCCAATAAAGAGATCAACTAAGTTTATCGGTCGAAAAACTCAGTTAATAAACAGTTACATGTAGCCTACACAATGTACATGTACTGTGTAGGCTACATTACATGAACATGATTTACAATTCAAATGATCTACTGGTATTGACTTTTAATTCAATTGATTATACATACATGTACAATAAGCAATTATTTATTACTATTTCTACATCCCATTTGTAAGTTGTGTCTTTATACACAAACTCTCTCTCTCAGAGTCTCTCGTCAAAAATCATAAATGAGAAATGACAAGCAACAAATGTCCGGGCCACAAATTGAAAACTTGGTTAACAGGAAGCCACTTCATGGGACACTTTGAGTTTGAGGTCACACACTTGCAGTACCACAGTAGTGTTAAGAAACTAGGGTCAACCTGCCCACAGCAGCACATGAAAAGCAGTGGTGTGGGACTGCAGGTTGCTTTACAATCAGATTGGTGTTTGCATGCTTGATTTGAATATTACCTTTTTTAATCAAAATGAGTGACGGTATCAAAACGAAACCAAGTCTGTGGTTTTTAGCTGTCCTTCAGACTTTACTCTTTGGACACACTGAAATTTCTCACTATAAAACACACATGTACCATTTGTTTGAATATTTTAGGCTACATGAACGCATATGAAAATGAAATGGACTTTCTGCTATAAATCTAATGTACATGTATGCTGGGTTCAAGATTTCCATTCGATCACATCCCATGTGAGCCTTGGTTGAGCAGAAATTTGTTACAAAATTCAAAGTTGCCCTTCTGCAGTTCTCGGCTTTTTGTTTCAAGAAGGCTTTTCTCCTGCAAAGCTGCATTAAGGGTTTCCTTTTAATCCTGTATTTCACAGGACTTTGAGTAACCACAAAGAGCTGAGATTGGAAAGCAGTGCCAACGCCTCTCGGTTTAAAAAAAGAATCTTGGGAGTGTTTGTTAAGGTCAATCCAAGCATAGTAGTGATTCCTTTCAGTATACAGCTCTCTGGGTACCCAGTGTTGCCTATCGCCCTATGCAACAAGGCTTATATCCTAACCGCAGGCAAAGACATGGTCCAGCAACCCCCTAAGTGCATGCAGGTGAATACAATAGAAGGATTCGCACAATTTATCTTCTTCTCTTTCAGGGAGAGAGATAGGGAAAGAGAGGGGAGAGAGAGAGAGTGGGAGAGAGAGAAGGCAGGGGTGAGGAGAGAGAGGAGAAATGGGGAAAGGTGACAAGAGTTAAGAGAGAGAAAGAGAGGGGGAGAAGGAAAGAAATACCCCCATTAACAGTAAAAAAATACACAGGGGCTCAGGGCGAATTTGCCCCCGAAATGCCCAAAAGAGCCCCCGAAAATCAGAAAAGAGCCCCTGTAAATTTGCATAGAGTTCAATGCAAAACAAAATTTAGAAGGTTATTTTTATGCAGGCAAGCTTGAAAAGTAGCCCCTGAAAAAATAAATATTAATTTTTTTTCCCTGCCCCCATACCCTCCTATCCCGACTCCCATTCCCCGCAAAAACAAAGCAAAATGTTAATCTGAAGGATATCATTGGTGCGTACAATATTGGATGCAGATTCTCAAAATAACAAGTTAATGAACATGTTTGTTTATAATAAATGTTTCTTTTCTAGTGCAGGATGTTGTTTGATGTTACAGGTATATTTTAGCAGACAAATCTAATTTAATCTAATGCAATTATTGAGGCAACCCGCATTGCCAAGGTCTGATGCAGTCAACCAATTTGGTTCAAATTGTGGTGAAGAAACCATATTTCTCTTAGTTGGAATCAATCAATCAAATTGGAAATGATAGCTGTTATTTTAGACTTCATCTCCTAAAGTTTGCTTCGGTCTTTCTATCTTTCTCTCTCTCTCTCTCTCTATTTCTGTGAGTAAAGTCAAACACGGTTCTCCCTCTCTCTCTCTCTCTCTCTCTGTCTCCCTCTCCCCTCCCCCTCTGTCTTTATATGTTGAAAAAGTTAATTATGGAAAGAAAAGGAGTTAATGTGAAATACAAATAAAATGAACAGTAGGAGAATACAGGGGGTATAAATTTATGTGCCCCAAAAAGGTCCCATGTTGAGAATGTATTTTTTAATATAAATTCAAAGAATGATCTGTACAAATTGGCAATCTTTATGAGGTCATAAGACATGAGCTTGTGAACAAGCATGTATATAAAATGAAGGACTCTTCTGGTTGATTTATTTTCTCCAGAATTTTATTTATAATAAATAACTACTTTTACTACAGTTGAATGTTTTGCATCATATCCAGAACAATTATGATTAATTTTCTTGGGGCAATATATTCTCAGTGTCCTTTGTAATTTGTATGGGATCAGTTTTGTGGGGAGTACAATAGGTCTTTGCCAGTCTATTCATGGATGTTCTATTTTGCTCTAATGTGATTGCTTTGTTGTCATACTTCCCACTGCAGGTCGTTGCTCTCAGAGAAAGGCAATTTATAGACTCCCCTAAATTGCTCTTTTGGCCCAAAAATCTCTATCTGTAGAATT
Source organism: Mesocentrotus franciscanus (assembly GCA_037976565.1). Classification (NCBI taxonomy): domain Eukaryota; kingdom Metazoa; phylum Echinodermata; class Echinoidea; order Camarodonta; family Strongylocentrotidae; genus Mesocentrotus; species Mesocentrotus franciscanus. The sequence goes on from CP137684.1 coordinate 11,440,226, forward strand.
TTTTTAATGAATGTGTGCCGAGATCTATTAAATTTATACAGTACATGGTTTTTATTTCTCCTCTTCTCTCCTCTTTCTTCCAATGTCTCGCCCCCCTCATTGTGTATCTCCCATTTCTGTGCATCTCCTCCTCCTCTTTACATTTGTCTCTCCTCTGTCTCCCCCTCTTCATATTCTGTAAATCTTTTCCATGTCTGTTTCTCTCTTTCCCTCACTCTGTATCTCTCTCTCTTTCCCTCACTCCTCCTCTCTCTCTTTCCCTCACTCCTCCTCTCTCTTTTTCTCTCTCCCTTTTGCTCTCTCTCCCTCTCCGTTTATAGGAATATTTGAAATTATATATATTTAAACAAAATGAACAGTACCTCCACCCTTATTTCCTTTAGAACATCAATCTTCCATTTATTACTTCTCCTTCCTAATAATCGAGGGTGGAACTTGTTTAAAAAAATTGATGAATGTAATCCATGTTACATAAATACATATCCAACCTGAAATTATGATTTACGATGCACTATAAATACTCAAAGCCAATATTTGTGTAATATCTGCCCATATCTAAGCTTTCTTCCTCCCCTGTCTCACATACCTTCTGTCTTTCGGTCTTTCTTATCCATTCTTCTTTTTCACTCCTTCATTGCACTCCTCTCTCTCTCTCTCTTATTTTGTAAATCTTTTCCTTTAGATCTATCAAACTTTTGAAGTTTCTTAAAGCAAACCGTTCAGATTACAAACAGACAATGCCTGAAGTCACACTGAAGCAATCAAGCCTTGAACAGCTCTTATTCATTTTCTCTTCTCAACCCTTTCCTCAGAAATGGCTGCCATTATCTTCAAACTCTTTAAAAAAGGTCCTTCGTTTTAGTGCAATACCCACTCTCTAATGACTTGTTTCTTTCACAATAATCTTTTCCATTGAGTTTTGTCCTCCCCGGGCTATGCACCCAAAAGTCACCCACAATCAACCATGCCTACTGATTCATCGCGACACCAAACAGTTTTCTTTCTTTCCATTCTCTCAGTTTACGACCTTCTTTTATTCGCCTGTCGCCTTATTATCCTTTCCTTCATTGCACCGATGAAGATGCACCAGCCGAAAATAAATAGCTTCTCGATAATTCGAAATTGGGAACTTTAACGACCCCGGCCCATTTTTAACCAACTTTTTTTTAGTATCGCCCCTAACCCTTGCTGGTATCGTTATCTTGCCCTGGGTATAAACATGTTTGTTACTTGTAATTCCAACTTTATGTGCTTTCATCACTTTCCGAATTTATAGTCATGTGTAACAACATTTCTCATTAAAAGTGACTCGGTAACATTGCCTCAGATTCTGAAACAAAATCCTAGATTTAGCTCATGCTGCAATCATAATTATAAACCTTTAGGTCAGTCAGGAATCCCATGACTTTTACAAGCCGATTGCCTGTCTGATTATCAAGATATTTATGATTGGAAATCGAAATATCATTTTTCGTTTTCCTAACGGTTTTTATAACACTATAGTCTATTGGGGAAAATGAGTATGGTAAAACCGGTCACTCAAAGATTTTAACTTTTTTGAGGGACTTCATGATCATTTTGAAGCGCAATTTTTGTAAGGGCTTCAATATTACACCATATCACAGACGCTGATAACACATAGGGTCATATATCTCAGATTTAACATTGTTAAACGATGCCTTAATATAGGTTTCTTCATATTTTCTTCCATCTCTCCTTCGACTTTTGTCCTTATCCCTTGACTTGTTGCTATGTTTGTTTCTCTATGGTTTATCTTCCCTTTCAGTTGGTAATGACTAATATGTTATGTGTATTTTCTGGATGGCTGCTAGTAGATTTGATGGATCGTACTCTCGTGCTCTTTATTGTAATGACTTTCTTACACATGGGCTTGAAATCAACAGTTGCCCAGGTGCCATTGACTATCTAGCATCCTGCGGGGCATGCTAAATGTCCTGCCTTTGTTGCTTGAGTAAAAGCTAATAACAATCTTACCGCTATTATCATTTCATAAGAATTATGTGCAGTTCTCTGTCAATAACCCAAAGTTAAATTCTGCAGCCTAATAATATCCTTTATATGTGAGAGCTCTTAATACATTCATTATGAACATCTACTTTTTTACTCTCTGCAGTCTGCAAAATGTAAATCAAACACGATCGCAAACAGTTAAAAAAAATTGAGGTACATGTAGGCAATTTCAATAGCATTATGCCTCACTTAAATGTATGAACATAACATTGACATACAGCTGTATTATGTATTATAATCTAAATGTGGTTTCTATTAGCAATACAAAAGGTATTGAAATTACCCTCAAGTTGATTTCTTGAAAGTCTTTGTGATTGTGTCAACCCATCGCCTACTGAAACTGAGTGGGTCCATGTGTTAAGCCTATGGAGGTGAGAGAATCCAGTAGCCAACGGGTTAATTACAATGTCATGTACAGTTGTACATCTATGCACTCTTCATCTTCAGAAGATGTTGATTTAAATCTTCCTTCATTTTCAGCTACAACCACAATATACTTCATCAACCACCTCTCAATGCCAACCATTCCCCCATTTTCTTTTCCATCTATCTTTTTCCTATCTCCACCCTATTCTTCCTCTTCCAATTATCCTCATCTTTCCACCTCCTTTCCTTCGATTCCTCTCAAGTCTCTTCATTCATTGTCACAGTAAAGAAATCGTCAAAACACTTGGGCCCTGAAAGCATGGGGCTCCGTCTCTTCCAAGTAGCCATTGTTCCCAAAATCCTGCTGGTGGCGACTCTCCAAATTGTCCCCTTTTTTCTTGCTGTTGGTTTATTGACGGGCTGTAATTTTACCTGGTTTTTTTTTACTCCCCTTCCCCTATTCAAAACGGAGTGATAAATACGGGGAGAGCGAGGCACATCGAAAACAAGGCTATTCAATGTTATTGAGAGCTGATTGCGTTGAGGGCAAACAGACCCAAGGAGGTGTGGGGGGCGGTCCCATTAATACCACAATTTAACCCTCGTCCTCTCTTAATGGGTGATGTTTTCTAAAGCGATGTTGGCAAACATATTGTTCATTGTAGGACATATAATTTGGGTGGTTTTTCTTACATGAGGGGTGCTTGGACATGTTTGTCAATCCTATTGTATAGTCAGAGCCAGAAGAGGGTTTACTCATATACTTTAGCACAGAATTAATGACCTTATGGCTCTGAACAGACAGTATCATCTTTCTCTTTACCATCTTTTTAAATTTCTCTCTCCGTATGGATTTCATTCATGCATACATGTGCACTTGTATTTCTCTTAGAAAGGAAAATATATTGCATGAATTTCTTCATGTTTTCCACAAAATATATTGTTAACATCAAAGTCACAACATTTTTACCAAGAAAGTTTAGCTGAAAGTTTACAGTCAGATATTAACAGATATACAATGTACATGCACATATAGTTATAAAAGAAGATTCAGGCATTTTATCATTCTCGTCACTTTTGTGGGGGATGGAGAGGGGGAAGGGTGGAGTTGGAAGTCAGATAACAAGTCTTTATTTGAATTCTGAAAGTCATGATGAGTTAAGAAGAATTGAGACATGCTTCAAGTAATGGTTTGAATAGTTGTTTTGGATAACATTTGTGGAGGGTGGGGTGAGGGGAGACTGGAGAGGAGAAATATCAAAAGAGTAGTTCTCCTTAAATGAGGCAATAGAACAGAGCCCTGTGGCCTTCTAAAAGTCTGTTTATTTGCCAATTCTGGAATTGCTAACAAACACTTAGGAACAATCTAGCAAGCATTGTTCAAAATTCCCCACAAGTTTTCTTTCTTACATCAACTAAAAACGAGACGGAGCGCTCTCTCTACCAATGCCTGTAAGGGCCTGGCATTCTTTGATGGCGTTTTTAAGATCCTGCTTTTCAAACGATGATTTCTCACTGGGCGAACCAATCACTAATGGTTCCACTTAAAAAAATACAATTCCTGTTTTTATAACTACTTTTGGTGTTCACTTTTCGCTGTTTCCCCCCATCCTTTTAGACTCAAATCCTACAAGTCGTGTCCTTGCTTTAGAAAACAGAATTCAGTTTTATGTAAGGCTGCTTTCTCATGCAACCACCGAGGCCGACGAGGTTGAAAACTGTAATGTGCCGCCAGTTGCAAATTGGCAACAACAGTTTTTGTGGTTGTTTTCTGCATGGTTGCCTTGGAAGTTAATTTTCCACCACAGTTCATTCCAACTAGGGTGTAGTTGATATGATTTCTGTTTATCTGATAACAATTCACAGAATACCTATTAATTTGCCTTTTGGGAGGGGAGGGGGCAGTTTGGGCACTTCTGTGGATTCATGGTCTATCACTCTATGTTGCCCATTCTGTGTGGGATATATGTCTCCCAGCCTTTTTACCCACCAATGATTATTAGACGTAATTGCACTATCTTTATATTTTGTACATGTAACAGGTCAGTGCTCTCTCTTTCTCTGAAAAGTAATGGTCTACACACATTCAGTAAAAGGAGCTGATATAAAATTGAGCAAGCTTTGCTGATAATTACAAAGTAATCTATTTTTCTCCTCTTCTTTCATAGCATTCTCTTTCTCTTTACAACTATTCTTTCAAAGACAGTTATATGATAATAATAACTGTTCATTTTTCTGAGGGCGCTGCAAATATTATTACCCCAGCAATTGCCATACGTATATATACCCATTTACACCTGGGTGGAGAGTGGCAAATTTGGATTAATGTCCTGCCAAAGGATATTAGTTCAGGGGGGTATTTCACAAAGACTAAGATCGACTTTAAGTTGGACTTAAATATGGCAGGCCGTTCATGCCACGGTTTGCTCTCGCCATTTACTGGCATTGGTCTCTCAAGGGACCGGTGTGTTGGCTCAGTCAGTAGAGCGTCCGCCTCACAACCGGGAGGTCGTGGGTTCGAACCCCGGCCGCGTCATACCAAAAGACGTTAAAGATGGGAGTCGCTGCTACCTTGTTTGGCGTTCAACAATAAGGGGATAGAGCAATGTCGATCTGGCGCTGCTCAGTGGCTGCCAGGCTCATGATCAATTGGGCACAAAGAATTTCCATTTTTGGTTTAATAAAATTTGGAGTGGACTATAAAAGATTATTATTATTATTATTAGGGACGTACAAATTATGGTCACAAATCTACAGAATTTACATTTTTTAATAGTTCATTATTGAAAGAGAAAATATTATCTAAAGATCATAATTGAGAGACCAATAGTGAGAGCAACCAGTGGAATGAATGGCCTGCCATAGTTACAGATAAGTCCAACTTACCCCCTGTCCACACACAACATTTTCCGTGATTAGGCATGATTAGTTATACCGTTTCGCGATAGTTATTTTGTGTGTGGACGGAACTAGTCTAACTGGGCGGGGCTTAACGTCGGATCGCGCGCGAAAGGAGGCCTGACCTCTCATTTCCGCTTCCATTTCATGACCGCAGTAGCAAACTGCGCACCTATACAACATTTCGCTATAGAGTTTTGGGATTACTTTCTTGTGTGTGTGGACACCCTGGAATTTATATGATGATTCTTTATACGACGTATCATTATAGAGTTTCGGGATAAATTGTTTTGTGTGTGGACACGCTGTTAAAGTTGATCCTAGTCTTTGTGAAACACCTCCCTGGGCTAGAGTTCAAACCCTTGATTCTTGGATTGGGAGTCAGTAAATGAACCACTTTACCACGACACCTCGTCAATTAGGAACTATACAGTTTATGCCTGCTGGATGAGGGACTGTAATGGCTACATAGTTACATGTACAATTGTACATCGCACCTGTACATGTACATTCTGCATTTTGATATAGAAATGTTCATGAAATATTTTTGAAGCATGACAAGAAAATGGAATCAATGAATATCCAGTTATACTTTTTTTATTGCATGTTCAGGTAGAGTGTTTTTGAATGAAGACTTGTCATAAACTTATGAAAGCATGACAACAAATCTTTTTATTGATCATTCATATTTATTTATTTCAATTTTCTATTCAATTCATATTTCATGAAAAATTATGGCGTGTGGTGAGCAACCATGAGTTAAATCTCATTATGGAAGCTTGAATACACATTGGGCCCGTAAAATGCAGCCTTCTGGCACTATTGGCAAACAGTCTTTTCACAAGGAGGAGCTAAATAATAGTAGCTGAATTAAAATGAATTATTAAAGTATATTTTATGTTCATTCCCTCCATTTTTCTCATATTCTCTATTTTACTCACGTGCTCTCTCTCTCTCTCTCTCTCTCTCCTTTCTCTCCTTTTGCTCCCGCTGTGTTTTACCCTCTCTCTCTCTTTTTAAATCCTTTCTCTGTCTCTGTCTGTCTGTCATCTCTCTACTCTCTTTCCTCTCTCCTTTCCTCTCTCTCACATTTCCACTCTTTATTGTCTTTCTCTCTGTCTCTTCTCTCTGTCTGTCTGTCTGTCTCTCTCTCTCTTTCTCTCTGTCTCTTCTCTCTGTCTGTCTGTCTGTCTCTCTCTCTCTTTCTCTCTCTCTCTTTCTCTCTCTCTCTTTCTCTCTCTTCTCTTTCTATTTTTATCTCACTCTCTCTCTCTCCAGTCTCCATCCTTTTCTCACATTTCCATTGTTTCTTCTCTCTCTCTCGCTCTGTTTCTATTCTCTCTCCATCCCCCTCCCTCCCCTCCCCCCCCTCCCCTCCCCTCCCCTCCTCCCCTCCCTCTCAGTCCGCCTGTCTTCCCTCTATCTCCCCCCTTTTACTGTCTCTGACCATCTCTGACCATCTCTGTCTGTCTCTTTCTCTCTCTCTCTCTCTCTCTGTCTCTCTCTTTCTATCTTTCACTCCTCCCTCTTCTCTATGCCACTCTCTTCTTGTTAACCAAACCATGATTGGGATTGGGTCATCAACATTTTTCATTTGATATTCTGTGCAACTTTTCTTTCAGGTTTTTGAAAGAGAGGAAGATTGCTGCAGGCTGTAAAGGACAGCTTTAGCAAGGGTTCCCTGAATGAAACCGCAATCATTTCTGACTTCAATGCCTGAAGGGAAAACTTATTCTAATGGGGGTTTCCACAATAGGGAACGCAAAGTAAAACTTATCAGAGCGTGATTCCCATTTGTCAATGAAATTTTATGTTTCTCAGATGGGTCAGGTGATAAGATGGGAATTATGTGATGATTTAGGGTGTTTTAAATGAATCATTTATTACCAATTCGAGTGGAAGCAAATTGAGAGATTTGCCAAAAACTGCAAACATTTTTAAAAGATAGAGAAAAAGAGAAAAAGGAAAAATTTGGCGAAAGATAGAAAGAAAAAAAAGATTAAATGTCATGTAACACTGTGTACAGGTTTGCACATGTAGGAAAAAAGAAAATTATAGGATTTCATTGCAATATGCAACATCAATATTGAGTATGAATGAGCTAGAAAAAACTATTTAAAAAATGTATTAAATTTTCTGTTATATTTTTGAATTTTTTGTATCAAGGAAATTTTAAAGCGATGCATTTAAGAAATGTTAAGGACAATATAATAAAATGCATTGGCAATTTACCATGTATTTCAAGAAACGTGATGCAACAAAAACTCCACATTTACATACATGTGTGCATTTAGAGTGTAACGAAGCATTCAAATAGCATGTAGGCTGTAGCAATGCGTCAAATCCTCCAGCTATCACCCTATTGTGACGAGATAGCTCAATTGTAAAGCTTTAAGTAGCGTCCTTTGTTACTCAGATTTAAAGAATGCCTCAGTTTGGGCAAGAGTGCAAAGGATTTGAAGTCTGTTCAGATTCTAAGAAATGTATGCAACTCTCATGTAAAAAAAACGTTGTATAAAGAAATAGTGTGGTACAGACTAGGTAACTCCATGTACAGAAACGTCATATAAAAACGCTAGTTTTGAAGCTCAAGGTCAATTGATATCACTGCTAGCCAGTCATCAATGCCTGCCCACAATAAGCTCCACCCAATTATACGATATGATTTTCAGATTAGAACGGGACCCTCATTATTTTTTTAGTTTTTGTTCGAAACTTTGCATAAACGTGCATTTTGTTATGACGTTTCGCTGTACTACGTCTACGTTCAAACTAGAAAAGGGTAATTATTCTTCATATGGTATAGCTATATGATTCTCGCATAGCTGTACAAAGAATTCTGGTAGTGTGAACACAAGAACAGTGGGAATGGGTGAACAGCATTTTCCCCCTTTTATCTGAAGACTTGTCTCTATCGGAGTTTCCAAACACAGGTGTCTGTAATTGCCCCACTGAATGTAAAAAGCACTTACCATATTTACATTTACAATGTAAGAATTGCTAAGCATGTCTGTATATGGGGAACTCAACACTAAGACCCTGTTCTCATTCACTTCGTTGGAGCGGTCTAACTAAGACCCGTTCCTCAGGAGCGGTTCTTAGGTGAGTGAGAACGGTCAAAGTGGTCCAGGAAGTGGACTTCTGGACCGCTCCAGAAGACCACCTCGGGAGGTGGTCTTGAGGAACGGGTCTTATTAAGAGCGGTTTGGAGCGCTCTAACGTGCGAGTGTGAACGGAAGCGTACTTTGAACGGAAGTGAACTAGTGACGTTCCGCGCGAAACATGTAGTACAGTACATACGCTTATAGTATTCCGCGAAAAATTTACCCGCTGACCTGAGCTGCCATTGCAACAAGACCACTTTGACTCGTGGAGCGGTTTGAGCCATAAAAAAACTGCTCGGAGTGTGAACGCTTGCAAACCGTTCCTCAAGACCCGTTCCTCAAGACCCGTTCCTCTGGAGCGGTCTAACTAAGACCACTTTCAAAGTGAGTGAGAACGGGGTCTAACAGCCAACAGGTGCCCTGGATGCATGGGCACCCAAAATCTTAGTCTTGACCCCACCCCCCCCCCCTCCCCAAATGTCAAAATTGTAGCATAGGACTCATGCATACAGATCCTGAAAGGTACAATCCAGACCCCCTTTCAAAATGTTAGTGTGGAACCCTTCTGTATAGAATGTTTATAATACATATACATGTATATTTTGTGTAACCATTTGGGAAACTACATGTACCTTAGGCTCCCTTAGATTTCAATATTGGTCCCTTACTAAGAGATTTATAGATTTATAATGTCAGTCTGTAGTTTTCCGGAGTTTGACACGTGTTGTGATCATTTTAAGCAAATATTAGAAAAGAATAATCTCTCCTTTTTTATGAGCTGACAGGGATAAAGACTGTGAGTCTTGTCATTTATAAGCCAATTTGCCAACTAGCTCTGCAAATAAATAGCCAATATACTGTAACTGCCAAATCCACTTCTCTCTTAGTTCTTTTTCAAAATCCTTCCATAAGCTTTTCTTTCAATTCCTTGCTCGATCTTTTCCTTATAGAGGTGAACGCCACTGAAATGCTCTGTAAGGGGCATTTTTTGGGAAAGAGTAGTGTTTTGAACTGCTAAAGGCACTCTTACAGCTATTCTTCGGTAACAAAAGGTCGTGATTGACGTCCTGTCCCCTATTCAACATTTCAAGCTTCTTTTCTCTTTATGATGTTACGGTGGCATGCCAGGGGAATGCAGGCAGCTATAATCTACTGCCTGTCTTTTCAACTGGCATTGTGAGTGAAGGGTGGGAGTAGTTTCCAGGCACAAGCAGTGTACAAGTACAAGTAGTTTGTGTGTAACATTGTCTGCGCTGTGAGACTAAGCTGACAGCATACTGAGTAGGCTGCATGGAGCTAAAAGACTAGGAGAGAAAACTGGATTAGGGTCCTTTGAACTATCCCTGGTGCCGCGGTCCCCAAGCGATCATTCCACTAAGCTGGATTAATGCCGCCTGGTCGCATCGGTGGTAAATAAGATCACATAGCGCATGCGCAAGGTCGGTTGATCAACCGGAACCGCTTGCATGTGCGGTGCATTGTAGGATATGTTTACATCCCGTAACATGGCAGCTTTTAAACCCGGGGTCTGTACTCAGAATTGGTTTGGACGGGGTGTGCCGCTCAAGCCTCGAAACCCCTACCAGGTCTCTTTGTTTTTATCTATTTTTTTCAGGTATCACAGGCCATATGCAAGCCCTCTTCTCTATGTCATTAAAGGTTCAAAGACTCAATTAAACTGCCATTGGATATTCGATTTGAATTGTTAGACCAACTTGGATGTGAAGTGTGGAGATATGAAGATTTGAGTCAAATTGAAATATTTCACAGAACATTTCTCAGGTCAGCGTTGTGTGTAAATAAATTTACACCAGATTGTATGGTATATGGAGAAACTGGGAATTAAGGCATGTTTAGCTAACGGTATCAAACATCGAATGGTTATAGTTTCTGGTTAAGAATAGTAAAAGGTTCCCCCTATAAATATTCAGTCAAATTTTATTTTTGCAAAGGTTAATTAGTCAGAATGTAGATATGTCTAATTATTTCAAGTGGTTATCTTGTATTGAAAAAATATTGAACCACGCTGTTCCTCTTGTCTGGCTAAAGCACAGGGAAGGATTTAGCAATAGTTGGATACTGAGCACTCTGAAGTTGAGATTAAACGATCATTTTCAAAACAAGATGACTGTGATGGCAACAGCTAGTGCATGCCAAAATTATAGGATCTTTAAAAATGATTCTCTTTGAAAGGTATTTAGAGAATAACATTGCTCAGCCGTTTTAAATGTAGGTCACACCGTTTACCAATTAATAATAACAGATTCAAAGAAGCTTTTAATGAAATTAGTATAGAATATGCCCATGTTGTGATATGCATTAGTCTGGTGATGAATACCATTATGTTTTTGTTTGCCCTTTTTTCAGAAAAGAAAGAGAGTTATATTTAGGTCGTAAAGTAATAGTTAAACGCCCTTGCACATTAATAGACATGTTGAATTTATTTGTATATTCCGGTACAGGACAGCTGAAGAAATTAGTACTCTTCTTAAGGATAATAATGTCATATTTTGCTGGTCTAAATAAATCTGAACATGCAATCCAATCATAATCATGTCACCCATAAAAAGGAATGTTGTAGTACAGTCTTGCTGTACATCAAGTATAGTTTTGTTTGATTGTTTGTTTGTTTTATCTTATTGCATTATATTCCATTATGTTTTTGTTTGTCCTTTGGAAAGCAAAGAGTGATTTAGGTTTTTCTTTCTAGGGACAATATTATGCCGTATTTTTTTAGTCTGCATGCACCCAATCACAATAACATGCAATCCAATCACATCTCACTTTTTTTAACTGATAATTTTTTTAGATAGTTAGCAGTGTTTTGTTGTTTGTATATATTGCTCATGTGGAATTCTCCACTTTTCATGTATACTTGCCATATTTGTTTAATATTGTATTTTTGTGTAGCATATAGCCTAGGTTTAGATCATTCCTATTTATCGTTATACATTTGTATTGTTTTTTTTTTGTATTCTGTATTCTTTGTATTATTATGCTACGTTTGTATTCTGTATTGTGTATCATTACCATGACATGTAAATGTGTTGTACTCTCATACCCCAGAAGGGGGTCGCAAGAGTCAATAAATTCTATTCTATGCATAATGTAGTCTTCTTTCAACGGTTGATCTCATTTCATGTAATGGACCAAAATGTACTGTTTTCAATGGGTCATCACAATAGAACGAACGGGAGCGAACGGTGGAGTCATACATCAAAATAAAGAAGAAAATCTAATTTGTCTGCCTAAAAAATGATTTTCACCCGGGCTAGACAGGGTCTACAACTAATATTACGTTGAAATATGAATATAAATGGAACGAAATATGGACAATTTTCAACAATAATCATGTCAAAACTCGCCTTGTCGTTGGCCGATTTTCGAGATTTTTACACCCATTGAGAGCTGAATTCCTAGACTATCACAACATCAGAGTGTATGTCGCATGTGATGACGCTAACGACATGCAGGGACATGTGTATAGAGCTAGCTATATGAACACGCGATTCCTTATGACTGGACTGTCGATGTTCCCACATAGAGAGGGCCAGTTCAGAGCGGCATCGCGCATGGGACATCAAAGTCCGGAGATAGCGACCAGGGTGACCTCGTTGCGTAAGAGGTCGTTTTGTTTTTCGTTGGACCCCTAATCCCGCATAATCCCGCTCTGAGTGATAGGAAAAGCCCTAGGGGCAGAGTGCCCACTCCTTGTTTTCTAGCTCCATGGTAGGCTGTGAACTTTAGCTGCTTTGATACAGCCAAAGACCATGAACCTACTACTAGGTCCATGCAAAGACTGATATATCTAGTCTCTGCTCAAGGCTTTGGGAATTGTAGTGAAGTGTCAAATTAAAGTCTGTGCTTGCAGACTAGGATGAGGGGTAGTTTGTCAGTCGTTTGCATAATATTGTCTGCACTTCTAGACTAAGCTAACAGCAAACTGCATAGGCTATGTATCTAAGCCGCTCCAGACACAGCCCGAGACTGACAGAGCTAGGCTCTGCTCAAGGCTTAATCAAATGTTGTGAAGTGTCAAATTAGAGCCTGTGCCTGCAGACTAGGATTGGGGGGGGGGGGCAAGGGGTTTAGAGAGGGAGAGTGAAGGGGGTGGGGTTGGTAGGGATGATGGACGGTGGGTGTTGGAGAGGATGGTGTGTAGTGCATAGGATTCAAGTGTAGTGTTGTATCACAGAGAGAAGAGTCAATAATGCACATTTCTACTTGAAGTGCGTGCTGTGCTGATATCATAGGTATGGGGATGGTTACTCCTCCTTCAATATTAATGTAAATTTCTTTGTTAGAGTTATAGCAAGAATGTTTCCCAGATATTGTAACTATTCAACATTTAACATATCAAGTAGTTTGCCACAAAGCACCGAGGTAACTCGTTGGTTTTAGCCTAAAGGAATTTTAAAAAATGTTTCCAATGATATTTAAATATTTAAATTTTGAAAGCACCTCACAAGTAGTTCTTTGCATTGGACATTGCCATTATGTTTTCTTTTCCATACATGAATAAAAGGAATGAGAAAAATGTCACATTAGAGATATACCAAGTTTTTCTATGACTTTATCCGAGCTTAACTTTCACTTTAAAGCATCTGTTAGCTTGCATCTTCTTCTGCACCATCAGTTCTATTGTAATACACATATGGTACCAATTAGTGTTATGAGTGCTTCATGCAGGCGTTTAAAGATAAAGTTGAGTTCTCGTCTTGTGAAATCTTGCATCGTTAAGAAACCTGGAAGTGATTAAGAAAGGATGGTATGCAGCAAGGTACCTTGAGGTTATGAAATCATCATAATGATAAGAAAGTAAGAAACTGACTCATTCTTGCCTAAAATCAAATGCACCGTACACAGAAATGTGTTTAGTCCAAACACTTCAGCTATTTCTTGTCATAAGAGGACATTTGAAGGGCCATCCTTTTCTGGGGACAGTTCTTCTATCATACTCTTCCACACTAACATAAAAATAATGAAGAAGCTTGCAAAGTCTTTTATCACACAAGTTCCCAGAACTCAACCTTCTCTTTAAGCTATACACCAGGGGCTTCGGGATGGTATTTGATGGGAACGAAAGAGAGCTAATGAAAAGCTTGGCCTGCATACTTTGGGCATTTCATTGGGCTTCCTATTCAAGCTTGCGACCGACTTCTTAAGAAACTTCGCAATCGAGAGCTATGCATACTCTGGATTTGGGTGATTCAAGATTTCTCAGTGAAATTCACCACTACTGGTTGCAGTCTTCTTAAGCATACCCCTTTAGATAACTTAAATCACATATATCACAATTCAGTTTTAGATTTTCTGAAATAATTCATGCCACAGAAAGGGTGATTAATGATTACTGAAAATGTAATATTGTTAAAGCTTTTGGTTTACAGTATCAAGCAGTGAAAAAAATACACGGGGGCTCAGGGCGAATTCGCCCCCGAAATGCCCAAAAGAGCCCCCGAAAATCAGAAAAGAGCCCCTGTAAATTTGCATAGACTTCAATGCAAAACATATTTTAGAGTGTTATTTTTATGCAGGCAAGCTTGAAAAGTAGCCCCCGAAAAATAAATGTTAATTTTTTTCCCTGGACTATCAAGGTAGCATTGGAAAATGTAGTGACATGAAACCATGCACACAGAACGATGTTGGTGAATAAAAAGTTTTTATTTGACAAACAATTAACAACTAAATTATTCATACCCCTTGTAAATTTGATTCTTTTTATGTGTTTCATAACTCAAGAATGAAAGGTGAACTGGTTGATTTCGGGCCTTTGTTGAATACGTTTAGATTTTAGCTTTAATATGTCACGTTCTCGAGAAACAAATGTCAGGACAAATCAATTTTTCACACACATAAAAAAATACAAAACTTTATTATAAAGGGTTTGAGTAAGTACATGTATCTGATTAAGAGTCTAGGTAACATTTAGCCCAATCTAGATAGTTCATATATTTAGCCTAATATTTACCAACTCCATATCCTAATAATATATATTCAGCAATTATGCATTTTTTAAATTCCAGATCGCTTCTTCCTGTGCCTCTACAATTCTCTATTAATTATTATGTAAATAAGAGCCCTGCTTCCCCACTAAGACTGTGGATGAGACTACCACACAGCAAAAGTCTCTTTTCAATAGATGAGATCCAAGGCTCAAAGAGAAGGACCAGGACTAAGGCGAGAAGCAGATTATAAAACCTTGTTGGCCCCCAAGATATCTGTAAGGCTTCTTCCCCCTTTCTCATCCACGGATATCTTTTGAAGGGTGCATTTGGCTGTAACGTAACGCTGGGCATTAGAACATTTTCATTTGACAGTGAGACCTTTTTTCTGGACCCCTTGCTCAAGTAGGCCTATGAAGCAGTACTTCCTGTTCAGACTATAGGAATTGTATGACGAAACGTTATACAAAACATCATTTAAGTATAGCCTATACTATAGGAGCATAAAGACTAGAAAAAAGTATGTACAAAGAAATGTTGTATAAAAACCTATTTTTAAAAGGTCAATTCACTCAATTGACACGACTGCTAGCCAATCGCCAAAGCGTTCTTATCGTAAACCCTGCCCAGTTGTAAATTTTTTTTCCAGACTAGAGCAGGAACCCGATTCTATATCAAGTTTTCGATTGAAACGATGCTCAAACATGCGTTTAGTTGTAAAGAAGAAGGGGATGGGGCAATGATAAGCGACACACAAACACACACTCACACGAACCCACCAACACTCAAACACACCCACCCTACACACAAACATGTATAAGGAAGATATTTTTGTACCCCCTCTTCCAAGCGACACACACACACACACACACACAAACCCACCCCCACATATAAACACAACCCACACCCAAATACACCCACCCCACGCACACATACACACACATACATGTATAAGGAGGATATTTTTGTACCCCCTCTTCCAAGCGACACTCACACACTCACATGAACCCACATACATGTATAAGGAGGATATTTTTGTACCCCCTCTTCCAAGCGACACTCACACACTCACACGAACCCACTCTCACATATATATGCAACCCACACTCAAACATACCCACCCCACACACACACACACACACACACACGCATGTATAAGGAGGATATTTTTGTACCCCCTCTTCCAAGCAACACACACACACAGACACATACACACGAACCCACCCCCCACATATATACGCAACCCACCCTCAAACCCACCCACCCACACACACATACACACATGTATAAGGAGAGAAGTAAATACAATATAGGTAAAGGGAGAGAAGTAGAGTGCTAAAAGAGACAAGTAGAGGGGTAGAAGGAGAGACACAAAGGGGGTAGAAGCCTAGAAGGAGAGACATCGGGGGTAAAAAGAGATATCATTCCAGCTGACAGTCTTGATGACAGTATGATAGATGTCATCCTATTGTCATCCTGGATTAAGAATCGTTCAAAGTCCTACCCTCGCACGAATGTTGTCACCGCTCATTGTTAAATAGACACTCCCGATGGAGCTGTGTGACTCATTTTCTTGACACACATCGTCCTAGTACGAGATTTAAGCCCAAGTCCACTCCGATTTTCAAAAATTATAACATGTTGTAAATAAATCAAAGGTTAAAACTGCCAAATATCACGGGCTAACTTCAATCAGGTGATTTTTAAGAGCGATTTTTGTTTCCGGTATTTCGAGCAAAACATTTATATTGCTGTTTGGATGTGACGTATGCTCCTCACAACGAAAGTGCCAGCGGTATACATTCTGACAATAGGCTATTTTCGTAATGTAACCAAATTAATGCATACGTCTTTGTGAAGTGCCTCTATACAAACTATTTCATTCACCTGATAAGAATAATAGTGTTTCATTATTCTTATCAGGTGAATGAAATAGTTTGTATCGAGGCACTTCACAAAGACGTATGCATTAAATTTGGTTACATTACGAATCTGTGTTGTGAGGACCCTACGTCACAACCGACTCGATCATTAACTTGTTTTTTGCTCATTAAAAAAAAATTATTAAAAATAAATCTGAGCACCATTTTCCAAAACCAAGTTATATTTGGGCTTTTTACATTTTTGTCTATCTAATCAGCTCAACTTTTCAGTGTAGTGGACTTGTACTTTAAGCGCCATTCACACCAGAGAAACATTGTCTGTTTTGAGCCAGAAGTGCGCTAACTTGGAATTATACAGTATTAAAACAAGGATGTAAGTATATGAGTTAACGCCCTTCTGGCTCCAAACAGACAACCTTCTCCGGTGAGAATGGCACTGCACTCTGTTCCCTGCCCAAACTAAATGAATCTGAATAAGGAAAAAACAAGAATCCAACCCTTGAAGAAACTTGAGGGATTTAAAAGAAAAAAACCTAAAGATTTCTAGATGTTAGATTTGAATTTTGTTTGCTAACGTAAGACTTCAGGGTCCCGGTTGCATAAAACTTAATACCATTAATGGTTACTTTGCCATCAATATTAACTACCATGGCAAAATCACTCAACAGCCAATCAAATCAAGGTTTCCATGGAAGTTACCATTAAAAGCAAAGTTACCACCAATGGTAAGTTTTATGCAATGGTGCCCTGATTTTTTATATTAACAAGTCAATTAATCAAACATGAATGAACTAGATGTGCATGTATGTGGAGCACGAGGTGAAATAGCTAGGGCACACTTGACAAATATTTTTATGAAACAAAAATAATTGGAAAAACATCTGTGCAGGTGCAAGTATGAATGTAAAAAGACTTGTTTGCTATCTACTCAATGACATATTTGTTCTGTTATTTTGAAAAACATGGCCTTATTATACACTTGGAGGTGTGAGGAGACAAGAAGTTGCAAAACAGAGTTATTTTTACTTTCATTGAAGGAAGTACATGCAACAACATTCCTCACCATATTGTCAGAAAATACCATGGAGAAGAGACAGAGAGAGAGAAGTGAGAGAGAGAGAGAAAGAAAAAGAGAGGGAGAGAGAGAGGGGGGATGAAGAGAGTACACGGAGAGTGAGATAGAGAGAGGGAGAGACAGAGACATATACAGACAGAGATAGTGGAGATAGAAGTGGAAATGAGAGAGAGAGAGAGAGTGGAAGTGAGAAGGAGCAGAAAAGACAGTACCTAGAAAGAAAGAGAGAAAGAGAAAGATAGGAAAGGGAGGGGAATAAGAAAAGAAAAAAAATGAGACTGTTATTGCTGTTTTCGTCTGGCCGCAAAATAGCAATCATTATTCAATAGAAAGGAATTCATGAGCAAATTAAGGAAGCATTTTTTTCATCAGGTACATAAAAAAACACTTTGATAAGGTCATCATGCTATGGAACCTTCTCAAAACATGAGGAAAATGGCTGGAATGGGAGTCCATGCTAAAGAACAGGGAAAATTGGGGTTAGATTGGATAAACATGTTTTTCTCTTCGTTCCTTGAATTTTGAGAGGTGTACCCTTGTTCTATTGTTTTGTCTTGCACGCATGGAGATCAAACAAAGGGCTGTGTGCGGTGTAAATACAAGATGTTGACTTGAGTCTTGTTTACACCATTTTGCAATGGGGGTCTGCCCAAGACCCTGGAACGATAATATAGAAGAAGGAAATCTTGTTTTTTCCTCTCTTAACCTGCCATAGCATGGGTCATATAACGCTTGTTCCTGCACCAATAGACCATTTTAGTAATGTAATCAAATTTAATGCATAAATCTTTGTTAAGTGCCATGTTACAAATTATTTCACGAACCAAATTTCTAAATTTCTAAATTCAAAACCGGACCTAGCACTATACGGAAAAGACGCGTCCAGAAGGCAAAGAGCAGAAGCGCCTGCGATATTGCTAAATTAAAGTTGTAAGTGTAATTTAAAGAGAATATCTGATTGACGGCTTTGAAAATATTTAGCCTGATCAATGGCATAAAGGTTTTTAAACAGCTCCATGTCCTAATGACGTGGTTGTATCTCTTATAAAATTTTGATATTCCACAAGTATTGTGCATTTTGCGTTGCAGATGTGTGTTTTGGTGCCAGTACATTTAGCTTAGCTGCAGTGAACAACTAAATAATTCATATACTAACCAAGTTTTGAAATCTTTGAAGTGTGTGTATAATTGATTTGTCCTGATTTCTGTTTCTTGAGAATGTGACATATTCAACGGACCTGCCAACCAGTACGATTTAGTCATATTTAGTACGATTTTTAGAAGTAAATATGACAGTATGATTTTCCTCAATAAAATATGATTTTCCACAAAAACAAAAACAAAAACAAAAAATATTTTGTGTGTGTGTGTGCCATTTTCAATGGCAAAATGCCCATTCTGTGTTGTAAAGTATCCTACCAGCATCTCACATCGGCAATTTGGGGATGTTCATTGGTTCATCGAACACACCAGTCATGACGAAATCATGCATATTCAACCAATGCTCCCTAAAAAATGCTCCATGTAGGAACTGTAAGAGGCATTGATCCAGGTTTTTTTTAAATACAACTTTTGTCGGTAAAATACAACTTGTGGGATTAAAGAATACAGTTTTTGAACTCCAGAGGTTGGCAGGTCTGATTAAAGCTCACATCTAAAAGTATCAACAAAGGCCCTAAATCAACCAGTTCACCTTTCATTCTCGAGTTACGAAAAACACAAAAAACATCAAATTGACAAGGGGTAATAAATAATTTAGCTGTTAACTGTATACATACTACCTTAATTGTAGCTGTCCTGTTCCCAACAGAATTTCTTTAAACATTGTATGAAAACCACATATTGAGCACATTTAACAGTAAATTGATAAAGCAACATGTTTATAACCAGAATAAGTTGAGAAACCTTATAATAATATTAATAAAAACGGTGCTTATAAAGCGCTTACTAGGTTCGCAACATAGTATAATTTGTGTATGTCTACATGTATGATAGAGCAACTCCAAGTCATTTGTTGTCCTATGCTTTTCAAAATATTTTGAATTTTGAACTTTAGTACTATATGGATATAAATTAACCTTAAAATGTATCATTTTCTGTAATCCATGTATTTGGTCTTTCCAAGACCAAGGAGAGATTACAGTAACTTATGGGACAAGATAGCTAGGACTTTTTCCTATATACTCGTCTCGTATCACAACAACACGTTTCTAAATACATTAACCCTCCATGGCCTGGATGGCAAACATGCCCTGCATTGTACGTTTTGAATAACGAGGTACCAGGTTAAAAAATAGTTCCCCACCCTTCCCCCAACTAGCTTTAGCCATGACAAAGTACAATTACTATGCATGTTTACACAGTAAATGTAAATTATACAGATGTCACATCAAAAGCTACAAGCAATTTATGTAAAGACCGATCAGTTATCACGTATCAAACACCTCACTATCAAATTGGCAACAATAAATCAGTGTAAATTTATTTTTTGATCATGAGTAAAATGGCTTGTAGGTCAGATTTTGTTGTGTTTAGCGTGGGATTGAGGTAGACAAATATGGAAATCGACGGAGTGTTAAATTGTGTTTTGATTGGTTTTGATTCAGGTTTTTACCAATCCAATTATGGGGTATGTTTTTCTGGGTCCGCGACCCGGTAACGAATGAGTGCTCCAAAAATGAGGAATGGAAAACAAACTCAACTGGTAGCCTCTCTGTCTCATATTTCTCTCTGTCTCTCTCCCTCTCTGTCTCTCTCCCTCTCTTTGTCTGCTTCTCCTTCTCTCTCTCTCTCCATCTCTCTCTCTCTCTCTCTCTCTCTCGCTCTTTACCTTTGTATCTCTTTCTCTCACATCATTTGCACTCTATTCTCCCTCTTTATCTGTAAGTCCCTTCTTTTTCTTTCTCTTCCTTTTTCCCTTTTCTACTTCTTCTCCCTCTTCCCCCTTTTCTTAAAGTTCTTTTCTCTCTCTTTCTCTCCTTGAAATATATTTGTGTTAGCTTGAGTGGATAAACAAATTTGGAATTACTACATAACTCAAAGTGAGATGAAACAGCAATTTAGCAAGTGCCTTGTTTGAGTAAGAGTGGGGATAAACATTTAAAGAGCTTGGTAAACTGGATGATTAATGAAGGTTTAGACAAAGATGAAGCGTGTACTTGATGTTTAGAAATGACACACCTTGCTATGTCTGTGTATGCTTTTGGAAATTATGTTGGTACACTACATGGACATATTTGATGAATTATTGTAAACTGCATTCCAGGAATGTTTTCTGGTTTGGCTCAACGACTTTCGGTTCAAAACCGTAACTAATTGGGGTAGACAATGGGATTTATTTTTAGCACACATGCTACTTAATACATTTGCCATGTTAGAAATGGTACTAAAGTTGACACTGCTCAGCAATTTTTTTAAAGGAATGTAAACTTAAAAGTCCCCAAATTGGCAACATGTTGATATGTTCAAAATTTCTTTTTTTTGCCATGAAAAATTTGAAAATTTTGAGCAAATAACAATTATCATTCTTATGTTTGTATCTTGAATTGTCATTAGTTTTGTGGGCCCATGTATACGTATTTCCTGTATTCAGCCTATACACGTTTGTGAACATCAGTTCACAAAATGAATGGAAAAAAAGCTTTAAAAGGTTCTTGACATTTTCATGAGTTACATGGAAGTATATGAATCTCAATTTCTGTTAATCATTCTTTATTTTGTTTTCTCTCTCTCTTGCTATCATTACAGGTGTTAAAGGCAGCGGTTTGCCCGACTCGGACTGTGGCTGCTTGCCGTACCAGTTCTCCTGCCCTCGCCAGTCAGACGAAGGAGAGTGTATGTGTATCCCTCTCAAGTGGAGATGCGATCAGGATGACGACTGTGGGGATAACGGCGATGAAATAGATTGTGGTAAGATTGCTAACTTGCTTGCCAGGTGCCTAGTGAGTTCCAGACAATCGCATTAGAGACTCTTCATCTACATGTACTTTATTCTCTGGTGAAGTCAAACCTGTGTAAATGGCCACCTCTTTATAAAGGCCACCTGTCTGCAGTGGTCACTACAGTGTCTTGAGTGGCTACACTAGAGACGGGAGCTTTGCCTGTATTTGTAAGACGCTGGCACTGTGGATGCTGGTTAAAGGACAACACAACACAATAAGGATTTAATCAGAGTTGGATCCTGATTTACATGTGATGTTAATGATTGTTAAATTTGTCAATCCACTTTTAAACAACAGATTAATGTTGTTTTATACATGCATAACTGTGTTTCCATTCATGTTTGGAATGACTTACAGAAACAGGGTCCTGTTACATGAAAATTGACATACATGTACAATCAGTTGCCAAAATCTCTATCTCTACTCTTGCTACAAGATACACGTAATAAATTACAATAAAATCTGTCTTTTTGGAAGATTAAATTAATTGGAATTTACTTTTTCTTGAGGGCTGTATGGCTTAATTTTAGGAGATTTCTATGCTGCACGGCCCAGAATTTGAATCACTTTCTCAGAAACATATTACTACTATGACCTGAAATGCTATGATTTGCAATCTTTTGATTGTTCCTTTAGAGCGTCCTTCCTGTAAGGCGTCAGAGTTTAGCTGTGGGACCGGTCTCTGTATCCCATCAGGATGGGTGTGTGATGGAGATAACGACTGTAAAGATAACTCAGATGAAGCTGAATGCTGTAAGTAAACATGGTTATCACATTTATTTGGAGCCAGAAGGGCGTTTACTCGAATTATTTTACACAGAGTTAAATGCAACTCCACGGTGGCCCCGAAAAGACAATTCTTATGAACGTTTTTTTTGTTTTTTACTCATTTTTTACATTCAAATTTTTTAATTTCATAGAATACAAAGATATGATACATGTATATAATGAAAATGTGTCTGGGAAATTGTATTAAAAAGCCAAAGGCTTGAGAAAAAAAACAGCGATTCCCCTTACAATCATAATAATGAAATGAAAAACATAATCAAGGTTTTGAGCCATTTGAGGCAACCAATGAAATTGGTATAATATGTACAATTTAATGTACCAATCAATGCAATGATCATCATAACTGAACTATGTTTGTCTCTGAATATCGATCAAGTTTGAAGTAAGTATGGACAAGTCCAAGCTAATCTAAAAGAGTCATAGAGATTTATAAGAAAAAGTTCTGAGAAGATGTAAACTTATTCAAGAATAAACCATGTTGTCACAATCATTTCATGAAAAGAGGCATGTACCGTAAGAATTTTTGTTCCAACTTTATGGGCAACAGTTTATTTTGTATCTTCTTCAGTACACATCCATTAGAGTATGATAGGATTTATCCTGTACATAGATCTTAATTGTCTGTGATGACAATGATTGAGACACAATGAAATCATTGTTTTTTTGGTTTATTTAATTTCTTCCTCACAGCTCATGTAGAGTGTGAAGGATAATGTTTGTTCAGAACAGGATGTAAAAATGATGACTGTATCCAAATTGCATTTGCCTATGAATGACTTGGTGGTATCGTTCTTTTCATGTATGTGCATTTCTTTCTTACAGCGCAAGTAGAGTGTGAGGGGGAGGACTTGTTCAGATGTAACAATGATCATTGCATCCGAAGTGCGTTCGTATGCGACGGTGATAACGATTGCAAGGATGGTTCAGATGAAACTTGCTGTAAGTTTGGCTGGAGATTATGAAATAATATATAAAGAGAGAGAGATCATACCACACTAATTTCTTTTTTAATGGAGTCCAGACGGAGGGTTTTGTATGCGTTAGCGCACCTCCAAGAAATTTAGAATTTGGGATCCCATGTGTACGAGGCAACAAAGTAGTAATGAGCCCTATGCATATCACAGAAATTTGCACAAAAAAAACTAAAAAATTTATATGAAGCATTCAAGTAAGAAATTTCAAAGCATGGTTTCAACTATAAAATATATGTATGTCCTGAAATTCATTTATCAAAGTTTGCCTTAAAATGTTATGAGGTTGACCGCATAAAGCTGTAAATAATTCAGTAAATATATATATATTTTTTTAATCGTCACTTAGGAATTCTCAGTCCAAATAAGCCATACAAATTTCAAAATCGTGGCCAGAACTTTATGCTGACAGTTAAATCATGGTTTCAAACATTCATCAAAGTTTGAGGCATTTTTTTTAAATGTACACATGTATATATATGTTTGTTCTCCTAATAATTTATATTTGTTTGTTTGTTTATTCAGTGAGGACGTGTAGTGATGATGAGTTCACGTGCGAGGGAGGAGGATGCATCGCTCAGGAGTGGAAGTGTGATGGAGACAGTGACTGCAGTGATGGATCAGACGAGAAAAACTGCAGTAAGTAGTAGTAGAAGTAGGCTGCTACTGAAACTTTTCATCATTCCATCTGCCCATATTCTGTAACTTGCATTTCAGTGAAACAAAATGTGAAGACATGCCCAAAGAAAGGAACACACCTTGGCCTACCTTCCTGTTCAAAACTAGACTTTAGATGTTGCTGAAACCCATTTTGATTGAATGCAGACCATTAAGTTTGAGTTTGGCGATACCCATTCTATGAAGAGACAGAGTTGAACTCCTGTTCAGTGGGAGGACAGTTTAAGAAGTAGAAGTACGTAAAGGCTGCTGTGGGAAATCATCTTGATTATAGTTTCATCAAGTTTGTGGTTCTCAACACTCATATCCAGTGGAAAGACAGAATCATTGGATAAAATTTATCAATGGTCTCTTTCTTGAGTTGGGGAAAAGGAGGGCATAAAGATGAAGAGGTTATAGATGTTCATACATTGTATATTTCACAGATGATAAATTTGTGGTTTGACAATATTATAGATGTACTTTACTTTTTACGTTTTGATGTGTTCTTATTTCTGCAGCCTACCGTGATACGGGAGCGTGCACACAAGGACAGTTCACATGTAACACCGGACAGTGTATCTTCATGAGTTACGTTTGTGACGGAGAGAAAGACTGTGATGATAACAGTGATGAAGATCATTGTGGTATGTAACAAACTTTTATATCTCTTTCACAACAGTTATTCCACATTTTGTGGTTTAGCTCAATAACTTTTGATTCAGGGCCCTAAAAAAA
Source organism: Mesocentrotus franciscanus (assembly GCA_037976565.1). Taxonomy (NCBI): domain Eukaryota; kingdom Metazoa; phylum Echinodermata; class Echinoidea; order Camarodonta; family Strongylocentrotidae; genus Mesocentrotus; species Mesocentrotus franciscanus. The sequence continues at coordinate 11,464,624 of CP137684.1, forward strand.
GTATACCAGATGCATGAAAAGAAAGAGCAAAAAAAATTGTGCATATATTGTGTCCATTTTATTATATGACCACATTGCGTTTGACGCCAGGAATTGAAAAAAGGAGAGTAATAATCCTTAAAATCCTTAAATCGGCAACACGTTGGGAGTCTAACATGATTGTTTTCAATCAAAAATGGCAATTTTTTCAACTCTCGGACAAAATTACCATTCATGTATACTGTATTCAGAGACATTGCATTTCATTAGAAAAAGAAAAGTGTTACTGTTTGAAGAACAAAATGTGATCAATTTAGCCCTTTAACAAATCTCAGTAGTCAAAGAGTTAATCCTGTACACACACTGTGGTGTCGGACAGGATATTTAGATGGGGGTTGGGTGTTGACATTACTTTTGGGTACCGGTTGATGGTAGTAAGTGTGGAATTTCAGTTGTAAAAAAGAGACAAGTTAAGAAGAATTGAAAGTTGAGGTCCTTAGTAATTTAGAGAAACTCTCTTTTGGCAATAGGCCATTTTCGTAATGTAACCAAATTTTATGCATACATCTTTGTGAAGTGCCTCAATATGACTTATTTCGTTCCCCTGATACAAATAATTGTATTTCAATAGTCAGAATGCAAATTGCACATATTACATGTTGTTAGGTAGGGCAAGCCATAATATTTGTCCTACGTAGCAACAACTAATGTATGCACTTTAAATAGCATTCTGATTATTGAGATACAATTATTTGTAACAGGTGAATGAAATAATTTGTATCAAAGGCACTTCACAAAGACATATGCATGGAAATTGGTTGCATTACGAAACGGCCTATTGTGCTACATGTATGTAAGTTTAGTTCTCTTTGACCATGATCCATCTGGGATGATTAATTAACAAGGCCAATTTCTTTGTACAATTTTCATTGAAATATGTAGCACCACTAGTATCACATTAGACCGGTCTAATAACATATTCAAATTTATGGATGTTTCTTTTGTGGGGGCCTAGTGACAAGTTATTCCATTAACCTGTTGTTAATGATGAACTACATACTTGGAATCCAGTCTGCATACATTACTTGTTGCTATGTCGGGCAAGCCTCAGGCAAGCTTTCAGGTTGTCAAGAACAATCTTTGCTTAAAAATAGCATAAAATTTGAATATATGTTAGTAAAATGGTCTATCCCTCACCCTGTGAAACAAGCAGTATGCCTCTAACTCTTATGAATCCCACCAAGTTCAGTCCATTCATAACGACCTTTTTTAACTTCCCCCAAATCATTCATGCATAAACTGTCTTTGACAATAACACTCTGAAAGAGTGGGACGTCATTGACTAGTCTGCAGGCACAAGCCCTTGTCAGTCATTGTGCATAACATAGTGTCTGAACAGTGAGACTATGCTGACTGCACGGTCTACTGCACCCTATAGGCTTTGTACTATATCTGCTCCTGACACAGCCACAGACTGACCAAGCTAGGCTCTGCTCCAGACTTTATGGAACTGTGATTAAGTGTCAAATTGGAGTCTGTTATAGCAGACTAGTCATTGACAATGACCTAGAGGATGTGAAGACTGAAGAGCTTTAAATCCATCATGTAGCATACAAAAAGTTTAATACCCTGCTCAGCACTTAGGCTTTATGGGATAATAGGAAAGCTGGTGCTTCTTCTATCTTCTTTTGTCATCTCTTTAAGAAGGAAGCTCTCTTTTATCCACTCCTATTGTCTACCTCTTGAAAGATTAACTTGTCTTAATCCGGGGTGAAATTTAAGCAGTTCAAATCTTAACCTGAGATTTTAGCAAAGATGTTCATACAGCTACAGTACTGTACATTGAACATACACATACATATCCATGTAAATTTGAATGTGCATATCACACTACAGTATTTCATGCTTGACATGTTTTCAGTAGTGTGTAGCTACATTGGAATGTAACTGTTCATTCGTGCATATACATGTACCTTTTTGTGTTACCATATATATTTGTTTCATTGTGGAGTTCGACTTACATGTAAACCAAATCCCAAGATAGCTCCTACCAAGCTTTATGATTAAGGGGACAGTACCCCACCCCATGAGAGTTTTCTGTTTCATACTAAATCCTGTGTGCTTACATTAGGCTATCAAGTTTTCTCCCTTTTTCTCCCTTCTGATGCAGCTAACATCACGTGCAGAGACAATGAGTTCTTATGCGCTAACAACGTGTGTATCACGGCACAGTGGTACTGTGATGGGGACTACGACTGTGAGGACCAGTCGGATGAGCTGGATTGTCGTAAGTGTTCTTCATTAGTATCCATGGTAACCAGTATAGGGAATATTCTAAGCAATGAATAATAATTTTCATGAATGTGTTTTGCTTGTTTTTTTAATTTGAGAATAGACATATATCCATCAGTATGCACATGTTCCAGACTACTATTTGTCTGTTTATATTAAATGCACTAAGCTTCCTCTAAATGCATTTTATGATTTGAGTAGGTGGTTATCTCACAGATATTCAACATACCGGTAGTTTTATGCTACTATTTCATAATTAAGGATATTGCCAATTGATGTGAATATAACATGAAACTATTGTGTATGCAAGAAACTTTCGAAAATATTGTGCTTTGCCCAGGTTTGCAGAAATTTGATGCTGTAAAACAGCGATTGTTACAGTTCTAGAAAGTTCAATGGTAATAATGCCTTTGTGAAATCAATTAAATGGTTTGTGATTTTATTTTTTCAACAGCTGTAACAACGTGCCTTTCCAACCAGTTTCAGTGTGCATCAGGACGTTGTATTACAGCAGCATGGGAGTGCGATGGGGAGAACGATTGTGGAGATAACAGTGATGAAGAATCTTGCAGTAAGTACCTAATTTATACAACCTTGAGAAATATCTTTTTTTTTTCTCTCTTCCTTCCTTTTTGACTCATTATCATTCTTTAGCTTTGCATATATAGTTGATATTAATGTCATTTGGCAAGGCATTAATCTACATATGCCACTCCATACCCAGGAGAGAAATGGGGACCTGGTAGAATGAGAAAAGTCTTTGTGTTAGTAATTGCCAAATGCCCTCACAGTGACCATATGGTAGAAATACTCTCTAGGGAGAGGAGATGGTGCACATTGTGCCTGAATGAGTCCGATGACCGGTGTAATAATATCTGTAAAGTGCTTAGAGACGGTATTTCGTATTAAGCGCTAGATATAAATCCAGATTTGTACACTTCTTATTGTACATTTCTCTCCATTTCATATACATGTACTTACACTTATTGATATCTGTCATTTATTGCAGGACCCACCTTATGTAACGCAAACCAATTTCAGTGCAATAATGATCGTTGCATAGGGAACAGAAAGGTCTGTAACGGGCGAGATGATTGCGGTGATGGCAGTGATGAACTAGTTGAACCAGATGGTCCTTGCAGTAAGTCTTATAACACTTTCATTGATTATTGACAGGGATTTTGTGAACAGTCTCAATAAATATTTAAAACAAATTTCTTCAAAATTGGCAACACAAAGACATTTTTTTTTTATATGGGCTTAAGAAATAATTGTTTTCCTTCATAAATTGGCTATACTTTTTGTTAATACAATGTAGCGATTTTTTCTATAAGGGATGAATAAACACTTTCTTCAAATTGGCAACAGAGCTATTTTTCTTTTACAACTTGATATATACCAATGTCATTTTATGAAAACTACACAAAATATATTTTATGCTTTAAATCAGCGACATTAGTTTTTGTTTTGTTATAATTTTCTCTTGCTACTGCACGACAGAAAGAATTTTTGGGCCAAGATTACATTCAACTGTTGACAACATCGTCTAAATGATTCCTAATGATTTGTCCCTGAACGTTTTTCCCCCTAGATATTATCGATCCATCATCATCCTGCCGTTCTAATAATGGAGGATGTGAGCACACCTGTACAGATGTCAGCTCCGGTGTTCGCTGCTCCTGCAGAGAAGGATACACATTGGATATCAATGGCAAGACTTGTAGAGGTGGGTAGCAGCAAAATTAAATTTATTAAGTTGTTAAAAAAAGATTGTGCCAAACCACATCAATCCCACACTTGTTTTCATGACATATTATACCTCATTTTTTCTAGAGCAAATTGTGAAGCCCTTTGCAACTGCATGACAGTGCTATACCAATTTTTGATTTCCATTTGAGTTTGTTTGATTGTAAAACTTAGATATTATTGCATTTTCTCTGTATGCTGGCAAATTAAGAAAATTAAGGAAATAATATACCAAGATACTGGAATCTCACGTTTGCAATACATATGCTTTTTATCTGAATGTGAACAAATGTCTATGCCAGGCATTTTAAGTCAACAAACTGGAGCCAAACCACAACAATTCCACACTTACAAATGCCCTCTCTTTCTAGATATTTATCAATGTTGTGAAATACATCAAACCACACTTGTAATACTCTTGTTTTCTCGTCTCCATGTAGATATTGATGAATGTCTTGTAGAAGGCATCTGCAGCCAGACATGCACCAACACTCTTGGCTCCTTCCTCTGCTCGTGCATTGAGGGCTACGAGCTCCGCCTTGATGGCAAGACCTGCAAGGCCCAAGGTCCAGAACCTTACCTCCTCTTTGCTAACCGCATCGACATCCGGCGTCTGGAACCTCTCCATTCGAGCTACGTCCCGATCCTGCGGGGGCTGGAGAACGCCATCGCCCTTGACTACCATATTGAACAGCAGCTGGTGTTCTGGTCAGATGTGAGCTTGGATAGCATCAAGAGGGCGTACCTCAATGGGACCGAAGTCATGGATGTTGTCTCGACGGGGTTAGAAAGTCCAGGTGAGATATAAATATGAGAAATTAGGGATCCATTAGATGAATACTCCTTTAATTTATTTTATAGGGATTATTCAAAAACACTTTGATCGCAGTGAGAACAAACAAATTTGGACTGAATTGACCAGGTTTCTGTAGAGTATTTAAATGCATCGTATTTTAGTAACTCAGCTTTAATTTAAATGCATTTTATTTTAGTAACTCAGCTTTAATTTAAATGCATTGTATCTTAGTAACTTTCATAATTCACAAACTTTCTCTTTCCATTTACATGCATTTTTGCAAATATACACGGGATGCCAAAATGACTCCACACCCTCAGTGGAACTAGCTTTTTTGAGGAAAACTCCAGACAGAATAGGTAAAAACCACCTTGCTGTAATGCTGGTATCATACCATACCCAGGAGTGAAATGGGGACCTACATGTAGTAGGATGACAAAAGCCTTTGTGTTAGTACTTGCCATATGCCCTCTCGGTGACCATAAGGTAGGAATACTCCTCAGGGAGTGGACATTATGCACATTGTTCGTGAATGAATCCGATGACCGGGTCAATAATATGTGTAGAGCGCTTAGAGATGGTATTTCGTATTAAGCGCTATATAAATCCAGATTATTGTTATTATCATGACCATGTTTGATTAATTGTAAACTGTCTTCAGATCACTGGAAACAAATTTTGTGAGACCATTTTCTTATGGAATATATTTCTGATGTCTTGTTATCAGGTGGTGTAGCAGTAGACTGGATCACCAACAAGTTATTCTGGAGCGATTCTGGGACCTCTAAGATCGAGGTCTCCCATCTTGATGGGTCTTCTCGCTCTGTCCTCATCTGGGAAGGGCTGGAGAAACCTAGAGCTCTTGCATTACATCCTGTCAAAGGGTAAGATCATTGATTTATAGATTGATTGGATTGTTGAGTAATTTGATAATTGGTGAATTCTTTGATTGAGTGAGTAAGAGGGTGAGTGAGTGAGTGAATGATTGAGTGAGTGAGTGGATGAGTGAGTGGATGAGTGAGAGAGAGGGAGTGAGAGAGTGAGTGAGTGAGAGTGAGTGAGTGAGAGAAAGAGAGTGAGTGAGTGAGAGTGAGAATGGGTGACTTAATGAGTGAGTGACTGAGAGAGTGTGAGTGAGTGTGTGAGAGTGAGTGTGTGAGAGTGAATGAGTGAGTGAGAGAGTGTAAGTGAGTGTGTGAGAGTGAGTGAGTGTGAGTGAGTGAGTGAGAGTGGTTGAGTGATTGAGTGAGTGAATGAGTGAGTGAGAGAGTGTGAGTGAGTGTGTGAGAGTGAGTGAGAGTGGTTGAGTGATTGAGTGAGTGAATGAGTGAGTGAGAGAGTGTGAGTGAGTGTGTGAGAGTGAGTGAGTGAGTGAGTGAATGAGTAAGAGTGAGTGATTCTGTGATTGAGTGAGTTTGTATGATTAATTAATTTCTTGGAGCCTATTATATGTATACAATATGTATAAACACAACTGATCTTTTTTAAGCACAACTTATATTTCAACCACTCAGGTACAGATGTACACATGCATCTAGTGTTTGGTCCAGGGTTGAGGGTCAATAATTTGGTTAGTGTGGTGTATAGCAGTTTTTGCCAGAGCAAGTGTCGTAAAACAATTCTTATATATTTCTACCGTTACTTGAACAGCACCATCTACTGGACAGACTGGGGAAGCCTGCCTAAGATAGAGAGAGCTAACATGGATGGATCAGGGCGACAAGTTATTGCCAATACCATGCTCTTCTGGCCCAATGGTCTCACTCTGGACTACGCTACAGAGAAACTGTTCTGGGCCGACGCCAAGCATCATTCAATCGAGAGCGCTAATCTGGACGGGACCAGTCGGAAGATTGTCATCAATCAAGGTAGGAGTAAGGCTTGTCCAAATGCACTCATAAGAAAGAGTCTATGATTACATGTATGTGTAATGAAACAAATTCTAAAATAAAAAACAGGAAATATAATGATATAAAAAAGGGAATAGAATGAAACTCAGGAAGCAATTCATGGGAAACAAAAATACAGAATTCATTATACATGTGCATGTAAATTATTAGTAAATTAAAGGATGAAAGGTGGACTGGTTGAATTAGGGTCTTTGAACAATTTTAGATGTAAGCTTTAATATGTCACATTATGAAAAAAAACAGAAATTGGTAATTTGGTACAAATTATGTTCATTGTATCATCGGTGCATATTTACTTGTAATGTATATCACTTACTCCTGTCTCTAGGCCTGCCTCACCCTTTTGCTATCACCCTGTTTGAGGACTACATCTACTGGACTGACTGGCATACCAAGAGTATCAACACGGCTAACAAGTTCACCGGGTTGGATCTAACCATCATACAAGGCCAGCTACATTTCCCTATGGATATTCATACGTTCCATCCACAGAGACAACCAAATGGTAAGTTGAAAATTTTCATGAGAAGAATTGATGATGGTAGCAAAGATGATAGAAATCATGATGATAATGCTTAACATAACATATGGTAAGTTAAAATGTTGATGGGTATGAGTGTGGTGGTGATGATGATGGTGGTAATGATGATGATTGATGACGATGGTGGTGATTGTGAAATGATGACAATCTTTGTGAGGATGATGATGATGAGATGATGATTGTGATGATTGTAATGATGATGGTGGTGCATATTTGGTGGTGGTGGTGGTGGTGGTAGTGATGGTGGTGGTGATGATCATTGTAATGGTGGTAATGGCGGTGGAGGTGGTGGTAGTGATGGTGGTGATGATGGAAGTAAAGATGATGGTGGTGGTGATGATTGTAATGCTGGTGATGGTGGTGGTGATGATGACAATGGTGTTGATGATGGTGAGATGATGAATGTGATGATTGTAATGGTGATGGTGGTGGTAGTAGTGATGGTGGTGAAGATGATGATGATGACCTGCTGCTGCTGCTGCTGATAATGCATAGGATAATAATGTGATATCAGTGATGATAAGGAGGAAGAGGATGAGGATGATAGTGGTGATGATAACTTTGATGATATCGGTTGGTTTGTTTATTTTACCTGACTGCTAAGAAAGCATGTGTATACTTATAAGTAAGTAGCCAGGGGACCTCTCAGAGTGACTTGTTAATGAGGATCAATGCCTTACCAAAGGGCACTTGTGCACCGAATCGGTTTCAAACCCGGGACCTCGTGGTTATGAGACCACTGCTCTACCACTGAGCCATCGTGCCTCACTCAAACATTGTGTCCTCTTAACAGTAAACTTAAACCACGGAGTGTTCAATTTTGTTGTTGTTGTTCTTTAACAGGGAGTAATCTTTGTCTGATGTCAACGTGTAGTCACCTATGTCTGCAGAGAGGAACAGAAGCGATTACATGTGGCTGCCCGACAGGCTTCAAGCTCATCAACAGCACACATTGTGCTGAAAGTAAGTTAAATTGATTTTAAAACACATGCTCTGACGACAGTCAAGATCCTATACTAACCATATTCCTTACTCAACCGTGGACCAAGCACTACACATAACCCTAACCCTTTGTCTTAATATAAAGCTTGGAGCAATTGCCGCCAGAGCCTATGTCAGATAACCATCAAATCAATCTGTTATGCGCCTGGCAGAAGGAGATTAGCAGGAATTGTTTATGCATTTAAATTATGTAAATGTCTATTTTAGTTCCCCTTTTGCCTGGCACACAACAAATCGATCCTGAACACATTGGCTTGTATAGATAACAGGGTGTCTGCAGTCATGAAAAACCTCAGAAAACTTGTTATTGAAAGTAGAAAGTAGATTTTCAGCCCTGGATAAGTCATGAAAAATAGGAGAATTATCCAAAGTCATAGAGAAATCATGGAAAATTAATATGAATCAAGGAAATATGTATGAACAGTGTAATAAAGAAACGTAATTCCACAACATATTCATGGCAGTCACAGTTGCTGCATCATATGTCTACGGGGCTAAATAATTCTTGAGGATATTGTTACTTTTCTTCAGCTATTGAAAGCTACCTGCTTTTCAGCCGAGAGACCGACATCAGACGGATCTCCTTCGATACCGACGATGGCTCCGATGTCATCCTGCCCCTGTCCGGCCTCAAGCAGGCGGTGGCGCTAGACTGGGACGATGAGGACGGAGGGTTTATCTACTGGGGAGACGTGAGCACCAACAAAATAAACCGTGCTCATTGGAATGGCTCTAATCAAGAAGTATGTCACAATTTCTTTCTTTTCTGATCATTTGGAAATAAAGTGATAGATTATTTTCCTAAAATAGAAACAGGGACACGAAAGCCAAATCAAATCCTTTCCAAGATGATCATTTTGACAATGAAACAACTATTTACTAGCCCCAAATTTTATTTTTTGGAAGTTCATGTTTTTATAATCGCAAATTAAATTCATATTTTCATGATGTATCCTTGGATATTTGACAAAAACTCTTTGATTTTAGTACTGTTGTTGTTGAATACAACAGTAATCTTTGGCTCTTTTTTCTGATGATTTTATTGCAGTTTAGGTTAGGATTGAACTTCGACCTCTCCTTCATTTCTCTTTCATACACATTTATGTACATGTATTTCAACTTGTGTATATGATCAAAACGCTAAACCTCACTTGTATGCCAATTTATCAAATGTTCAATTCCGTTCCATTGCATTCCAAGTATATATCTCCTTCATATGGTAAGTCTAAGACTTTGTTGCATGTGATCTGCTTGCTGTTTTCATTTTGAATCCCAGTATATGTCGGAGCCTATGGCATGATGTCGAACCTTACTTCTATTTATTTATTTTTTGTTTGGGTTATGTTTCTTTCACACCCATGCACTTTTGTTGTGCCTGTGTGTTTGCACGAATGATGACACTGTACATTATTTTTTGGTGGTATGTATTTGCGATCATTTTCAACTGATTGGAGAGGAAATTTTGTGATGAGCAGCACAAAATACGCTGTATTATGACCTATTAGTCCAAATTCCTTTATGGTAGAGATATGAAAAGAAAAGCTTGATGACCTGTGCTAGTGCTCCTCAAGCATGTTTTTTTGTTTCAGTCTTGTATTTGAGCATGAGATGTGTACACATATATACATATAGGTGGAATGAATTTGCCTGGTGCCATTGAGAATGGAGTTCTTACATGGATGCAAGTCAGGCTTTTACATGGTTATACAGAATGGCTGTGGCTCTATCATGCATGGGTCTCTTCTAATGTAAAACTAGCATCTCACCATAACTAGAATACTGGGGCCCTGTTTCATAACATTCGTAATCAATAACAAATGCTAAAATTCTATGACAAATTAGCTCTCAGCCAATCAGATGCCATGATTTCAGTAGCTTATAACAGTTATTGTAACTTGTTATTGATAACAAGTTTTATGAAACAGGGCCCTTGGTCCCATAACTTATTTGGTGTAGCACCTTTTCCATGCAGTTACGAAGTGCTCCACGCATTGCTCCACAATGTCCATGTAGTATATGGACAACCTGAACTGTGCGTTTATATCTCCTATTTTGAGGAGAGACTGGTGACACTAAACTTTGATCCCTTCTCACACAGGTCATCCTATCCCATAACATGGACAGCCCTGCTGGCCTGGCCATAGATTGGATCACCGGTAAAATCTACTGGGCTGAAGCGACCAATAACCGTATTGAGGTGGCCAACACCGATGGGTCGATGAGATCGGTGTTAGTTTGGGAGGACCTGGACCGGCCTAGGGACATTATTGTGGACCCCATCTCAAGGTAGGCTACGTAACACATATGCAAGATTTTTCCCTCATGATAGCTCGACTAATCTATCCTTCGATTTGAATAATTTATTTCGTCTCTACAATATTTTGTGAACAAGTGCAGAGAAATTACAATTACCTAAAAGCAACCAATAATCATGCAAATACAAAATTGATTATGATCGGATTGAAAGAGCTAGAATGGCTCATCACTACCTACATGTACACATCTTTGTTTTCCTTTCCAGTCTGATGTACTGGACCGATTGGGGATCAGACCCCAAGATAGAGTGCGCAGGAATGGATGGATCTGGACGGAAGGTGCTGGTCTCCTATGGAGTGATATGGCCCAACGGGCTAGTCCTGGACCGAGACCTACAAAGACTGTACTGGGCCGATGCTGGGACTAAGAGGATTGAGTTTAGCAATCTGGATGGGAGCTATAGAGAGGTAAGGAATCATGATGGTGATGCTGCTGATGATGATAGTGATGATGGTGATGATGATGATGGTGATGATGATGATGATGATGATGATGATAGTGATGATGGTGATGATGATGATGATGATGATGATGATGATAGTGATAGTTCAAATGAAATATATAATAGACACTCAGAAAAGGGTTGTTGCGTGCGCCTGTAACCCAGCTAACAATGGAAGTTACAAACTGATTCAGCCGAGGACGCAGGTTCGAAACTGAGTCACGTCTTTCGGATGGTGACGTTTAAAGGTCGGTCCCCAGACGTAAATAATCATATCTGATTAATACACGTCTGTAAAAACCCCTCAGGGTTCCAAACTGACGTACATGTAGACATGACGTTCAATTTTTTTGCTTTCTACTGTAGATTCTGATCAGTCTGAACGTCCCTCACCCGTTTGGCCTGGCCATTCATGATGACCATATCTACTGGACGGACTGGGAGACTAGGAGTGTTGAGAAGGCCAATAAGATGACCGGTCTAAGGAGAGAAACGGTCAGAGCTGGTCTGGAGGATCTCATGGATGTCAAAGTCTTTCATCGCAATAGACCAACAAGTAAGCTTAACTGATGGTCTTTAAAAGTTGAAATATGTTTTAAAAAGTATATGTAAAATCTCTCTCTTTCTCTCTCTCTCTCTTTCTTCCTCTTTCGCTTTCTCGTTCGCTTTCTCGTTCTCTTTCTCTTTCTTTCTCTCTTGCTGTCTCTTTCTGTCTCTCTTTCTCTTTCTCTCTCTTTCTCTTTCTCTTTCTCTTTCTCTTCCTCTATCTCATTCTCTTTCTCTCTCACTATTGGTTTGAAGAAAGTGAAAATATATATTAATGTATATTCTCTCTTACACACATTTTATCTCTGTTAGTTTTTTGGAAAGTGAAAATATATACAAATATGTGTTCTATCCATGTAGGTGTGTAGAAATGAAATTACATAAAATGTATTGTCCCTCTCTCTTATCTCTGTCTCTGTCTCTGTCTCTCTTTCTATTTGAAATGTCTGATTCTTTTTCTTTCTTTCCCTGCGTCTGTTGGTCTTTGAATGAAAGTTATACAAGTATATGGTCCTGTTGTAATACATTTATATTTTATCTCTGCTTGTCAAGCTCCAAATGAATACCTGCCAAGAATCCCACATTAATTATAGCATACATGGTAACTATTAATACTTCATTTCTCCATAATTTCTGTTCTACCCCATCTTAACCTTCTCATAGGAACCAGCCCTTGTGATGTGAACAATGGAGGATGCAGTCATCTTTGTCTCCTCTCTCCATCTCCTCCCGGTTACACCTGTGCCTGTCCTACCGGTATCATGCTCATGGAGGACGGTCTGACATGTCACCAAGGTAACCACATCCACATTCACTTACAATGGCAAACTTTGGTTTAAATGTGATGTATTTAGAAATACAATTTTATCAATGTAATCTAATTCATGTATCTTTAACATTCCGTTTTACATGTTTTCTTTTTGTTGCAATTTGTATATATATTGTAATTTTACTTGTACTGTAAAAACATTTATGATTCAGTTTGTTACTGCCAGTCATGTTTTTAATAAACTTTGATTGAATTGATTGAATTGAATTGGATGATTTAAAGTATCTATACAGTCACATACTGCATACATTCCAGCCATTCCTGCAATTTATTTGGAGGAACGTTTCCTATTCTTTGGCCTTCAGACTAATTTTTATGAACCTTGTATCTGAAAAAATTCAAAAGCATTAAAATACTCTCTATTCCTTATTTTGCCTTGAGAGGCTCTTAACATTTGCTATGAAAGGCTAGCAGATATGATTTAGCATGTTTTCTTTTCTCTGAATATTGAAAAACTAATAAACAGATGAATGAAATGGATGGACCTATTCAGGAGCAGGTAGACATTTACACTGTAAGAGATTTCATCCACATGGTACAAATATTGTAAAAAGCAGAAAAATAAAATTCTCAAATTGCTTATGATGGCTGTTTTCATGGATAGAAACTGTGGGAATTCATAAAATCTTCAGACGTTTTGAAACTTTCATGAGACTGGACCACTCGTGAAATTTGAGAATGTTTCTGGCAACAAAATTTCTAGTAAACTTTACAGTACCCCTCAAACAAAATAATATAGCGATGTAATTAAATTTCCTTGTTCTATTCCTTTCAGATCTGGATAAGTTCCTGGTGTTTGCTCATAAGACGGATATCCGAGTGGTATCACTTGAGGCTCCTTATGCAGTGGATGTGGTGTTGCCAATTGAAGGGATCACAAACGCAGTGACAGTCGATGTAGATACAGTCCAACGTAAGTCGATTATGTTACCCTTTCAAGAGAGGAATTTTGTTTGTGATGCTAAATTGATGACCTTTACTTGTCTAATTTGGCAAAAATATTTTTCTTTTCTTGCTACATCATATGGACCCTGATGCATTGTGATGAAGTTGCCTTGTGGTATGAAAATGTGATGAATTTGACAACCCCAAATTTTCATGAAGTTTCTGATGTTCGAGTTTTTTACATGAGATCAACATGATTTTTTTAATCACAGGAAAGCTGTATTGGGCAGACAAGACAACCCACACCATCAAGCGGTCAAGCCTGAACGGTTTGGACGTGGAGACTGTTTTCGACATATGCCTGGACACTGTGGAAGGCATTACCGTAGACAGCGGTGGACAGAAGCTGTACTGGACAGACGCGGGGAGGAAGAGGATAGAGGTAGCTGATGTGAACGGGTCGAACAGGAAGGTCCTGGTGTGGAGGGATCTTGGAGAACCAAGAGGAATTGCTCTGCATACTAAGAGAAGGTAAGGAGAGAGGGCAAGAGAGACAGATAGACAGATTGACAGAGGATTGTTAAGGAGAGAGAGAGAGAGAGAGGAAAACAGACAGACTGAAAAGTGTTAAAGGCCAGGTTCATTGATTTTGAAATCGACTGAATTTGGTATCATTGTAATCAGAACATTACACTGAGTAAAACTATCACATTTGTGTAACTTGTAAATTCGTGCGAAAATTATAAAAGTTGATTAAACTTGACGAAATATCACCCCACTCGAGACCCGAAAACATCGTAAGTCAGGTGATTTTTGAGTGACGTAGCACAATGAACAATTAATACAATGGGCCGCTCAGCTGATCGGTGCGCGATGCAGTTTGCGTGCAATTCACATGTATTGCATTGACTCTTGAGGACCGTACCCATTCTTACCCAACGTTGTTTACCTTCATCAAAGTCACCCTGAAAATATCGATATGGACGAAAACATACTTGATTTGAGTTTTGAGGAGATAGAAGAAGGAAGTACCTCGGACAACGACAACGACAATGGAGATTTGGGAGATCTAGACCTAGAAGAAGATCTGGAAGATTTTGCCGAAGTCGATGGACAAGCACAAGCTGTCGGGGCAGCCGCAGTCGCTGCGTATCTACATGAGCCCGCATATCACAGCCAGGCCAGCCGGCCCGGCGCTTGATCGAGCTAGCTGTGAATCGCGAACCGGACTGATCTAAGTCTTCTCTCGACTTCCACTTTCCCCATTTATCTATCAAAAATCTAAACTAATCGGCCTAATCAGACATTTTCGTAATGAATATTTGGACAATTATATGTAAACTTGTCGCATATTTTGCCCCAGAAGAGTCGTTAGTTCAGCATGCAAAATGTCTTAGGCACTCCCAGATCCGACACATACACGCTGAGCTGCCCTCAGAATATGTGATTATTTTCCCGATTTTTATGGTCAAATGTGACGGTAAATAACATAAAAATCGAATACACATTTGTAGAAAGTATTATTTATTCAGTGTATCTCATTCAAAGTGCCTAAAATAAAGGAAATATCACAACTGGCGGTAAATATACAAACAACGTTAACCCATATCTAAAAATTGCAATGGGTATCCAACATTGTCCCGAATGTGTGATTGCAGGTTGTTCATAATGTGACGTCATTTTATCGAATGAAATAACGCCGTCATTTCACTTTGTGAGTGGGTTTTGGAAAGGGTATCAAAATTGCAATTAATTTATTCCTCACAATAGTGAGGGCTTTAAAAGTACTTTAGTCATTTTGTTAATGTTCTCAGCAATCTGTAGAGGTGTGATTTGCCTTTTTTCCAAATTTCAATGAACCTGGCCTTTAAGGACGGAGAGAGAGGCATGCAAACAGACAGACTGAAAAGTGTTAAGGACAGATAGAGAGAGAGAGAGAGAGAGAGGTATGTAAAGTGAAGGTTGTAGAAAGGTTGAATTGACACAGAGATGGGGGGAGAAAGAAGAGACAAATAAAGAAATATAAAAATGAAAAGAAAGAAATATATGTCCATAGATAGAAGTATAGAAGACATAAATACACATGAAGTATTAAAAGGAAGAGAGAGAGAAAGAGAAAGATGGATGGCCCAGAAAGTATAGGATTGTCAAATATGAAATTGAAATCATTACTTGCATTAATAACTGATTCTGTCATAGTAAGGAAAAGGGGGAGGGGCCTTCTTTAACCATTATTTAAATATACGTCTATAATTCTTTTCTTGAAGTTCTCTGCTAATTTTCTATTATCTAAGTCTTCTGTTATCTCTCGCCCACCTCAGGTTCATGTTCTGGACAGACTGGGGTTCAACACCCCGCATCGAACGCGCCGGGATGGACGGTATCGGACGAGAAGCCATCATCACTACCAATCTGGAATGGCCCAACGGAGTCTCGGTTGATGAGTCGACTGATAGGGTGTTCTGGGTAGATGCAAGGACTGAGGTAAGCAAAGTGCCCCCGGGATACTGTCACCTGTTCCATGTTTGATGATTGTTTTACCTGACCGCTAAGAAAGCATTTATATGCTTAGGAGTAAGCAACCAACGGAATGACACCTTTAAGTCCTCTCCGAGGGACTTGATAATGTGGAGTAATGCCTTACCAAAGAGGTAGCCTCATCAGTATCAAAACTGTTCTCCCTGAGGGCCCTGTGCCCCTGGCTTTAGCTGAAGCTACCATGATAAGGAGCTTCAGCATTCAAGAAATTTCTTCCTACCGGGTACCCAATTACTACACCTGGGTGGAGAGCGGAAAATGTAGATTAATATCTTGCCAATGGACAATGATGGGCAGTGGGACGCGAACCAGGAACCATGTGATTCACAGTCCAGCGAAGTATACACTAGATCATGGCACCTCTTCTGTGAATTTTAAGATGATGCTAATGTGATGCATCCTGGCATTGTACGTTTTGATCAAAACAAGATATTGCCCTGGCATCAGTATTTACCATTGCCCTGTAAGTATGACGTACCATTCAATAGTCGATATTCTCTTGAATCTCCTTATCAGCGTCTGGAGTCCTGTGCCTTGGACGGCAGCTCAAGGAGACTGCTCGTCTACGATGGTGTTGATCACCCCTACGGTCTCACAGTTATGGATGACTACATCTACTGGACGGACTGGGATACTGGTGCTATTCATAGAGCAGATAAGCAGGATGGGAGTGGAGCCATGGATCTCCTAGGTAACTTGGATAGTTTGATGGACATCAAGGCTGTAGACGTCCAGGACAAAGGTCAGTCACGTTTCTCTCACTCATCCCTAATTTTGACAAGTTTAAAGCAGTCAAACCTGCTTTAGTGACTACCTGTATAGAAAGACCCCCTGTCTATATAGACCACATTTTTTGGTTTCCCTTGAATAAGGTGTCTCCTTGACACCTATACTAAAGGAAGCTGTACACAAAGACCACCTGCCTATAAAGACCACTTTTCATGTTTCCCTTGAGCGGTCTGTATATACAGGTTTCACTGTACTTTAGGATTGACTTCTTTTTTCATGCCAGCTTATGCTTCTTCATGAGAAACCCTCTGTATTAAAGTAAGACCTACATTATGCAGCACTGGAATTATGGGTATTGTTTGAGATTCTCAAATGGATCAAGAAGAACCATACATTCATAATTAGAACAATTAATTAATAGATAATTGGCGGAATAATAAATAATTGGAGGAATTATACTGAAGATATTGGCTACAGGTAAAAATGTATGTGACCTATCATTTTTGTTTTCCTTTGTTATTTTAGGAGAGAATGTTTGTGGATCTGATAATGGCGGATGCAGTCATCTTTGTCTGCCTAACCCTCAGGGCTACTCCTGTGCCTGTCCTACGGGTATCATCATCAACCCAGACAACAAGACATGCCCAGATGGTAAGAACATGATGATAACTAGTCGCGATCAGGAGGCACGATGGCTCAGTGGTAGAGCAGTGGTCTCGAAACTGGGAGTTCCCTTCTTTTTTTTTAAAGCAAGTCAATGCGCTAGTGCCCATTGGTAAGGCATGAATCCCCATTACCAAGTTCCTCAGAGAGGAATTAAAGCTGTCAGTCCCCTGGTTGCTTCCTTACAAGCATGCACATGCTTTCTAAGCAGTCAGGTCAAACAAACAAACAAACAAACAAACTAGGGCATCCTTTCACAAAACCAGCTTAACTACAAATTCGCCGACATCCCATTGAAACACTTGTATTACAACTATGATGATATGATGATGAGGAGGATATTGTAAATGATGATGGAGACGCCATGAATACACCTACACTTGTACTCTTGATCACACTAACAAACATCTAAAAGACCAACCTTCATCTCAATAACTCCAGTCTCCCTCTCATTCTTCCTTCCCACAGTTCCCTCCACCTTCCTTCTGTTTGCCAACAGTCAGAGCATCCGACGTATCTCCATGGACACTCCCGATCACACCGATGTCTCCCTGCCGTTTGAGAATCTAGAGAACGCTGTGGCTTTAGACTTCGATAGTATCGACAGAAAGATTTACTTCACCGATGTCTTTCTAGATGTCATTGGGTGAGAATCGAGGCTTCTACTCTGTAAAATTGCTTTATAAATTTTATTTTAATCCTTTAATTCAGACTTTATGCTTCTGGGGACTTGTAAGAAAGGGCATTTTTTTAAATAAAATAATGTCATACACTTAGATTGAAATGGAAATTCATCTTGTGATTAATTGAATGTGCTGAGAAGGATGCATAACATTTGTATATGTCCTATAAGAACACAAGTACATGCTATTTGATAAACTTGTAAAATGCCATGTAAATTGTACATTGAAAGTAATTTAGATTCCCTTTTTAATTGTAATAACTGAATTCAAATTTGAAATATTTCAAAAGATAGTTTCAAACTTTCTATCCTCAAGTGCAAAATAAGTATTTCAATTTTAATTTTAAAACCAGTCATAATCCTGTAATATATTTCAGATATAAATGTGAAAACAAACTTTATATCCAATTCCACTTTCAATTTCCTTAACATTTAATTACAATTTATACCAATTCAAATTGATATTTAAATTCTCTTGTTTATTTTCATTTTAGTCCAATTCAAATTTGAGTTGTCTGTTCCTATAGTTCATGTTCCTATTGTTCATTTCCAAATCAAATTCAAATGTCAAATTTTTCTGTTTCATTCTAACCTAGACGGGCCGACTACGATGGTAAGAACATGGAGGTCGTTGTCTCCGAGGGCCTCGAAACAACTGATGGAATCGCAGTGGATTGGATCGGTAGGAACCTGTACTGGACGGATACTGGTTTAAACCACATTGAAGTGGCTCGACTGGATGGAAGCGCTCGTAAGGTGGTGGTGTCGTCGGGGCTTCAGGAACCGAGGGCTATTGCTCTTTTTCCATCCGCCGGGTAAGTTACCAGTAGTACATTAGAATTGAAAGCCCACAGGGAACCTCCAGTGTTCTCCAGAGAATTGTATTATTTATTCAAAAGTCTAGATTTCTGCTGAGAGTTCGAGAAAATACTCAAAAACACAAGAAATAATGATGCTCCGTACACAAAGAAATCATTTAAATTTTTGTACTTAGCGCTTTGTCAAGTGATGATTTTATTTGGCTTTGAAAAATATTATTGTTATATTTATATTGCATACATATTCATCCCAAGGGTTACTCAAGGTATGTACAATGTTCGATTATTGCCCTGGCATTAGCCAGTTGCCCATAAAGGCACTCAAAGCATTCAAGGAATAACTTCCTACCAGTTTAATTTTTACCCTTTTTGTACACCTGGGTGGAGAGTGACAAATGTAAAATGATGTCTTGCCACAAGACTCAAACTGAGAACAACATGATCCACAGACAAAGGTATCTGCTAGACCATAACACCTCCATCTTGGCCTGCAGTTGTTGTAGTTGGTATAATTTTATGAAGTAAACAGGTACTACATGTATGCAGTAATACATCTTGCACCTCATGATCCTCACAGCACACTCATATGTTATACTAGTATGAGTTTTTACAGTTTTGTATCTTATCTTATTTATATTTTTTAATATGATTATTACTGGTAGATATACATGTACAAGTAAATTATTGCTTTCTTGGAATCAGAGGTATATGAACATGAGCAATCATGAGTTCTGCTCCAGATTGTAACCAATCTCTCTTGTTTCTGAAATTCATTTCATCCAGGTATATGTTCTGGAGTGACTGGGGTAACCATCCCAAGATAGAGAGGGCGCACTTCGATGGTACCGGACGACGCACCCTGATCAACACCGAGCTTGGCTGGCCCAACGGTCTGACTATAGACTATGCAATGCGCAGGTTGTACTGGGTGGACGCTTACTTGGATAAGATTGAGACTGCGGATTTCAGCGGGAAGTTCAGGGTCGTTTTGACCAGTAATGTGACCACGCACTCCTTTGGCTTGACTATGGTAAGTTGTATGATAAGGATCAATGAGGGTACGGTTCTGTGCAGGGAATCGTTGATGATTTTCCATTTTTATTTACTCTTGCAGATGCCTTGGGCAATAGATTATTAATCAACATTATTCAGGAGCATGGAAAATGGAGCAATGTTTAAAATCATATCTCCACAACATAATCACCATTACTTCCACAGGAAAGACTGTAAAAGATGAATGATGACAAAAAATGCAAACACCAAACTTGAAATAATCTCAAAAAGAGTTGAATGTGATATTCACTAATTACTTACGATTTAGTGAGATAGGGAAGATGTACTGTTATTGTTCACATACAGTGTATCTCTGTGGTCTTTTTATTCTAAGTACATGTGTGAACATATACATGTTCATGGACATGCCTGACTATGCACCTACTGAAATTTGATTTGTAAGTTATGAAGATATCTTTTCAGTCGAAATGAAATATAGTCAGCCGAAAACGTGTCAAGTCCTCATGCATGCACATCTCTAAGGTTCACCCCTTTAAAGATAAAGACCAGTTCTGGTCATGCGATTGCATTGTGAAAGAAACGTTGTGGAATCGATCAGAAAAGGTTGATCATCTAGCATATAAGTTTTGGTGTGCACTGCAAGGTTCTTGAATCGTCAAAATGATAAGAAATTTGGCCCAGTCTTGGTAAAGTTACAAGCACTGTACACAGAAAGATGTATATGGGACTACGCAACCACGTGCACGATATCTATTTGGTCCCAATAGATATAATAATTTACCAAATATATCAATTAGTAGGCGGTTTCCTGACTTTCCTGGCAAAATTTGTATCATCACGTATTAGTCAAAACATATTCTTTCACATGATTGGTAATGAGAGCTTAACCATAAGATCTTTCCAAGGTCTAATTAGTTAGGGTAATTCATCCTATAAAATCATCCCTGCTTTTCTCTTTCAGTTTGGGGCACGTCTTTTCTGGACTGACTGGCAGACCAACACTATTGAGACGGTGGAGAAAACAACAGGCAAAGATGTGGTCACATTCCAGAGAAATCTAGATTCTCTGATGCACATCCAAATGGTCTCTCCTCTCAGACAGACTGGTAAATCTTCCTTTCTTTACTGCAATACCATCAACTTTTGTGTGGCTGAAATGTTGAATAATGTCGCGTGTGTTTCAGACTCGCCATAGTTTTGTGCTGTAAATTGATTTAATCACAATTGATACAACAATAAATTTTGCAAAAGCTTATTGCAAAGAAAACTGCCATCCTTAACAAATTGCAAAAGTTTCTTGGTGCTGCATGGCATAAGCCCCAAAGGGCAACTTAAGCTCGATGAAATAGAGCCTGTAATCAACTAAATTATTCATACCCCTTGTAGCTTTTTATATTTTTGGTGTTTTTCGTAACTCAAGAATGAAAGGTGGACCGGCTGAATTAGGGCCTTTGTTGAATACTTTTTTCAATGTAATATGTCACATTCTCAGAAAACATAAATCGGGACAAATCAATTTTTCACATAATGAAAAAATGACAAAACTTGGTATAATTTAGTTGGTAACCATACATTGTTTGTGAAACTTCATTATGATTATCATATGATTGAATGTGAAATGTGACACGAGGATCCTCCACTATGTATGTATCGAGTAATAATTTTTGTTTCCATCGTATTTACAGGCACCAACCCATGTGGAGTAGACAATGGGGGATGTAGTCATCTCTGTCTTGCCAGACCACAGGGCTATGTGTGTGCTTGCCCTGATGAGCCCGATAGTAGACCATGCTCGCTAAGTAAGTACAACCATTAGTCCTTTCAGGACAGAGATTGAGCTAATCAATCTCCCTTTTCCACTTCAAACTGGCAACACTTTCTTTGTTGTTACGTTCTAATATATTAAAATCATGTATCTTAAAACAATATGCATGGGCACAAACTATATAAAAACATTAAAGAATAGTCCATTTGTTTAACAGACAGTGATTTTGAACCTCTCAATGTGTTGCCAATTTAAGGATTGTACAGATCCTCTCTAAATTTTGTGTTAACCTTGTAAAGAAAAAATGTATTCCTTATCATTCAGAGAAAATATAATCTATTTCTAGTAATAATTTCTCTCTACATGTAGATGTGAAAATATTAATGTACATGTAAATAAAAACTTTCTTCAAAATTCAAACATAAATAATCACTACTGTGACATTAAATATCTTACACTAAAAATATATAAATTGAAAAAAAAATCAACATTTGTCATTATTTGTATTTTCTCTCTATATAGCCCCTGGAGCCATCATCGTGAACGAGACCCCCAAACCATTCCCTAGGAGTACCACTACCGTGCGCCTACCAGGCCCCTTATCACCCAGCCACCGAGGCCCAGGGGTACAGACAAGCCCCATAAGGGACCGGTGGAATTACCCCTCGATCCTGGTAGCGACTCCTCACAGATGATGACTACTGTTAAACCGATGAGGACTGGTCTCCTTGGTGCACCTAATGGGTAAGATATAGATGGAAGAGAGAAAAACTTGATGATAGGAGTCCATTTAGAGTAGTCATAATCATTAAATTATTCAATTCAGTAATTGCCCCATTGTAAAGTTTCATACCACCAAGCCTAATGCTAAATTTGCTTAAAAATATAAAAACTATTTAGAAAAGGTAACTCTAGAATGGCATCTAACGGAAATGAATATCTTATTGGCTTTTTTGAAAGGTCATGTGATGAACTACTGTCATTTCAAAATGAAAGATAATTGCTTGTTGCAAGTTTTCAAACATGAAATAATGTTGTATTGGAATAACAAGATCCCTTTGCAAGGAACTGTCATTACATGGAAAGTCTTGAATAAACCATTGAAATGTGTAATATTGATAACATGTGTTTCAAAGCAATACCCGTGAATTAATTTAGACGTACATTATGAGAGCTCCTCATGGAAGCCCCCTGATAATTATACAAAGTTTGCCCTTTAATCTTCACAGACTATTTCAATAGACTTTAAGAAGAAATTGTGTGGATTTTCCCAATGTGGTATTGCTGACACCCAATTTAATTTGTCAAAATTTCATATTTTCTCTGTTGTATCATTTGTCTACTTTCTGTTCAATGTTGTTCTTAAATTGTTAATTTCTGCATACATTGTATTTCTTTTAGAGATGCGAGATAAATGATTTTGAATTTGATTTGTCATAATTCCGTTGGTGTTACAGGTGCAGTAAAGAAGATGAGGCGCTTGGTCTTTGTGAAGAGAGAGTGCAGGCTTCGAATAAGAATGGCTATCGTCTTCTCTATACCTACATCGTCGTGGGTGTTCTAGCTTTCCTCATCGTTGCTGTCTTACTCATGCTGGTCATACTGTGGAGAAGAAGCAGGTAAGGACTATGGTAGTGATGGTGATGGGGATGAGGAGGAGGAGAAAGAGGAAAGTGATGATGGTGGTAATGGTGATGAGGAGGAGGATGAGGAGAATGATGAGGAGGAGGAGAAAGAGGAAAGTGAGGATGGTGGTGATGGTGATGAGGAGGAGGAGAAAGAGGAAAGTGATGATGGTGGTGATGGTGATGGTGATGGTGATGAGGAGGAGGAGGTGGAGGAGGAGGAAGATAAGAATGATAATGAGGAGGATGAGGAGGAGAATATTGATGATGAAGAGGAGGGGAATGATGAGGAGGAGGAAGGGGAGAAATGATGAGGGGGAGGGGGAGAAATGAGGAGGAGGAAGAGAAGAACCATGATGAGGAGAAGGATGAAGAGAAGGAGGAAGAGGAGAATGATGATGATGAGGAGGAGGAGGAGAAATGATGAATAGGAGGATTGAAGAGAAGGAGGAAGAGGAGAATGATGGTGATACAGGTGATGATGGTGATGGACTGATGCTGATGATGAGGAACAGGAGGAGGATAATGCTGGTAGTTGTAACGATAGTGATGGGTGTGATCATTATGATTGAACTATTTTCAAATTACACAAATATCTTTATGTACAGTGTGCATCACTATTCCACGACAGTGCTTTATGTTTAATTGTCACCCCTTCTTTTTCCCCCGATATTACTTTTCAGGAGAAGAAGAACGCGATGTCGTCTGGACAGTCGCAGTAACTTCTACAATCCTCATTATAATCACATGACCAATGAGGTTCAGATTGAACCAAGGATAACTAGGGCATGGATCACACACTCTTCACCGGTGAGTAAAACTTATTATTACATAATGCAGTCAGGGAATGAAATCAGTGGGCTGAAAGAACTGGCTTTTTATGTTAAAATTGGCAACACTGAGATTTTTTTTTTTCTTCCTACAAATTGTTTTTCATGTACATATACATGGATATCTGAAATGATTTTTTTTAAAGGAATATTACATAATGCAGCAGAAAATATGCCAGATTTTATGGGATAATGTTGGTTTTAATTTATGGCTTGCAAATTAGAAGATTAAAGTAGAAACGGATTCAAATACAATATTATCTTAATGGAAAGCTTATGACCTCAGTAATTAAAAAAAAAATATTTCAGATTTTTATGATAATCAATCAGGTCGTAACAACCAAAAAACTACCCCAAAAACCATGAATTGCTCATCATTGATTTTCTCGCCCAAATGACACCAATAAATCGCCCAAAATAATGTGACGTGGGCGATTGGGGGATTGTCCCCAAAACAAACAAAAGCTCGTACCCACTACATTGAGTCTATGGCTTTTGCCGTATAAGTTTGTTGCATGTTTTGATTGTTTTGCATGTCTGTTCTTTGAATTAAATAAAGATAAACTAAAAAGAAAAAAAAGTGTAATGTTCCTTATTACATAAAACTGATGAAAGAAATTATACAGATGAAAGAAATCAATGAAAATTAACACGATATGTCTAAATAATAACTAATATTGCCGGTGATCATTCGTGCCATCGAAAACTGGCGGCTTAATTGCAGAATACCCTACCATATTGTTAGTCTTCATATATTAGCAGTAGATATATAGACTGTGATTTTATTGTTTGCGATAATGGTGATACAGGTATTGAAGATTGTATAATGCAAGTGTTCGTATTCATTCGGTGGATGAAAAGTTGAATTTTACGCCGTTTTGTCCGTCATTGCAGCGCTGAATTTGGTGTGTTCGTCGCTAATTTGTGACAAATTTAGATGGCTTTCCTGATGATATTTCATCCAAAATTTCTGTTATATTGATAAGCACTGAGTCTTGTCCTTACCTTTGACTTGTTTCTTGTCTATTATGGTCATTTAGTAGATGAATTAGTTGAATTCTGAGCACTATTTCAGTAACGCAAAAAGTCCAGCCTGTGTATAGTCCCACACACCTATTTGTATGTACCTTGTACCCGCTATAGTTAGTAGCTCTTACACCGCTTAGTCTGCTGTCAAAGACCCTATCAGATATTTTAATCGACAAGACTGATGTCTCGTTCTAAAAATACAAAAGAAAAAAAAATAATTTGTGCTTTTTTAATCAACAAGTGATGTGAAACCGTGGTAGGGTATTCTGTAATTGTTCCAACTGGCCCATCGATGCCATATCACTATCATCGTCACTGGATTCAGACGATGAATATTGTACATCCAAGTTACTAACTGGCCTAACTTCACTCATTTGAATGGATGATAAATAATTAAAATTGATGAGAGTATGGCTGCTGTCGACCGTCTAGCGTGTGTGATACGTGCGGTGTTGTGTGAATGCGGAAGTAATCACCCCAATCTGACCCCAATCGCCTACGTCATCACCGAAACCGCCCAATGTGTATGATTTCGGTTTTGTTTATGAGGGGGATGCCAAGATTCAAAGTTAAATGTCTGATTGTGGTCACATATGTGTTTTTAGGGAAAAGATATGGCACTTATCATTTTCTTTAGGTCATAAGCTTTCCATTAATATAATATTGTATTTGAATCCGTTTCTACTTTAAAGTGTTATGTTCCTTTGAATATGATACTTGTATAGGACAAACTCTAATTTGAATTGATTATGTCCTTCCAATTTGAAGATGTAATGTTCATTTTACTTGGGATGGTCTGTGTTTGCCTCAACTGTCTGTACCTTGTCAATGATCCCTGCCGTCAAGTTTTTTAAAATCATTTTTTTCTCCTTTCCTTTCTCTACCCAGGAGCATACGCATAGCTCCAGTGGTAGCCTGCCCAACAAGCTCAACAATGAGGAGTTAGATAGAATGCTGCCCCCTCCTGTTCCGTACAGGGCAATGTCCTCATGTCAAGTCCCTTGTGCTGTGCCATACGGTGCCACCGCGCCGTGCTACCACGACCCAAGGCCGTGCGAGAGACCGAAAAATACGAACCTCGACGCTTGCGGCAGCGGGGCATTCTCATCTTGTCGGGACTTCAAATTAACTGAGAACGAGCTGCATAAATTCGCAGACAATTGTGGTGACTAGCAGGCTGCATGTTTTATGTGGACTACATTGAAACATTGATCAAACATACGGCAGCTTGCTAGTGATATATAAACATTATTGTGCAGTATTCGAGGAAATATTTCCTCCAAATTTTATTTGAGCTTTGACAAGAGCCAGTTAGCTCTCTCTCTCATGTGCCGTAAACTTGGTGAAAACCAATTGACAGAACTCTTAACTCTAGCATCATGGTCAAGTTTTTGCAGAGAGAGAAAATTTTAATCTGCAGCTTATGTGACGCCAGATGTATTTTCTCTTCAAATTTGTCCTTTCTCTTGGAACTTGGTGAAAAACTGTGTGACAGAACTCTAAACTCGAGCATCATCGTCCAGTTTCTGCAGAGAGGAATTTTCAATCTGCAACTTATGTGATGCCAGATGTATCTTCCATCCATCCATCAAAACGGAAAGAGTTGCCACTTTGCTGCAGATTAGTGAAGATAGATGTCCTCAACATCGCCTATTCTCCGTTGTCCTCTTTAACAGAGACGATACAGCAACATATGAGCTTTTATTTGGCTGGTGAAAACATCATTGTTATCTAAGAACATATGTTCATTCAAATGGTGTATCTACGGTTGCAACTAGAAAGGTATATCTCCAATAATATGCAAATTCAGTCTTTCCAATTATGTCTTATTGCATTTGATGGCTGCAAACTTCCCCCTGAAAATGGCTGTGTTGTATTCAAACAATTTTTTGTAGCTTTTTTAATACTTTGATACCTGTTTGAAATGAAAACAGTTCAATGATACCGTTTAATTACAGCTCTGCATTTTGTATCCAGTTGTTTTTTATGATAGTCTGTATCAGAGAATACATACACTGTATGAATATATATCAAAAGCCTTTGATTTAACTCCTGCTATGCACTTTAATGCATTCATATTCAAAATGCTTTGGCAAGAAATTGCTTGCAGAGAAATATGCCATTTTTATATTTTTCACGATTATGCATCTTTTATAAATATAGTTTACCACCCTAATTGTAAATAGATCTGGGACTATTGTTCATGTACATTTGATCAGCACGTCACTGCCAAGGAGTGCTTCAAATTCTTTGTTCTTTTTGTGCTTACTTTGAATTAATTTAAATGGTAAAAAGTGAGCTCATGTTATCACTGCCAATGGTGTATATTGTAAACTGTAAAAAGAGCAAAGCATCAGCAAATGTTTTCAAATTTTTGTGCGATTGTCCAGTTTTGCCAGCATTGTTGAAAAATGAACATATTTCATGTAAAGGATTTAACAGGTGTACATATGTAACCTCATAAGAGATACTATAGCGTACATAGAATCACATTGAGTGTATTAGCTTGTAGGGATTAGGCGTACTGAATTCTGTTGGCAAGACTTGTAATAAGATTGTTATCAGTTATCTGAGATTTTAGCAGTTTGGAGAGCACACAGAGTTCATAAAAGAAAGGACATGTGCCCAGTCTGAGCGAAATACAGTTTACTTGATTGGTGTGTTATGATGTGCATAAATTGTGGTTCCTATGTGCCGGAGTTGTAAAAAATTGTTATCAAATATTTGAGGTGTTTGCAGTTTGGATAGTGCAGTGAACGTGTATAAGAAATGACATGTGCTCAGTCTGAGCTAAAATTATGATCTGCGTGACTAATAGAAAAAATAACCTGCTCTTTATATCATTTCCTTTGGGGTTTTTGTAAAAAATAACCGCAAAACAGAATTTTGACGAAAAGTTGGCATTTTACCAAGGAATTAATCAGAAATAGCTAGAAATGAACTTACTTCGTGGTTTCAAGTCAGAGTTACAAGTACATTCTCATTCAAATCTAGCCTAAAAGTACCTTGTATAAAGTTCAATTATACATGAGTCTACTGAAAGAAAGGTTTATTTTGCAGTACTCTGAGTTAATGTATTTTTTATAAAGATAGATATCAATGAAAAAAAATGAATATTGAGATGAAGAAAATCTATTTGTTAGAGAAATTTTGTATTGATCATGATATTATGTAATTTGACTTTATTTTTATGAGAGAAAGAAAAATTTTATTTCTTTTAGAAGTGATAAAACTCAACTACCGTATATTTAGCACTTGGAAAAAGATGATATGGCTGTTGTTTTTCAAAAGATGAAAGAACAGAACCTCACCACATGAGGGAAATTGTACCCCCACATCTTAAAAAGAATTATACTAATTGATTTCTTAGAGTTAGACATTGGATAAAGATTTGTAATACATGTCAGTGATCTTACTGCATGTTGGGTTGTAAGGATGTACTAGAAAATTGCTAACAAAATTGCAAACAAAATTGCAAAAAATTGCTATTTAAAGAATAATGAAGACTTTTTGATTCTTGCCAGTTTCTTGTCCAAGTTTGGTGACATGTGGTATTTTAAAATATTTTATTCTGTTTTTAGAAAATACTATGTCAAAGATGTTGAAAAGCAAAATGTTTACATCGCCTATTGAAGTTAAATCCTTATTTTTTTATTTGGCAAGATAAAAGAAACTTAATTAGGAACAAAATTGTTCTTTTGAAGCCACCAAGAGAGGCATCAAAGTAGTTTTAATTTTTTTGCTGATATTTTGTGAGAATTAATATTGCATGTACATGGTAGTTACTTTGCTGAGATTTTACAATTTTACTTGTGCAGGATGCATTTTACATGACATTGGATTTTATTGAAGCTTTGTTGGATTCTGAACCAAGTTTTGTATTTTCCTATGTAAGGTCTGGAGTGTATATCATAGAAATATTTTTAACATCTAAATCAAGTGATCTTATATTTTGATAAACCAGGGGGAAAAAGATTCTCATGAAAATTTGATATCAAGTGAAGAAATGTAATTTTGTAAAACAAGTCAAAGATAAAACACTTGCTTCTGTTTATGTATTATCCATATAAAAATATAAAACACAGTTCATTTTAGGAGAGAAGGAGTTAATGAATGTATTTATTATTTGTAAACTGTTTCCAAAACGGTTTACATCAATTCCAGCAAGTCTGATATTGAAGTCTGAATTTAATTTTGAGCAGTAAGCACTCACTGTGCATGCTCAACAATATTATTTTATGTATTTGAGTTTTGAATTCTGAAATATTTGTGAATTTTATGTTATGTACCATTTATTTTGGATGCATTTGTTGCATGCTTCTGAGGGCTGCAGATGTTTATAGATTCGAGAAGGAAATTGTTACGAAAGCGGAATTAAATATTCATGAGTATGAAATTTTGTATTAGAAAGGTTACCAACACAGAAAGTTATAATTCTAAGTATGGCATCTCTTTGAAATTTGCATTTAAAAAAAAAAATTAAACTAAGAGATTGTATTAAATCTCAATTAATGTCGGTGCCTGCGTTTTGACCAAATTGGCAATGATATACCTTGCTGTGTATACTAAGTTACACTGCCTTGAAGATGAACAGTATTAATGCATTTAATCATTTTGTATTCTTCATATACTAATTTTCATGCAACATTCCCTATTCATCTAACAAATCTAATGTGATATGACCCGTCCCTCTCCTTCTTGAATACATCCCCATACATTCGTCTTTATGTATGTAAATAATCAAAGCAAAAGTGATCTGTATATATAGTTTGCAGTTTATTGTATTCACTGTGTATAGAACTTGTTTTTTTAGTATATTTTTGAACGGGTCTAGCTGGAATAAGACTTTAGATTTGCTTGTATAAATGAATGCATATTTGAAAATACAGATTTGATGTATACTTTGTTACAAGTTATATAAATATATATATATATATTGCTTTGCAGCAATTAGGTTGACAATTTTAGTTGTTGCGTGTACATATGCTCAAATAGAATATTTTATTTACTGACACCAGGAAAAGGAACCTACCATGGGAAAGTTTGACGGAGATTGATATTTGTGGAAATATTATTTTGTCAAAATTATGAACTTTTCGTGAAATTAAGCAATATTATTTGAATGGTTGCAAGTTCTCTATTATACATGTAGCTCCAAATTTTATTATTCCAATTTGTAAATATTAATATCAGTTTCAATTGGTATTTGTAAAGCACGATCTTTTCCAAGAAAGAATCAGTTCTTTTATGTTTTGAAAACCAACCCCTTGGCAAAAAAAGGCCATACGTTGGGAAGCTTTGAAGTAAAAACATCATTTTGATTTCATCATACTTTTGCCTGATCCTTATTGTTCAATGAATGATGAAGTTGTGATCATCAGTAAATACTTCTTTGGCCCCTAGCCAACGAGGAAGAAAGTACTTGTTTTAATACTTTGGCATCTTGATAAATTTGTGAAAAATAACCAAGCACTTTGAAATACACACAGCCTTATGATGATTAGGATTGATTAGGGATGCGTGAAAATCATGATTGGGTTGAATTGCATGTGAACACATACTTGTCATTCGCATGATTTTTATCTCCCCTTTCCTGCACCCCGTCCGATCTTTGAAAAACATGTTATCATTCTTTATCATGGCCAATGACAGCATCTGGTTTGAGGCTTCAGAATAGTGGAGATGGGGATATAATCATTCCGACACTCTGTCGACTAAAGAGAAGCTATCTTAAGGGGACTTCTCCCATTGCTAAACATTTTGTATATTTTCAATGTTGTACAGGTTGTATGTTATAGTAAACCAACCCACAGAGCATTCGGTATACGTATACCACCTTTTCCTTACATTTTAAAGCCCAACTGTACTACTTGTAGCTACTTGCTCGCTCTATATAGAAAACAATGCCTAAGCGGTGCCTGTTGGTCCCCCATGATCCTCTTTTTCTTATGTTAATTGAGAGCTGAGTTGATGAGATAACCACCTGTCAGTGACCATGCTAATCCCTCTAATCCCTCCTGGCCAAACTAGTGCAGAGGGGCTTTAAAAGTAACCCACAATTTTAAGGCCACTCTGCATGTTTTGTTACTCTTTGGGGAGTGTGAACTTAATAGTGAAGCAAGCATTTTTTCAAACTTGTGGATGTGTCATAAAACGCTTTTTCTTTTCTTATCCAAATCATCCTGACTGAATTGTCCAGCAGTGTTAAGCATGCATTTTGCATGATGAGGCATAAACATGTAATTCAAAGGGGCTGTGCACAGTTGTACAACAAGGTGTTCTGGTCATGGGGATAGACCCTGCTGCAAATCAACAGGAAAACTTCATTGGGTATCGCAGAAAACCCAATTAGACTACTCCAGATTTTTTTTTCTGGACAGGAAAAGTTCACGGCACTTTTCTGCCACTGTGCGAGCGAAAACTGTAACCCTTCTTATATGCCAATTGCATTAATGCATATCAATAACATTTCGTCCTGTGTGGAAGGTGAAAGGGGGGTGCGCGCAGTGACGATCTCATGATCGTTATGACTTGCTAATGAGCAACGTTGACAGAATGTAACCCGATTTGTAGATTTCAAGGTTGTGTGTGGTTTGTTGCCATGGAAACAAAGTGGTATCTTTCATCGGACCCAATCCTTTACATCCAGCCCACCCCCTTTTCTTTATCCCTCACGGCTGCCTTATGTCAAACCTGGGTTTCCTTTGCTGGGTTACCTGATTATAGCTTTCATACAGAAAATGGGATGGAAGTACCTGAGCAGGTACACTGTTGAATGTATTAGACCATCATTTTCCTTTATACCGGTATCCAGCCATGCATGTATCTTTCTATCATCTTTAAATCAAAGTTTTTTTTTTTTAATCTGTACTGAACTCTTTCTCCCTTGCCCCCTTCTCTCTCTTTCTCTCTCTCTCTCCTCTCTCTGCCTCTCTCTCTCTCTCCTTCTCTCTCTCTCTCTGTCTCTCTCTTTCCTTCTCTCTCTCTTTCCTTCTCTCTCTCTCTCTTTCCCTCTCTCTCTCTCTACCCTTTTCTTATGCAATAATATTGGTTTCCCATCTTCTGTGTTTTGTTGTTTAATGCCATAAGCTATGCTTAGTGCACTCCCCCTTGTATCAGTTTACTAGAATTATCATTGATTGAAAACGACTTCTAAAATGATTTATCAGCTATTTTGGGGGGATATGTACTGCAGATGCAAGTCAGTACCTGAAAGCCTTGTGGGAATATTAAACATTTTTTATACGATGTTGAATTGTGTTCGCATTTGTCTTGATATGGTACATGTAGTACTAGTATAATAAGAAGTAAGACGAAAAATAATCTTCACAATGGATTTCCACTCTGCTCCTAATTAAGTCTCTGAGTTTGCTTTTGTAGAGCCCTGTGATTCAGTAGATTGATAACTTGTGTTTTGATACCAAATATAGATTGTGATTCTTCCTGATAACTCTCAATTTGCATGTTCGTCCTTTGATATATTCCTGTGCAAAACAAGCACAATTATCCACCAGTACTTTGAACAGTATAAATGATACTTGTATGTTCTATACATCTATGTGAAAAGATGTGATATTTTGTGAATCCATTCATTTTTTAATGTTGGAATATAAGTACCAAAGGAAATATTATTATTTATAGCAATCCACCAATATGTTCACCGAAATGTGTTCTGTACATTTTTGTGAAAAATCTGATATTTGCAAATCAAATTATTTTCCTATATATTCAAACAGTTTTGCCCTGACCAAAAGATTGTTTTTTAAAGTGGTTCAAGAGGAATTTTTGTAAAGATGTTTGTGACTAGACATCTGATAGTTATATTTGTTAATTCGTTTAGTTCCTTGGAATATAGCGATTACTAGATGTCTACCATTATTTGTTTTACCATAAACCTCTAGTCAATACATCTAACTTGAAAATGTAATAATTTGTATTATTCTATTCATTCCCTGAAGTGGTATTGTACCGGTATAGACCCGACCATAAGAAATAATTTGCATTTGTCCAATGATTTTACCAGAATTTTGTATTCTATACATCAAATATTCATCTATAAGATGTGATATTTCATTAAAACATTTGGTTCATGATGTTAGAATGTTATCATTCAAGGAAATAATTTGATGTGTGTGTGTATTCAGCCCAAGAGGCCCTTTATTCTTAAAGTCTACATTGTTTGTATATCTTTGGATATTATATTTGTTTGTACTCATCCATAATGACATTTTACAATAATATTTTGCTCTTGTTTGTTTCAAGTCTTGAATTTTGGACTTTGATGGAATGGCATATTGTATTCAGAAAATAAATTTTTGTTTGATATGTGAGATATTAATTTTGGTTCTGAGGATTTCTCATTTCTATGTGATGTAAGATTGCTTTGCTTGGGTAAAGTCTAGAGTGTATCAAAAATCAAAGCTGTCATTAGTATTATAATAACTAGCATTAGTATGGACTCACGATAAAAGGGATTATTGTACACAATTATATAGAAGGTGCACAGAAAATGTAAGATACACTAAAGGGTAGGTTGAATGAGGGAGATAGAATGATAGAAGACGAGTTGAAGAGAAGAATGTATAGATAGGGGTGAGGAAGAGAGAGGGGATGGGAGGGGGTGAGAAAGTGAGAGACAGAGAGAATGAGAAAAGGAGAAAGTGAGAGAGAAAAAATGGGAAAGGGAGAGAGACAGAGGGAATGGGCAAGGGAGAAAGTAAGAGAGAGAGAGAGGTAGTGAAAAATAAGGAGGGATGAATTGAAGGGGCAGAACTGATTACGAGTGACAAAGGGCAAGAAACAGATGATGAAGGTAAACATCTTTATTTTGAATATTACCGCTAAATATAGCCCTTCGCAAATATAATGCGCTATCATAAAATAAATAGAGAATCTAAGAAGGCTTTAGCCTTACAAAAGAGTTTTTTTTTAATTATCATTAGAAATGTGACCACAATAAAAAATAATACTAGAAAATTTTCTTTAAGTTTGATTTAAATATTAGTCATGTTAAAGTTTGGAGAGGGGGTGTTCTCCACTTTCTGATGTAGGCCAATACTCAAAATACTCTAGAAATGCAGTAAAATTAATATTTTCTTAAACTGAAACAAGTCTACAATTTGGCTTATAGAAAAACACCGACAACCTAAAACATCCAAGCTTGCATGAACAGACTATAGTGAGAATACCTGTGCTTAAAAAACACACTGAAATCTTCTTACTTCCTTATTGACCATTACTCTGAAACCCTCTTCTCAAATTTACCTTAAGTAAATCAATCCTCTTATATATTGTATTCCTGGGCGAGACTCTATCTCATTATGTACACAGTTAAAAGCTAGTCCAATTAAGCCCTAATCCCATCTTTGTTCGGTTTTCCCCACACCTTATCATGTTTACAATAAAGGAGTACTAAGGAGGGTTTAAAACACAAAGAAACTAATCAAGACATACCTAACACTTCACATTACCTGTTAGAAGGATAAATCTTGATCTCATTTCAGGCAATCTTACATCGTCACTCAACTTCACATTTTATCATTTGGGATAATGAAAGGGCATTATTACGTGTTTATTGTAAGCCTCTTTTTTAATCTACTAGCTCTGACACGCCGAAGTCATCAATATAAACCAGCGAAAGAAAAGGACGGGGGCTATCACGGAGGATTGGAATCCTCAAACCTCCAAAATAGCCACGGTATTAAAGGCTAAATATGATGACAAATGTTGAGTTGAATAAAATAAGAATTTGACCAATTGTAATAATGATAATAATAAAACATAAATTACAAAAAATATTTAAAAAAATAAAAAAATAAAAGAATTTGTTTGAGTTTCCATTTCTCTTTAAATCATTTTAAAAGTTAAGTTGAACAGTGTCTTCATAACTGAATTAAAAGCACATTGTATTTTAAAGACTGGCAACAATAAACAAAAAGAGTGACAGGAAGCTCAATAAATGGTCAATATAAAATCATCTAATGGCTATACTGTTAAAAATATCTTGATCACCCATGTGAAAAGGATTTTCCCCTTTTTTACCCTGATATCAACAACTTACTAGGAAGTGATAACGATGCAAAATTCTTTCAAATAGAATAAGAGCCTATCCATCATATGAAACATTGTGGTTGGGGGTATACCATTTTTCTCGACGGGGACTTTGCAGCATGACACGCCCACACAAACACTCTGCTTGTTTGTGGGGGCGAGGATTAAGACACGATTTCCATCGCTTGAATCTGTTGATGTTGACTGTGACAAAACAGAATGAGTCAGGTTAAAGATACTTTCTGAGAACCTAGCTGTTTATTTTTGGTTTGTTTTTTGTTCCAAGCTAGCCCACACAATACAAAGGTCATTTGAAAGACGACCCAACCCAATGAAGGTCCACTGCTGTCCATAGTTTATTTTCTGTCTAAATCACCAAGGTTACCATTATTTGTTGGGCGGGACTGATAACCCAGGAAAACATATGGAAGGACTTCCTCTCTCCAGCCAGGGAGTTGGAATTGGACTCTCTGCTCCAGTAATGATGATGTTTAAGGCAATGTACTCTAAGCCTAAAGGCAGGAAAATGCTACAGAAATATTAGATTGTCAAATACCAATGTTTGATTTAAATTTGTATTCATTTAAATACATTTGTTATGTTCTTCTCAGATTGAAAGTAATATCTTCAATAATTTTCTTGAGGCAGGCCTCTCTTTTGTAGTCTTCCTATTCCATCCTCTATAAAAATTATAATGATGCATCAAGTTTTTCTTAATTTTGTCATTCATTCATTCAATCCACCCTCTCTCTCTCTCTCTCTCTTTTCCTTTCTTCCCCCTTACTCCCCATTTCACTCACTTTCACTCTGTCTTTCTTCCTTTCTTTCACCTACTCCCCCTATCACTATATCTCTCTTCCTTTCTTCCCCTTACTCCCTCCCCCATCTCTCTCCCTCTCTCTCTTCCTTTCTTCTCCCTTACTCCAACTCTCAAGCCCCCTTACTCCCATCACACACACTCTCTCTCTTACGCTCTAACTTCCCCCTCTCCCCAGTTTTTTTTCTCATTTCTTTCTTCTATTCACACTATACTTTATCCATCTTAGACCCCGTTCTCATTCACTTCGTTGGAGCGGTCTAACTAAGACTCGTTCCTCAGGAGCGGTTTGAGCCATAAAAAACTGCTCGGAGTGTGAACGCTCGCAAACCGTTCCTCAAGACCCGTTCCTCTGGAGCGGTCTAACTAAGACCACTTTCAAAGTGAGTGAGAACGGGGTCTTAGCTTTTATCAAACTCCCATCTCCCTCCCTCGCTGAACATATCTCTTGCATCTTTGGGAGAAAAAACATCCAGACCAAAATTCATCCAAATTTCCACAAAAAAATCATGAAGTTTATTCCTATGATATTCAATATACCACACAATATATCTATTATCATATATATATATAGTTATGTATATATAATATATATACAGATTTTTGCGTCAAAACTTGTTTTGATCTGAACACAATAACTGATCGATAGATAGCACAACAAATCGCATTACATGTATAACCAAAAACCAAGGGTTTTAGCATCAATACAGCAGATTCAACAAAATTATTCATTATGCAAACAAAATTAAAGGATAGAAATCATTATCATGCTGAAGGGCTTGCAATTGGTATTCAATATCTTCTCAAAGTTATTCTCAAAAATAAACAAAGAAAAGACAGCCTTATAATACATATAGTGCATAATCTAATTTTACAATGTGCTACAACATTAAAATAACCTTTCAAATATCTTGAAATTCATATTGTATATATGTGAATGAGGTGTACAAGCAACAAATGCCAACTATAAATTCAACATGAAATCAACAACAATTTGTGGTTTTAAATGCTATCCCATGATTAATGTCAAGTCTGTGTATTGTTTAAATCCTATATAACAAAGAATGAAACTGTAGTCCCATCATATGCATTTACATGTATGTTTTGGGGGTTTTCCCCCACAGGAGCCTTATATTTTAGGACTCTGACAAAGTTCTGGCAACAAAACAAAAAAATAGTACTCTTTAGCTAACATCGAATTTGCTTGACGGAGCAAGATATATCTGTAGCTCCTAATTGGACACTGATGTAAAACAAATAACAAGTGACGAGATAATTACTTCTCAACGAGGGAGAAAGCAAACATTGAATACATTTTGTTAATATTTGTATTGCCTGCTAACATACACGTAGTAACATATGAATGAAAGATTTCTCCTTTTCAAAATATTCTACCGATTACACCCTAACACACTGCAGCATACACAAACAACAAATGCAAAACTCACATTGTTCAAACGAATGCAAATTATGTACTATTCATGATCAAGTTTTGCAAAGAAAATGGCAGGAGAGTTTTTTCATCATAACACTTAAAAATCAATCACAACGGCAAGTATTCCACCAATGAATCTTCCATGCTTTTCAATGAAGGACTTCATCTTTAAATATCAATACTCATTCATTTCAGTTTGATCAAATCATAAATAATAACACAATTACAATTGCCACCATAGCTCTTGTTCATCACTCATTACGATACTACAACTGTGACAGCTGATCAACAAGGAACTACATTATGAAACGGAAAGAAAAGTCCTTTTTATAGGCTATGCACATAGTTCCTCAGAAGTGTTGTTTACAAATCAAATCATTAATGGTTTTTAAAACCAGAAGACATTAAACATTAGTTTAGAGAAAATAGATGAATATTACAAGACATTGAGCAGGAACATGGATAAAGTAAGGAACTCTGTACATACACGTACATCCTTATACCACAAACAGTTCCAATAATCATAAAATCACTTATAACACTTTCCGGACAGGATCTAGTTCAAGGGCTAAATTGATAACATGTTCTTCTTCAAATTGGCAACAATAATGATTTTCTTTTATTGCTACATTGTTCTAATACATTTTATATCTCTATAAATAACATCTATGTGTAGGAGGTTTTGTCAAGAAGTTGAATACTTGCCAATTTCAATAAAAAATAATGACTTTGAACCTCTCAACGTGTTGCCAATTTAAGGATTTTAAAGCTTTTTTTCTTTTTCAAAATTCCTGGCATCAAACACAAAATGGTCATAGAAGAGAACTGAATGCAGAGGGTGCAGAAGTTTTTGCTCTTTTTTTACACATGCATCTGGTATACTCTCAGCCAAACCAGATAATGTGGCATGATTGTCACAAATTTGTAACTTTCCTCTTTCTTGGATATTGATGAAAACGTCGGTTTTATAAACCATTTACGATTGAATAATCTTTCTGTAGAAACAATGAATGAATAATGGATAAGCTATAAATTTGTCATTACGCAGAATACACACATGCCCTGCAAACTTTTCAATCCTGGGAAATCATAATCTAAAAATAAGAATAAGTGTTTATGCTGCCTCACATAATTATTTTCTTTAGTTTAGAGAAAATAGATGAATATTTAATGATGCAATCTATTTGTTGTTCAATATAAAAACTTTTTATCTTTTTTTTCTCAAGGAAATAAATAATGCATATTAAGTAGGTCCAGACAACATTTTGAAGAAAAACCATTATTCATAATTTGTATGTTTGATTGGACTTTGATAATCACCCTATGAAAAATTTGCCTCGCATTCCCTGTAGGCCAGTTAAGATATTGATACTTCTTCAGAGAGAGAGAGGGAGAGAAAAGTGCCACTATTTTAATCCCTTTTTGGAATCGGAAGTGATTAATCTTGACCTACATTGGAAACTGGCCAATACCGCATAAGGCAGACTGGAAGTGCATTAATCATATTTTCCCTATAGTAGGGCCATTGCTACATTCAACTCCTATAGTTACAAACAGAGAATACATACAGTTATCTACTTAATTATTCATACCCTTACCAAGTTTTGTATTTTTTTAAGTAAGTGAAAAATTGATTTGTCCCGATTTATGTTTCTTGAGAATCTGACACATCAAAGCTTACATTTAAAAGTATTTGACAAAGGCCCTAATTCAACCAGTCTATCTTTCATTCTTGAGTTCCGAAAGACATCAAATTTACAAAGGTTATGTACAAAATGAAGTAGTCCAAATTTTTGTTTCTTGAGAATGTGACATATTAAAGCTTACATCTAAAAGTATTTAACAAAGGCCCTAATGCAACCAGTCCACCTTTCATTCTCGAGTTCTGAAAAACACACAAAAAACATCAAATTTACAAGAGGTATGAATAATTTAGTTCTCAACTGTATGTAATAAATCTTTTTTTTTTAAATGTTATTCTAGGAGAGAATGTTTGTGGATCTGATAATAGCGGATGCAGTCATCTCTGTCTGGCTACCCCCCACCAAAAAAAAAAACACACACAAAAACGTTGAATGTAGTTAACTGTATTATCAGCTGAGCGCCAGAAGGACATTAGATATATGTAAAAGAAAGGTACTTAAGGCCAACTGGCACTCAAAAGACGGCTTGTGACGGTATACTGAGAAGACTCATTGAATATACATGTATATGCGGGTGATACAATGCCTGTATAGCCATCAATTCTGAATTGGATGCAGAGTGGGGAAAATATGCTGGTCTATTTTTAAATGCAATACTAGTTTTCAAATGTGAACTTACATGTACCAGAAAGGATTATGTACTGTACATGTACCATGGCCCTTCAATACAACACTGATACATTTAAGGTATATCTAAAAATATAAGAGAAATATGGAGTTATAAGTATAAATGACAATAAGCCTTCACCCTTTAATAGTATGATCATATGTTTCTCTCATGATTAATAAAGAGTAGGCCTATAATATGAGTGATATGCCTTTCAATATTTTTATATTTTTATATCAGCGAAGGCAAGATTTCCTGCAAAATTCCCCCAAAATAAAATACAAATAACACAATCGGAACTACTTTGGAACAATCAACTTAATGTAATTTCAATAGCGTCGTGCGTCACCTATGTGTGAACATGACAATGGTGTTTGCATTATCCAAACATGATTTCTATGGGACATACAATAGGGTATTGAAATTGACCTTGAGTTTATTTTTTTCGGAAATAGATGCGAACGTGCTTTATGCAAAATTAGAAGAAAAGAGAAGAACAATAGAATACAAATGCATTAATTGTGTACGCGTGAATTTTTGAAATGGCATTATTTTGTTCATATTACCTGAAGCATTATTGTGCAGTGCATATTATTCCAATAACCTTATATGCTATATGCTTGCAATAAGCATCTCATTTCAAATAAACTGCTTCCCAGTACTCTAAGTGAGACGACCAATGAAGCGTCAAATTGGCTCAAACTCCAACGAGCTTATCACCTTCCATTTAAATATTAATGAATCGAGTATTTTACCCATTAGCCTTGAAAGTGACTGCTACATTATGAATGAGTCTAGGTCACTTGTTTGGGGCATCCAAGCAGCTTTTTATGTATCAGTCCATGTTACGCTCGCTGCATAATAAGGCCTCCCTGCTGCACATTATATGCACTCCCATTTTTCACACCATCCAGCAGACTTAGTCTCTGTTTTCAGACACATTTTAAAAGGGCAACTCACCTTCATAACATTAACAAGTTGATTTGTGTGAAAGCAGCAACTCAGAGAAGGAACTGGACAGATAATAAGAAAGGTACATGTATGTTTGAATGTCAAAATCACTAATGAATTTTCAACTCAGCAGTCTTTCAACTTTGACATGATTTTGGATTAATCTCCTCATTTCTAAATGAACATTATAGTATTCATTTAAAAAAAATTGTATACAATTTAGATTTTCCTTTGTGGATCTGTAGTCTGATAAAGATGTATTAATACAGCATATATCATCTTATATTCTCCAATTTACAAAAATGCCCTGCTTAGTGACAGATTTTGAAGAAAAATAATGCTTTAATCATTTTCAGTTTCAGAACACTATGAAACATTGTGGGACTCTTATTTTCTATAGGCCCCTACCCCAATTTGAAGAGTCCATATGAACTGTAATATCGTCATTACATGACTGCATCACTTTCTTACTATCTATCTTATTTATTCCCCATCTACATGCTATGTAATAGTATTCTTGAAACAGCACTTTGTATAGCTATATTGATGTAGCAGCATACCTTGTAATGTACATGTACCAACCTTTCAAAGCAAAAATTAGGAATCCCTCAAGTCAAAATTAGGAATAGGGTCATTTTGTATACTTTTTAGACAAAAGTTTTGGCAAAGTTTTGACAAAAGAGAGGACTCTAGGATCCATAACATTAGTTTGAGGACCAAAAATTAGGAAAAAAATCCTCCAAAATGGGAATGGTTGGCAGCTTTGGTAGCAGTATAGGGGTCTGGCAAGCAAGACTAGCACGCTACATACTGTCAACATGCACAGCCTCCAACATGCATCAGGACAGGGTTCAATGTCAAGCCTATATGGGTCTGGAATTCACCCCTAATTAGGGTCAAGGGTCATACGTTCTAATGATCATCTCTCCTATCCATCTATTCCCCAGACAGAGGGGGCCCCAAGGAATGAAAGCTATGGGTCTAAAGCCAAGGAAAATTGATTTACGTTTTTTATGCTCGTGGGGGTTTCCTCCATTTTCTCTGTAGATTGGAGTTTTAATATACACAGCCATTTAATTATCTATTTATTTATTTTTTTATTGACAAGATTTCATACTATGCAAGGCTTTCACATATTAGAAACATCCTATATCTTGGATTACAAAATGACACAAACATATAGTCCCATATGTGAGCCTACAATGACTGTCAATGTATACCTGTATGTGTAGACTGCAAAAATGATACGTTAAATGTTTGGGCAATTACATCATCGTTTCTAGATGCATTTCGGCATAAGACGTTTCATTACACAATGTTTCTTTTATACATGTACATATGTATGTATGACCTCCACACTAGAAAAGGGTAACTACTATAAATCGTATAGCTACTACTACTGGTACATGATTCTCGTACAGCTATACGTAAGATGTTCCTTTTATACACGATGTTTTTATATGCCATTCAGACCAGAAAAAGTAATTGCTTATCGTACAGCTCCTGTATATGATTTTCGTACGGCTATACGTTGAATTTGGGTAGTCTGAACAAGGGTAGTAGGCAGGGATCATGTCAGTGGGTGGTGAAGGCCTATGATCTTCATAATGGAGGATTCAATGTCAAAGACTCTATTTATATTTGGACTGTGGGAGGAAGAGAGAGAGGTAGAAAGGGATGGAGGAGAAGGAAGCCAGTAAACAACAAAATGCATGGTAGAAATGGACTAACAGAATGAGAAAGGGTGAGAGCGAGTAAGAGAGAGAGAGAGAAAGAGAGAGAGGAGAGAGAGGAAAAGAAAGACAGTGAGAAGTACTTACATGTACTGTACATGTATTATGTAGAGCAGGCTCTACCAACAAAAAGAGAAGAAAAGGCAGAATAAGACAGAGCGAGAGAGAGAGAGAGAGGGGGGGAAAACATTATTAAAGTTGGATGGGGCATAAAGATAATGATGTAAATACTACAGGGAGATAAAGAGAAAGAGAGAGAGAGAGAGAGAGAGAGTGAGTGAGTGAGAGAGAGAGAGAGAGAGAGAGAGAGAATAAGAGGGATAAACAAGTACATATATATACACTGGAGAGGGCAGAGAAGGGGGGGCACTGAGGAAAGATGGATATAGAGAAATAATTACAGAGTCATACTGAGAGAGAGGTGAATAGACAGACAGAGAGACAGGGAGACAGGGAGAGAGACAGGGAGAGAGGGGAGGGGAGACAGATGGTGAGGGAGAGAAAGAAAACACAGGAAGGAGAGAGGGGAAGAGGAAGATGCAGATGAAAAGATAACAAATGCGAGACCGAGAGGGGATGAGTACCAAACAGGATGAACATATAGTGAAATTGAGAGACGCAAGAGGCAAGGGAATACCCATAAATAGCTCCTACCATGACTAACACACACACCTTCATCCCCCATAGTTGTAAACATATATAGGATTGAAATTCATCCTGCTTTCTGAATACAAATCAGTGTCTTCGACATTCAATCACATTCCTATCTTAACTCTTTCGATGCCAAGTTAGAGCTTACACCATTGAATACACACAGCTCTTTGTACATAACTGAAATAATCAGTAAACTGCAACTTGTGTCCTTGCAGACGTATTCACTTTTATAATTAATATATTAAAAGTGATATTTAACATACAAACTACATGTAGAATATTACCCTTCTCATTTCTTTACAACGACCAGAGCAGTACTGAGCCCTTGCCCCAAAATTGTGGAAAATTGTGGAAAATGGTAACCAGCCCTACAGGTACTCATAAATACATACCTGCAATATTTTTCAACCACTTGGGATAACACCATACTATACTAAAGCAAGAAAACCTTGCATAAATGTATATTCAATGAAATTTTGGAATAATAGTGACAAGAGTATAAATCACAATGCCTTTGGGGAAACTAAATGAACAGGCATACAGTTTGTACATGTACTTAATTTGTTTTCGTACAAATTCATTGGGATAGAGTAAAATCATGAGGGAACAATTCTATAATTAACACATCGTATTGCAATTACATTACATGCACCTCTGACAGTTTTGATGTCAACGGTTCAGACACTTTCCTTGGAGGTGACGGGAAAACTGAAGTTATAGCTGGCAGTTTTTCTGATTGCCATGAACATACACACATACTCAATACTCATACCAGTGGTTTGAAAGTGACTCACTAAAACAATGTACATCTGTATGTACAGTGCAGCAATCACAAAAATGGCATCTTCTTGCAATCGAAAAGCTGGCAGCTACCTTCAGTTTGCCAACACATGTACAAGAAAGTTGTTTGAACCACGGGCATTGAAACTGTTAATATCTTGTAGATATGCCACAGAAGTGTAGAACTTATTCATATAGGTAATCTTTTTGTTTTTACCATAAAACCAAGGAAACAATTTAAACAGCTCTCTGAACTCATCACGTCAAACATGTACATGTATTTTGACTAACAACACCTTTGCTTGACCTTCTTATTAACAACCAAACTTTACGGTAGCAGTCTAGCAGACGATTTGCACATGAGGACTAACAACGTTACATTGACAGAGCAAAAAGTGGCTGCATAAACTACAACTTTTACAAACACGAAGTCACAAATGGTACCTTGATTTGAGTCACACATGTATGATTTCATTTCATATTAGGGACTACATCCTGTACATGTACATGTATAGTCACTAGACACATACCTTGTACATGTATATACCATGTACAGTTGTACACACATGTAATGTACATTGTGTACATTTACAAGTACATTTGTGTATATCAAACCACACAGCATGAATGTTTTTATAATATCATCAGCAATTCATTACCGGTACAAATATTTAGCTAAATTTCATTTAACTTGAACAAAGGTAATAAGGAGCACAAGGAGAACCGCAGGGGACGTTTTGTTTCAAGGTTTTTCTTTTGAGTAAAATTATAAACTAAATGACTAAATTTTAAAATCATTCCTCTTTTTCTCCAGTTAGATTCTGTTTTACTCGAAGGGTCCCTTTTCACTTCTCTACATTTACGTTCATGGACAACATACAGTAGGTTAGCATAGAACTTGAGCAACTGTACCTGTGTATCTGTCTCTTATTAGACACCAGAGTAAATTATAGGTACCGGTGCACTTGTTAGGGGATTGGTTTGAAAAATGTCTTCTAAACATACATGTACAGTATGTACTGTAGACCACTTACATTGTATCTCATGCTACTTGCTACAATATTGAACTACACACATTATTGCAGATGTTATTGATTCTTAAAGCCTGTCTGCACTACTTATAGCTACTTGCGCCCTCTACAATGTATATAGCCAACAATGCCTAAGTGGTGACCATTGATCCCCCATGGTCCCCTTTTTCTTATGTTAATTGAGAGCTGATTTGATGAGATAACCACCTGCCAGTGATCAGCAGGGTGGTCTAATCCCTCCTGTCCAAACTAGT
The DNA here is from genome assembly GCA_037976565.1 of Mesocentrotus franciscanus. Lineage (NCBI taxonomy): Eukaryota > Metazoa > Echinodermata > Echinoidea > Camarodonta > Strongylocentrotidae > Mesocentrotus > Mesocentrotus franciscanus. Next base: position 11,509,616 of record CP137684.1, read on the forward strand.
GCAGACAGGCTTTAAAGCAAACCTAATGTTCTTTTCGTGCAGAGCATAATACATATAAAATAGTTTTTGTCATTATGCTCATTTTATTTTCACACAAAAGAATTAAGATTTTTTCTTTCCTTATTCCTTATATAATTGAGCTCCTAATGGGGCATCAGCTGTATTGTGATTTGTACAAGAGGTGGTTGCTTCAATGATGTTGTCGTCATGGCGATTGATGCCCTCCTCCAGCAAGGGATGCGGTTTAATACAATTTCCATTCAAGATGGGACCTTCCGTACCATTGTGTCGTTCCGTCATCTCATTTAATGCCATCGCGGAACCGATCGGAGGGTATGAATGGCTTTTGTCGCTTTTGGACCGGTGTTCGTGAAAATTTGGACAAGTCTGGTAGCCGGACCCCCTATCATCCCACTCGGTCCTTTGCGGTGGGTGATTGAGCTGGTGATCATATTTCATGCCTCCAGCCACAGGCAAAGCAGCTGGGGATTGCTTATAAGAAGGGTCACTATTCTCTGTCAAGGATCGAGAGTGGTGATCAAGTTTTAGCGGTGTGCTCTCCATGGCGTAGTGTGAGGAACTGTCTAGAGAAATAGCCCCAGTCATCACCTGAGTTGTACAAACAGAATGGGGATCATAGTTTTTCTCTATTTTGAGATTCATCAAGGGATGATAATTTTTAGGAAAAGTGTTACAATTCGAGCTTTCACTGACTGAAGTTTTATGTTTCACACTAGGGTATCCTCTGTGTAAGTCGTCAGCGGACCTTTGAGCTGGTGCGCTATGATAATACTCACTATTCTCACCATTCATGCACACTTGAAAAGAAGACCGGTGACCTGTTCTCACAGCAGAGGGCCATTGCACAATGTGTACCTTGCAGCTACCATCATTACTACCACTCTCACTCACGGGTAGAGACTGGTATAAATGTTTTCCCCTCACCGTCCTAGGCACGGCGGGTGGCCGCGACGGCGGGAAAATAGCACCACTCTCTGCGCCGCAGTCATCATCATCATCACCGTCATCGTCCGAAGAATAATCGGACGAGTCTTTATTCGCGTTACCGCTCCAGCTGCAGCCTGCAGTGTAGTATCGATCCACGTAGTGCGCCTTGGGGAACCCCCTTCCATCCATAACGTAGGAATCGAATGACGCCACTGAATCGAAGTCACTGCTGCCGGTGCGGAGGTGCACCACTTGGATTTTAGGATTGGGCGCCGACGATGATGACGTGCTGGGGTAACTCTCCTCCGCCGCCTTAGCCGAAGCCACCTCAGGCCCTCTCACCAGCTTAATGGCTTCTCTGGGGGCGACCTCCCGCGACCTTGTGACCTCTCTTGACCCAGGGATGATGTCATCGTAGCGTTGGGAGGAGGAAGGGAAGGTGGTTAGGTTGATGTGGTTGCCTTCAGAATGGAAACTTTGCCCTAGAGGTAGGAGGGGATTGAAAAAGAAAAAATAACAAGACATTAGACAAGGAATAGCATGTACATGTTCATATACATGTATATCGAGGGAATAAAATAGGTCAGTGTTATTATGAGGTCAGAAAAAAGAGGAAATGTTGCCCTGAGTGGGATTGGGAAGAGAAAAGAACAGACTTTAGATAAGGATGCTATGTACATTTAGAGAAAAAAAGTAGGTTAAACATATGAGACCAGCAAAAAAACACTTAAACTCTGCCTTGGGAGAGGAGTGAAAAAGAGAATAGAACATACTTTAAGAGACGAAACAACTATAATATACACTCAACAAAATAGGTCAAAGTCTTACAAGGCTGCCCAAAATATATAAAGTTTGCCATGAGAGGGATTGGAGGGAGAAAAGAACAGACTTTAGAGAAAAGGCTGTGTGCTACATGTATCTAGGCCTTGTACATAACAGAGTAGAAAATCATTTAATATAGCCCCATAATTAGACCAACAACAACAATGAAATTTTGCCCTGTAAGGTACTGGAGAAGAGAGGATAAAACAAACAGACTTCAATTCAAATTCAAATGTATTTCTTTCACTCCATAAAAAAAAATGAACATGTACAGAAAATGTACATACACCTGTACGTGTAGGCCTATACAGTGAACTCATACGAAACAACACAAAACCATACAAAACAAAGTATTTAAAATATAAATATATTGATATAATTTGATATACAGTAAATACAGAGTTTGGACTTTAGACATGGACCAGAGAGATATCAAGAGCACAAACAACTCCATGTACGTTAAATTTTTATGAGATTTTCCTCACAACACTGGAAATGTTATTATTTAATTATAACAAGAGCATTGTGCTAGAGATATTGTGATAAATGCCATCATGATAAACAGTAATAATAAAAAAAACACAAGCTCTGTGATGATAACACACTCAAATAGTCACTGTAACCAGCAACTGCAATCTTAGGCCTACCTAAGTCTAGATATGGGTTATTATCGTTCGTAGAACAATTCCTGGAGAACGACGAACAGGCCGTTTCATGACATTCAGAGTCATGAATGTCTCTGACAAAATTAAGGAACTACGGTAGATCAATTGTTTACTGCCCTCTTTTATTGCTCAGCCCACATTAAATAGTAAATAAAACAAGACAATAAATCCCTTCAAAAATATCTTTAAGAAGTTTCATTGATGTCATTGTCATAGAAATGGGCGGTGTTTGGGTAAATCTTTAGATTTGGGAACTTAAATGCATACTTTCCTTTCCTCTTTAAATGTAGGTTTATTGGTAATTGAGCACTTACAAGAACATGTATTACCTGTATAATGGCATTTGGAAGGAAATTGTGTATGTAGCATAAAACAGTCTGGTTTGAGACAAGGCTGTACCAGCCTGTAATGGCCAGCCAAAGGTCAAAGGTCAATGAATATCATCAGGGCCAGGGCCAGGCACAGGGGTTGGTCTTTGAGTCATGCAATAAATATTTAGGACAGAAAGTCCTTTATTTATTTCCTTTTTGGGAGGGCTAACTATACTATTCCTCATAGTTCTTGATACGTGTATAGATGGATGAACTAGGGCTATAATATATCCTACATGTACGTCACCACTCAAAGTGAAATCAAACCTTGAGCAAACTACTCTTGAAGGAAGGAGTAGAATCAGAAGCAGATTGGTGAAAGTTTGAATTAATTTGGACAAAAAAATGAAAGGGTTATGAATTTTTTTAATTTGTAATCACTACAGGTATGGGCTCTTCAAATTGGCTGAATTGGTGATGTCTCTGTGATGTTTAGTGGCAGACAACTTTCCCACTTGCTCCAACACATAAAATGACAAAAATTTCAATTCGTCAAAAATGCATGACTCAGGAGGTCTGATCTCTTTAGAAGGCCAATAATAATATGTTATCCATAATATATTGTGAGTAGTGCCCCAAGGGAGGAGGCACTTTAATAGGAGAAAGACAGAAATTAATGACATTATGTATGCAGTGACAAACGGCAGAAATTATCTGTGAATACGGCAGAAATTAATAACTATGTTGTACAGTCCACTAACCAAAGTACCAATTTGAGATCCGCATAGACTGAGTTATCTCATATTTCAAACATTCATATTAAACTTTCTTATTATTGGTCTGTTTTATTTCAAACTTTCGCCATCTTATTTTTCTGCTTTCATACAAATGATCTTATTACAAGAGTTGGATTGCCCATGAAGACTAAACTACATTGAACAACGTACACAATGCATACTGGGTAGATAACACTTTTCTTCTCACACAAGTAATCTTCAAAGGGCGCTGAACAGTACAAATGTACCCTTCCATTCACACAAAACATAAGGATATTTATGATTTTAACGTTCTTTTATCACATCCAAAAGGAAAGTTAACCTGTAACATTTCGATGTCGAAAGTTCAGACATCTTCCTAAGAGGCAATTTTTCCCTAAAAGGAAAAAAAAAACAATCCTTTTGGATGTGATAAAAGAACTTTACAATCATTATTACAAGACAAGTTTTACAACCATCCTGATAAAACTCTTTCATAAGGAGGATATTTTGTGATGGCACTTTCTTGAAATGGTACAGGGCCTACGTGTACATGTACATGTACGGTGTACCTGTATAGCATTTTAATAATAAAAGGGGTGGTTTATGATCAATATTCTCCTCTTTTTGAATTATAAATAGGAGGGTCATTTGTATTTTTTTTTAATTCATTGCTTTCTGCTTACTACAGGCATATTTAAAATCCTGTATTAAACACATTTGTAAGTATAACACAGAGCTTACTCAGCTGAGTGAGTACCGGTATTAAGCGTAGGACCTTTGTTGTGCAGTAGCCATTCATTTACACATTAGCAAAAAAATGCAACGTTTGTTTTATTTTGTTTTTTCGGCGTGGTGGTTATATCCGAAAGAGCGTTTACAATTTACACATTCTATACAGAGTGAATATCCAGAGAACTTACAAATGTAGACCTACATGTACATGTAGGCCTACCGTTTTAACAACTAAATATTCATACCCCTTGTAAATTTGATGTATTTTGTGTTTTTCGTAACTCAAGAATGAAAGGTGGACAGGTTGAATAAGGGCCTTTGGTGAATACCTTTAGATGTATTAAGCTTTAATATGTCACATTCTCAAGAAATATAAATCAGAACAAATCAATTTTTCACATAAATGTACTTATTAAAGTACAAATTACAAAACTTAGTAAGGGTATGAATAATTTAGTTGTTAATAACTGTACATGTACATGTAGTGCTAATGTACATAGCGGGAAGTATCTATCTACAGATTACAATGTACATGTACATCAACATGTAGCAAATGATCCCATAGGACTACCGGTATACAGTACATGTCTACATGGAGCTATCAATACACATGAGTATTGGACAGCAGACCGGTCCATGGACAGACAGATCGACTATAGACAGGCTTTTCAGTGGGAGTGCATTCCCAGAGAGCTCTAGAGTCTACTCTAGGAGTAGGAGAGGCAACCTTTGAAACTCAATTCACAAGACAATCACAGCACTGTGTGATCTCAAATTGACTTCCAACATGTCATATTTACACGAGCCTCACCTAGTCTATGCTCCATACTTCAAGTTCATAAAAATATAATGGTACAATACATTAACATGTAAAATTGTAAATGTGTGTCCTGTGCCCTACGTTATTCATCCTACAAATAATACAATTACAGGCAATAATTTGAGGTTACAATGTATAATATAGTCAATGCTCCACATTTCATACAATTACGGTACAAGTACAGGTGTACATGTACATGAGCCGGGGTAATAATTTCCAAATTTGGAAGCATATAGAGATGTTTAAATACAAGAACCGGATATTATTATTATTATTATTATTATTATGTAAAATGTACAGTGTACTGTGTACATGTACACAAGTACATTTATGTGCCGTTTCATAGATTTTTTTCCTGCTTTCTCCTTTTGTAATCCTCCAATGGAACGTGGCTCCTTGTTCATAGAACATGTTCAATACAATTCCTGGTATTGCCATAATTAAACCCTTTTTGTGACAATCATTCCACGCTTTGTGGTTCGGCTCAATAACTTGTGATTCATAGTACCGGGTACTACAATACATGTGTACATGTACTGTATATGCCAGATGTACAGTGTATGAGTAGAGAGGGCAAAAATATCTGAAAACCCTGCATTCATTTTTGTTTCATGATTTTGTATATATTGAGTTTGATGCTAGGAATTGTTAAAAAGAAATTAAGCTTTAAAACCCTTAAATTGGCAACACAATGATATATTCATAATCACTGCTTTTCAATCAAAATTTGACATATTTCTAACTTTATACAGTGTACGTACATGTATATATTGTTTTCAGAGACATTACATTCTATTTTAACAATGTAGCGATAAAAGAAAAATATTGTTGTATTGCCTATTTTAAGAACAGTATGTGATCAATTTAAGCCTAAAAATAAATCTGTCCTAAAAGGGTTACGTTATGTGTCCGGACAGGTTGTGTATCCAGACTGTTGATTTAAGACAGCAATTTGAAGAAGTTTATTTTTGTATTAAGCAATATTTCATAAATGTTCTAAGACTGTATGTTGGACAATACATGTACAGGGTGTACATGTATTATAAAGGACAAATATTCATGTTGGTTTAATAGTGCTATTTGATGAATATTTTGTCGAGAAGAAGAGGCAATATGTTTGTTTAAGTGTCCGGACAGCCAACCCTTCATAATGCATGTACAGTGTAGCTGTGCCTGTGGGCTGTTGGGACTCCAGTTATGGATCGTGAGACACAGGTTCTTTAATTTTCTTTTTACCACCAAAAAGATTCTAGCTAGCAGCTCGAATAGGCTCAATTACATGCAGGACAAATTTACCACTGATTCATGATTTCAAGATACAGGCCTACACAAATGGGTTGGCCTAATGGAATCCCCTGTTTCTATGACAACAATATTAGTTTTCATATTGCTTTCTTGTAAGTTGTAAGCCTTCACGATAGTGTCATCACCAATGTTTGGAGTTCGATAAAACCATCACTCATCCATAGCCCATTATCTTCTCACAACAAGACATTTAATAGTCTGCAGGCACAGAGCCACAGACCCTTGTTATTCATAGAGCGTGGTGCTTACGTGTACATGTAGCAGTGCGTCTGAAGTCTGAACAGCGAGACTACGCAGACTGCATGGTCTACTGCACCCCATAGGCTCTGTATTATAGTTGCTCCTAACACAGCCAGAGAGTGGTATTAAACAGAGTTAGGCTGGGTTCAAGAGTCAAGATTTTCTGAAATTGTGTTAAGTGTCATATCAGAGTCTGTATCTGCAGACTAATACCGCACCTATACCAGTGGACATACAGTACATGTACAGTACCATGGGAATTGGGTCATCTCTCTCTCTCTCTCCCTCCCCTTCCCCTCTTCATTCTCACTTTCTCTGACAGGTGTCAATGCACTTTTACTTTTATAATTGAAGGGGTCTTGTACAAATAACGTAGAATTAGAAGACTGACCACAAAAATGCAAAGGGCTTGAGAATTTGCCATTTGAATAGTAAGGTGTGGGCATATTGTGTAGGCCCCCACAGTACAAATGTTAGGGACACTGATTTTCCGCGATCACGGAAAACGGACGGAATTCACGGAAATGACCATTTGAAACGGAAAATGCAATTCCGAACGGAAAATCGCGGAAAACCCTTTTTCAAGGAGAAAATCGTAAAACTTACACTATTTTTGTGATTCGTCATTCGTTATGCAGTGAAAAAATATCGGGCCTAATATTATGGTTAATAACTCTGAATATTTAGCGATATTCGTCAGATTCTTTGGAGACAGGGCGCTGCCATTTTGTTTGACACAAAACTCGATCCTATTATGCCAGCTAGGCGCGCATGCGGCCGCAAAGTGTAAGGCGAGATTGCCGTACACATGCACAGTTCAGCACAATATTAGTAAAGGGGCTGGCGTGTGCGCCTAGTATTACATAGACGTAATACTAGGCACATACACGCCAGCAGCGAGCGGTAGGTGTGGCGAGATTGTACACACGCTGATGTACAGTTCGAAAAAGGGGCTGGCATGTGCGCCTAAAATCGATCGATCGCTGACGTGACAACCAAGACTGAAATGTTCGTCTAGATCTCTAGCATGTTTGTATGCAAATCTTATGTAAACGGAATTTCAGCTTTTTCATGTGTACAAAGTCTATGGCAAAACGGAATTTCCGTTTTTCAGTCCATCTGAAACGGAATTCCTGATTTTCTGAAACGGAAAAGGCCTTTTTTTGAAACGGAAAATCAGTGTCCCTAAAATGTACATCGATATACTGTACGTGGGCTGATTTACAGATTTAGAAATTTGAACAAGAATGCTTTTATAGTACATGTATACCATCAGAAAAACAACAATTCACTTGGTGACTTGGTATGCATGAAGGGACTCCAATGTTTTGCTCATATGAATGTACATGTACAGTACATGTACATGTAAATGTACACTGTATCAAGTTTAATAATATTTGATATATACATGTACATGATTGATGTACATATAATTGTTTAGCTTACATACTTACATGTAGTACAGGTGTACATGTACATGTACAGACCTAGTGACATGTACATTGTACATGTATAAATTACAAGCAAGAATATTATTCAATGGTACATTTATTCAAAATCTGTCTCACAGCCTACATGTAGGCTGAATTGTATAAATCTTAATATACAACAACAAAAAAAAGCATAACAATGCATATAAGAAATTCAATAAAAGAATGATACGTGATTTGTCATGGTAAATGTGCGTCATAAGTAACAGGATTAATATATTCCAATTGACTAACAAAAGAAGAACAAGCAAAGGTACACATAGTAGTCATTGAGAAGAGAAGGGAAAGGTATGTAAGAAAAAAAGGAAAGACGGATGAAGAGAAGGGAGAGACTTAATGTAGAGATTGAATATACAGCTATGAAATTATTCATACAACTAAATTATTCATACCCTTACCAAGTTTTGTACTTTTTTAAGTATGCGAAAAATGATTTGTCTCAATTGACATTTCTTGAGAATGTGACATATTAATGCTGGCATCTAATAGTATTCAACAATTCAAGCGGTCCACCTTTCATTCTTGAGTTACGAAAAACACAAAAAACATGAAATTTACAAGGGGTATGAATAATTTTAGTTGTTAACTGTATGCCTACAATGAAAATTGAAATTTACAACAGAGGACCGAGTTCAGTACACTGCACACGTAATACTGTAAATGTAGTATTCCAACCATGAGTTCAGTATTTCTCACTGCCCTAAGGGGAAGTTTTTATAAGAAATAAAGTCATGCAGCCACAATGGCCCTTCTGTTGTTAAAAGAAACAATAACAAAATTGCCTCAATGAAATTCCTGCAACTTATGTCAGCTAGTGCTTGTTTCCACTCAAAACAATTCTGGCAGGCAATTGAAGCAACGGACAGAAAGATGCTAAAAGAAATTATGAATATCCCCACGGCCCACACACGCAGGGCCTACAATCTACATGTACATGTACATAGTTTATTTTGTTTTAAAGATACTATGTCCCTTGTGCAGCCAACATCAAATTCTGTAGAACTTTGCAGGAATTATGAATATGTCATGTATGTCCTATCTGTGAAATTTAAACGTTAGCAGTGTCCTAATATTCAAATTATGCAAGGAAACCCGTTTACTTGCTAGACTTCACTGTCAGACACTATTGAGTGACTGACTGGCTTTTTCATCTTTGGTAATAACATACATAAAATGAGCTGTAAAGGGTACATGAGCATTTGTCTACATCAATAACCCACTTCTTGTAATGGCCAAAATTAAACTGATTGAATCTTTGCGCAGCATAAAACGTACGACCATTCGGTACAATGGTCTGAAAAATCAGACTATTACTTACTGGCTCTATAGCTCCTAAGTCGATTCGACAACTAATAGTCGTTATTTTCCCACTTAAAGACATTTTCAAGCCCCTTTTTTTTAGGAAAGTTCTTAATTAGTATTGTCTTTCAAATGCTGTTGGAATTTAACCTTTTCATTTTTTGGCCTGCAAATGGGACATAGTACCTTTAAACTCTATAGACTTTATACATGTAACATGTACATTTTTTGCATGAAATTCACAGAACTTTGTATTATTAAAATGGAAAATTTATAATCCAGATTTCAGCTCAAACTATATACACTGTACATGTATGCATGTTTTCTCCAAAGGCTAAATTTCTTAATATCAAATTTGCATTGAAATTTTTTTAACTGGCAACAAATTTGAAATAATGGGCTTCCCAACAGTCCCATAAAGATTGCAAATATTTGTTTCACTCTCTCTTTATAGTACATTGTAGATACAGGTAATTAAATTTGTTGCACATGGTCTACAAAACCTGTATACATGTAGGCCTATACAGTATTTTATGATGTTGCCTTTTAAACATATGAAATATGTTTTCTTTAGTGCTCACAAATCCTTGAAATTATTGAAATCAATCTAAAACTGAATTGGGCTAATGAGTTTGGTATGTATAATATATGCTATGATATTGCCATGTTTAATATGAAATATGCTTTCTTGAATAGCAGCTATAAAAAATTTAGCTCTTACAAATCCCTGACATTATTAAAATCAATCTGAAACTGGATTTGACTTTAATATAAATATTATTTTTAACACATACATGTACATATGCTATGAGTATGATGTTGCCTTTTTAATGAAATACACTTTCTTTGGCGCTTTCAAATTCCTGACATTATTGAAATCCATCTGAAACTGGATTTGACTCAGGAGTTTAGTAATATCCTGCAGTACAAGTACAGTAATAACAATGTGATAGAAAATGTACTCCCAATATTGCAATGGTACTCGGTAGAAGAAAAAATCGGTGCCAAATCTTGGCATAAATATGGTAATGACGGCTGATTTGGTTTTCGATGCGTTCGCGTAAAGGGACACACACTCCATAAGTGCTTCCCGATGCTGGGCCCCTACAACACAATTATGGTGAAATATAGTTGGCACCAAATGCCCCCAGCTCTGGAAATTAGTCTCTAAGCTCCGGCTCTGCGAATATGGGTGCAATTTGGTGATTTACTGGAGATATAGAGAGAAGGGAAAGGGAGAGAGAGAGAGAGAGAAGGGGAAACCTTGGAAATTTTTGGCTCGTCTGGATTATTACCGATTGATGAATTGTCTCCGCTCACTGTGTAATGCAGAATGTAAATGAGCCATATTGGTGTGAAACTGTAGCGTGTTTCCACTCGGCGCATAAATCTATTACTCGCACACAAATTACCGCTGGAGCTACTGTACATGTACGGTGTACAGATCTATGTACATCATGATATGCGTAGTACGTAGAGTGTAAATGAGGGAGATTGGTGTGAAACTGTAGAGTGTTTCCACTCGCTGCATACAAGTACATGTAAATCTATTACTCCCACACAAATTACCGCTTGAGCTGCGGTGTACAGATGCACAGTACAGGTGTATGATGAAATGCCTAGTGCATGTACTGTAGCCCAGTGCTTACATGTACACCAAGAAAAGGCAAGAATTGTTGTGCAAAATGTAAATTGCTACCATTGTGAATGTCATGTACATACATGTACATGTACATGTACTATACTTGCAGGCTCCCCCTCTTGAGTCTTGTATATTGTGATTCGCAATACCAGACATCTTGATCATAATGAATCCTCGTCATTTTCATAAGTCATTTACAATTGTTGTGCAATCTGCATCTTGCATCTACATGTAGATGTACATGTAATCAAATTTTGTCCATAATGCCATTTGGAAGGATACTAAAAAATATTGTCTTTTCTTATTTCTAACACACTGTACATGTAGATTCAAAAGCATATCTTTCCAAACAAATTTTTGGTAACTTTTTTCACGTTTCATTCAAAATTAGGCAAATGGTCATTCCATTTCACACTGACGACCTTTTATTGGAAAAGCACAACAGTGAAAAGAAAATATTAATGTTCTTGGAAATCTGTGTGGGGAATTATTTCTTTCCATTTCACACTTAAAATTCCTTTTCTTCATAATTCATGTACCGTAAAGGCGTAAACATTCATCAATTCCAAGTACGATGGGGGCATTGGGGGTTGTGTTTATTTGCGGTATAATTTCACACAAATTATGCACTATTAAACTTGAGTATCAATAAATTCTGTTCCTGTCAACATTTGCCATTAAGAATATTGTGAAACATAACTTTTCAAAGATTAATAAAATCTGGAAGGTGAAACTGTTTGAATTCCGGTTTAAAATTCCTGTTTGAAATCTACATGTACATGTACAGTACATGTACCTCTCCTGATATAACCGAGCTGTCCAGACATACATGTACATGTACAACACTGCAATTTCACTGAACTAACAAATTCAAATTATCAATTTTGATTTTAAAAATGTCATGATTGTGAACTATAGTTTAACCCTCAAATTCAAGCTACATGTGTATGTATACACATGTACATGTACAACTGTACATGTACATGTATTCAATACACAACAGGCACCTGTTATCTTATCACTCAATAATGACTTGATTAACAATAACACATTACGCCTCGAAGCAGGCTAGTTCGACGACGCCAAAGCGGTCGGAGCACTGGCGTGACATTTAAACAGGACCTCTTATCTTCCTGAGATGTAAACACAGTCCGCCCAAAACAGACCTGACGTTGGAAACACACGTGAGCTACGCCAAGCGAGGGAGTTGTACGTGACATTTTGGGGGTTCGGTCGTTGACATAGAGTCGGAAGTGTAAATCCACAAGTGGGAGTTAAGATTTGCAATGTAGAGACAGCGAGATGGCAGGATTTAAGCTTATAATTAAAGTGTTTACATATGAGAAATCAGTGACTGTCATTCGTTATATTAAAGTCAGGATTGTAAGTTTCATCAATGGTGTTTAAAGGACAATCCCAGTTCCAACCCTTGTAATATTAAGTTCATTTGTATGTGAGCAGAAAAAATGATATACTGTACACAGAATGGCGAAAGTCTGAAATAATTCAAACCAATAATGAGAAAGTTACGAATGTTTGAGATTTGAGAAATAATGAGATCAGTTTTTATAAAGTCTATATGCGAATCTCAAATTGTCAGTTTGGTCAGTGGATTGTGACGTAGTAGTGGTACAATAGTATCATTAATTTCTATTTTCCTCTTAAATGCTTTCTTCCTTGGGGCATTTTATATTATGGTTAACATATTATCATAGGTCCTCTATAGAGAATAGACCCTACTGAGTCATACATTTTTGAAAAATTGAAATTTCACTAATTTTTGTGTGTTTGGAACAAATGGGAAAATTTGTTTTCGAATTACAGAGATATTACCGATGTCGATCAGGCCAATTTCAAGAGCCCATACATGTACATGTACATGTACCTAATATTACCTATAGTGATTACAACTTTCAAGCTCATTTTTTGTGCGATTTCATTGAAACGTTCATCAGTCTACTTCTCTGATGTTTCTGCTTTCTGCTTTCTTCTAGAGTAGTTTGCATCAAGGTTGGATTTTCCTTTAAAGTTAAAAAATTTCCTATGGGACAAGGGGTTGTTTCACAAAGACTAATATCGACTTTGAGTTGGACTTAAATATGGCAGGCCGTTCATGCCACTGTTTGCTCTCACCATTTACTGGCATTGGTCTCTCAAGGGAAGTACAACTCATGGTCACAACTCACAAATTTTATCTACAGAATTTACATTTTTGATAATTCATTATTGAAGGAAAAAATATTATCTAAAGATCATAATAGTGAGAGCAAACAGTGGCATGAACGGCCTGCCATATTTAAGTCCAACTTAAAGTCGACAAGTCGTTCTTAGACTTTGTGAAACACTTCCCTGGAGGCCTCTTTGTATTAAATGGGAAGTATAGTACGTCCTGATATTAGGTTGGTTTTAATAGAAGCAGAAAAATAAGAGAAACCGGTCAGTGAAAGTTCGAGCAAAAAAACGATAAAAAATAAGAAAGTTATGAATTTTTGAAGGTGGAATCAATCAAACATAAATTGGCAACTCTGTGTTGCATATTGCGAGCTACCCTGACTCCCCTCCCCATTTACCCTGTTTATACTACATGTATTAAAAACTTCAAAAATCTATAATTTATAATGATTATATTTGACAATTTTTGATCATATATTCACAATAAAATAAATAATTTGTGCAAATATGTTTGTAAACATGATGTAACCCCTGTATGAAACAAATTTATTCCGTCAAATTTAATAACATTTTCTGTACAGAGCAAATTGTAGAGGGGCTCACATGATACGTCACAGTGTTGCCAATTTGTGTTTCACTGATGACAACTGGGGCTGTCATATTATCAAGCAAACTGCTTACAATGACAGTCCTTCTTCCGCAAATATTTTTATAATATTTTATAATGTTTGAGAAAATTTAGTATCTATGACAGTTTATCATTTCGTTTTTGAAAATAACAATTTTTTATATACATATACATGTATTTGCTTTTTATGATTCATTGTCAGAAAAATACTTATTGTACTTCATATTATTATTGTTATCGAAAAACTGTGTACTTACATGAATGCATAAGAAAATCAAATCAAATCAAATCAAAACTTCAAAAATTCACAACCTTCCTATTTCTAATCAGATTTTGCTCAAACCGTCACTAATTTGTTTCTCCATTTTTTTCTGCTTCTATTAAAACCAACTTAGAGATAATCTCGAGTTCTGGTAAATATAGAAAATAGACTTCTCCCAGAATCCAACGAAACTTACACTGGATGTTCAAGATTACAAATAAATGACATGTGCCAAACAATTATAGTAGAAAATGTACAGTGGCTGACTGGCTGAGTAATGACTCTATAATGAGCAGAGAAAGATAAGGAAATCCGGGTAAGTAGGCCCGCCACCATGTGCCTATCGAAGATGATGCCCAGTAAGTTTTTGTGCGTTTGTTTTTATTTTACTGGTTCAAACAACCATAAGAACGGTATGTACCAATCTAGTATTTAATCTACTGCAGGTTAAACAAAAATGAAGAAATACCAGTAATAGCAATTTTCTCTCAAATTACGATTCCCATACCAGAGCTCAAGATTAGCTTTAATATCAGGGTAGACCTCCCTATGGCAGAGCTGCCAACCTTGTGCAACAAAAAAAGGAACCATAATGGCAAAAAAAAGGAATTTCAAGCACAAAAAAAAGGAATTCATTAAAACTAAACTTACAAGTTACAACCACGCATGACACACTTCCAATGCAGAAACGTCCATTCCTCATGCTGTTATTTCCATATTAGGACCTATACATGTAGTTTATTTATAAGTAGGTATTTGGGGGGTCTTTTTGTTGGTATTATCGATGTTTCATTCTTTTGAGAATTTCACTTTTTTTTCTTTTCGTTTACTCTTTTAAATTCGTACTCTTCATAAATCTCTATTGAAGTTTTCTATTGAAGTAGTGATCAACATTTTAGGGTATTTGCCAAAAAAAAAAGAAAAGAAAAAAAGTATTTTATGAAGAAAAAACGTACTACCGTAATTTTGAGGAAAAAAAACAGAATTATTCCGGAAAAAACGTCATGGTTTGCAGCTCTGCTATGGGATGAGGGAATTCAGTAATCAATCTCTTAAAATACATCCATCTCAATACTAATCAATAGTCTACATTGTTGGAGATTGTACATTAGGCTTCAGCCATCTTCTCCATTATCTGTTCTTGGTTAATGCCATCCAATTAACAGAGTCCACATTCATTATTGGCTTTCAATTGAGAGTAAATCAACTTGATGCACTTTTAATTAATAGTCAGTGACAATAAAGCTTTTCAAATCCATTATTTGGAGGTGAAAACAGGAAAAACAACTCATCAATATGAATACTTGGTGAAGCCCTTGTAAGGAATACTAAATGCAATTTTCCATAGTTTTATATTCAGTTATGGATTTCAAACAGAAATTGTAAAATTCTGAATCTACTTAAATTGAGTAGTACTTTGTATTATCAAAGAAAATACAAAGCACTCAATTATTTAAACTTATCTACATGTGTAGGTTGCTTTCATTTAAAGACATTAATTAATTAGTTAATTACTTAACCACACATGTAGATAATTTTATTTATCTAAATGTGTTTGTTTATTTACTTATTTACATTGTATATTGTTTTTGCTCTATTCTTAAATTCTACAATTATTTTTTTAAAGCATAAATGGAGCTTGAACAGAAATACATAAAACCTATAACGGGCCCCTATCCCACTTAAAAGGGTACATTACATGCATAGATTTTAATAGCCATCGCTGTCAATACTTGTATTTTACCTTGATGAATGCTATGCAATTAACAGAGTCTACATTTATCATTGGACTTCAAATGGGAGTTAGTGTAAATCAGCTTGACACACTTTGAATTATTCATCGGTGATGGAGCGTGCCGCAAGTTTTCAATATCGAGTTTAACGATTCCATGTCTGCTCAGTTTATTACTTTTTCAGAAGGGCAGTTCATAAAAGAATATGTGAATATTTAATGTTGCTCAATTCAACTTCAGAATATTTTCTGCATTAAAATTCCCATACCGGTATATGAGTTGTATAGTTAAGGCAGTGTAGATGTAATTATGAGTTGGATAAAATATGAAAATATTGTCTTCAAATGAGACACAATGTTATTAATGGTACACAATGTACAAACATGTACATTTTAAATATATTTATTAAGGCCCTAGTTTTTAATACATTTTTAATCGGTTAAATGGAGCATAATCTCATTAGTTGGGACAGAATTAATTCATAACTTAGAAGTTCAATAACAAAAATTCTGCAGTAATGAATCCTGAATGGTACTGAAGCCATGCATAACAAAATGGATTAATTCAATTGAGACTTTTTTTTCATTTACAATTGAAGGACATGATTTAATGCAAAGTCATTAAAAAAAAATGCTTGGCAATCATTCCCTGAAAGGTACATGTACATGTACAAAAATATATTTGAATGGTCTTGAGAACCTTTATAAATATACTGTACATGATACATGAATATGACTGCTTATGACATCATGGCTGGTAAAAATTGAAAGATTCCTTTGCAAATAGTTTTTGACAATAAGCCAATAGTAGTGTACATTACATTTGACAATATATGTACAAAAATATATGTTTAAAAAAAGATGTAGGATTCAAGGGGTATTGAATATTTACATGTAAAACTGTTGTTTAGAAGAAGTTAGAAATTCAATTTAGAACACAGTTCATTTTATACTACATTCCCTAATTTTCCTTACTAAATTGTACAGGTACATGTAAATTACAATGTGCACAGACAGTATGTACATGTAAATGCTATGCTTACCGCTATCAAAATTCTGTACTTTTACGATATTTTTAAAATGCTAGGCCAAATCGATGAACATTCACTTATTAAAGAGAGAAACAGAAATTAATGATATTCTAGTAAACGACAAACGGGATACATGTACTGTACATGTACAGTAGTTACATTATCTACAAATACGTCATGATCCACTGACCAAATTGCCAATTTGATATTTGCATTTAGGCTTAGTGATCTCATATTTCAAACGTTCATAAGTTTCTTATTACTGGTCTGATTCTGTTTATCTTATTTTCTGCTTTCATACAAATGAACTTATTGACAGTCAGGGAAATCTAAGATATAGCCTACATTGGATACAACTATACGGTACTTAAAGGAATTTACATTTAAATTGCATTTGGAAGAAAATGCCACTCATACATGTACATGTCCATACCTAGGTGATCTACAGCTACAGTACATCCAAAATAAATGGGTCACTGCATTATTTGTCTAAATTGCAGTTGCATGTCCTGGACATGTACAACCTGAATATTGTGAGAAGATGTTTATAGTGTGACTGACTGTCTGTGTGTGGGGGGTGGGAGTGGGAGGAGGGAGGGGAGTGGGAGTGGGAGGAGGGGGATGGGAGGAGTGAAGGGGAGGGAGGAGGGGAGGGAGTGGGAGGAGGGGAGTGGAGTGGGAGGAGGGAGGGAGGGAGGGGAGGGAGGAGAGTGGGAGGAGGGGAGAGTGGGAGGAGGGGAGGGGAGGGGGAGGGGAGGGGAGTGGGAGGAGTGGGAGGAGAGTGGGAGGAGAGTGGGAGGAGGAGAGTGGGAGGAGGGAGTGGGAGGAGGGGAGGGAGTGGGAGGAGGGGAGGGGATGGGAGGAGGGGAGGGAGTGGGAGGAGAGTGGGAGGAGGGGAGGGAGTGGGAGGAGGGAGGGGAGTGGGAGGAGGGGAGGGGAGTGGGAGGAGGGAGTAGGAGTGGGAGGAGGGAGTAGGAGTGGGAGGAGGGGAGGGAGTGGGAGGGGAGTGGAGGGGGAGTGGGAGGGGGAGGAGGAGGGAGAGTGGGAGTTGATGTTTCCCAGTACACATCATGTACATGAATGTCCATAACAAACAAAACGGGTACAGCCGCACAGGCAACTACATGTATTTCTGAATTTGATAATCCATTCCCAACTCTGCCTTCCATAAAAATAACTGTTTATGAACTATCAAAAGTTTAGGTTTGTCACAACCATCAGTATCAGCAAATGTCAATGGGGGATGTACGGTGGTACAGTGTACATGTAATTACCATAGAAACTGTCATGTGCTAAACTTTTCTCAATACAAATAGTTCTCAAATAGTGCGCAGCATGCCAGCATTTAGGGTATCTACATGTACATGTATGTAAACTTGATTCTTTTGCTGTTCCTAATATTAAAGTCATTTACAAAAAATACACTGTTCTAAAGCATGTCAATTGTCAAATGATCTATATTCAACATTTATACTTCGAAAACTAATATATAAAATGAAAGAAACTTTGAAAGTATGAAACTTGGGAGAAAGATTCCCTCTTGACAAAAATCTGTTAAAATCTCTAGATTATAGACAATATAAAAACAAAAAACAACAACAAATAAAACAAACACAATGAATGATAATGCATGCTTGGGAATCGTAATATCAAACAAATCTTTGGTCAACCTGTGAAATAAACAAAAGCAACCTACATGTATAACTACAGTTTTATCAATTGGAATCTGTACCCAGCAACCCTCACAACAATTCACATGTACATGTACAATGTACATGTACATATGTACTGTATCCAACAATTTCATACCTTCAATTTTTTTTATATCACAGCTGACTAAATATTTTTGGCTAAAGTTTCGAATATCTTGTATGACGCACCTTGACTTAAAACTGAACAAAATGGCTGGTTCACCCAAGAAAAAAAAAAACAGCATTTTGGTATGAGCTTATCTTTGAATAATTCTGCAATATCCTCACACTACTCTAGTAGGGTGTCTGAACGATTTTTCAATTTTCCCTTTTGGATCGTTTTTCACCATTTTGGTTGGATAATTGAAAAAAATTTTCACTCAGAATAATACATTTCAAATTTCAAGACTCACCGATGTTTCTATCAAAAGTTACAGCCCCTTCAATTCCCTACAATATTCATCCATTTTTGTAAGAATCGACGAAAAAGACGTACACGCAGAGTTATGTTGTTTTGCTAAATTTAGCACAACAGCTGAATTGCGCAATATGCAGCGTACACATACGCGCAAGCGTACGCGTGTTGCTTAAATGTTGCGCGATCGGCAATCCATTGTCTTCAATGGGCACCCACTTCCGGTTTGTAGACACGCGCCCGATGCATATTCATGTGCAGATTTTACGCGCTATCACCATGGGTTCGGCCGGCGCGAGCTCACGCCTCCCTACTTAGCTGATCCGAAAAATGTGGGGAAGGGTATTTTCAAACTGTAATTGTTTGTGATCCCTGGGGCTAGCGAAAAAATAAGCGTAGGGATATTTTCCTTACGACTGGGACTACTTATCGCCAGGGCGTCATATCTCATAAGTGGCAAATTTCGAGTTAGCCAGGAAACAATGTTTAAATAGCTGTTTTGACCAAGATATTTTTAGAATTTCGAGATGACGCCCCTCTGGAAATATTGGAATTAATCTGCTCTTTCATATGACACCTCATTTATTGAGTATCACCTTCAGGATCACAAAGAATAAGGGTTTGAACTTCAAAAAAAAAAAAAAAACTTTGACCAATTTTGCATGATCGCGTAATGCACATAGACTGCATAGGGCTGTGTGCAATCTCTATGGGAAGGATTTTAGCTCACAACATCGGGTGCGCGATCAGACACCCTAACTCTAGTTAGATGAGCACAAGAAATTTTAAAATCATGGAGATGAGCTTTAATTGTATTTCATATTTATCACTGAAATGGAGAACAAAACAAAACATTTCATCTATCGCTACCACTCATAGAAATGGGGTGATTAACTGTGATTTCCAAATATAATGTTTTGTGCTATGGCATGGCCTATGGCTATGGCCCTCGGCCCTCATCAGAATCATTTTTGAAAGATGTGTCTAATAGTACAAGACTAAATCCTTCACTCATTTTTTTTTTAAAGAAAAGAAAGAGGGCACTACACAGGCCGCGCCATCTGAGATCCTGAGGGTTATTGTGTAGGGATTTTAATCAAATCCCGCATCCACTTTCTTCTCCTTATATTTATAACAACAAATAATTACCTCTCCTGCGGACAGTGACTGGACGCTGGTATCGCCACCATGACGTAACTTTCACAGAGACAAGATAAGCTCCCATTACCAAAGACAGGAAAACCAGCAGACCGATCAACGCACATAGACTGAGAAAATACCAAGAATTTCTTTCATCTTTTCCCGCTTTTAAAATATTCACGTTCAGATCTTGCGGGGCAGATCCAAGCCCGGTTTTATCCCCTTTGACACCATCCGGCTTTCCTGAAAAATCAAGCGTAACTTGGACGTTTGATGCTTTATCGTTCCTTGGCGGGTTTGTGGCAAGATTTATATCAACTTGTTCGTAACGTACGCAAGGACCGGAGTCCATGTTTATTCCACATGTTTGGCAAACTGTATCCTGCGTTGGAGTGCAAGATTTCTTTGTTATCTCATCGAGTTTGCAAAGAGTGCAAGGTAGGCATAATTTCAGTGGTACAATTTCATCTTCTTCATTTTCATTGGGTACTTTGCTACTGCCACCATTAGAGGAGCTCCTCGTTCCACTGCGCCCTACGATAGTAGCGACCGCTGATCTCCCAGTCCGGCGGCGAGGGCGAGTATGCTCGTAGAATCCCGGTGGGCACACTTTTTCGGCCACTGTGTCCGCAGTCGAACGCTGCAATACTATGTGTACAGTCGAGCCATTGCTGTTGCCCACAACACGGGCCTGTATTCCCGACGCATCCCGTAGTGACAGCGAGTGTATCGGCAACAAAATTTGCGAATTACTGATCAAACACAGCAACACGTACCACAATCGTTCCACCATGTTAAACGGGAACATCTCAAAATTGTTACTTTAAATAACTTGCTTCCAGAAATAGACGTAATCATTGCGTAAGAAGCCTACAAATGATGACAGAAAATACCGGAATCCCCCGCAGTGAAGTGACAATGGGTGTTGCTCAGACTCGCCTCCATCTTCATGTATAGCCTCATTTCCAGATAATTTCTATTTATTTATAAAACAAAATATGTCAATGTTTTGCAATTTGTTGTGTTTTGGATTTTTTCCAATGCATCTAAAATATTAATTTATTTGTATTTCTCGCTACCTTGTTTTGTTTTATTTATTTAGATGCATAGGCATATATTGGGGATAGAGTCTAGACGTAAAACTATAAGTAAAGAGGAAAATATTTTGTATTAACATCGCCCCCCCCCCAAGCAGATGCCAGAAGGACAGTGGGGGGTGCATAGCAGTGTTTGTTTATTTTTTTTTTCTTTCTAATATTGAATCAGGGTTGATACAGGGTGGTTGATGATAACCTAAACTTGATTCCACTGATGCAGTCCAAGAAACGAGAATTGGTTGATGAACCGTTGTGAATATTCTAGTATCTTTATAAACATTACTGAACAAGTACAAGTTACATAATATGGCAATTAGATTCCCCTTATTAAAATAAAAGATCAAATAGTTTTCAGAACACCTAGGTTATTTTGAAATAAGTTTTATTTCCGAATGATTGCCCCGGCCCCCCTCCCTCCCCGTCTCTCCCCTCCCTCTCTCTCTCTCTCTCTCTGTCTCTCTCTCTCTCTCTCTCTCCATTACATATATATATATATATATATATATATATATATATATATATATATATATATATATATATCATATCTTTTCCTTTATATTCAATTTCATAGTTTTAAGGACACTTTTAACCCTATAGAAATTGTAGTGCTGTTTTTATCCTTTTAATCCTATATGTTTCATAGTTGCATAAATTGTTTAAAAAAAACTTACCTTTAAACATCATTAAGCACGTATTTTTATCATTATTGATGAGCAAAGTAACACTGATAGAAAAGGTTGACCAACGTTGTTTTAAAGTCTTGAATGAGGTTACATATTTGTGTACGTTATTTGAGACATGAGTGGAGTATAAAACAGACGACTCTCTCAGTATTTGGTATAGCGCCATCACGAGTTGAGATGCTATATAGTGTAAGAGTTGCGATTGATCCGAACCAATCGCAAGTCCTCCAATCAATCGCATCTTTGCAGTCTTCTGACTCTTATGTACATAGTTGCGATTGATATCAATCGCAAATAAGTTGCAATAAGTCGCAACTGTTATTTTAAAGAGTTGCAAATCATTCAAATCAATCAATGTATTATAAAAAGTTGCGAATTATTTGAATCAATCGCAACTGTGTACTTAAAAGATAGGGGTAGCGATTAATTTCAAGTTGCCTTTGATTCAAATCAATCCAACTATTTATAAGACGGGGTCCTGGGATTTCTTTTCGTTCTGCAGATCCGACTTGCCTTCAATAGAGGCAGAAATATTAAAGAAAAGAATTTAAAGGACTTGCTCTTATTAATCTAAAATCAATACGATATAATTCGAAAACAGACGCCTGGAACACAAAATGAATTACGATTGCGATATTATTCTTTTCAAGAGTTCTTGTTAACATTTGGCTTAAAAACAAAACATTTGACCTATTCTTTTATTTTGATATAAATATACAAAGATATAAATTCTCATAGACAATGATATCATTGTAATCAGTTAATAAGCGTTTCCTTTCTGTAAATCATGGAATCTTTGGCGTAATCAGCAGAGGAAATGTAGGCCTATTAAAAAAACAATGAATATCCATCTAACAAGGCGGATGTTATTGATTATGGCCTAACAGATTGAATACTGACACTTCCTCTATTTGGGTCTATACATAGAAGTTTGGAGATTCTACATAAATAAGAGCTTTTATCCGTCGGCCCATATATATTTGAAGTTCAAAGTATCATTTTACTTTTTCCATTTCATTTTCAACAAAATACTCAAGTAGTTGTACAATGCCATAACAGAGTAATATATGTTAACAGAATTAAGACGACGTACTTTAAAGTGATAAATTATTAAAGAACTGAACTAAAATTATTCTACTCGTTTTCATGCAAAACTGAAAAAGAATTTCGCTTTATGCTTTAGTCCTATCATTTAATATAAAGATTCAGGGATATATTCTAGGCAAGTTTTAAGGATCTTTTAACACATAAATCATTTCCGAGCTTCTAGTTCTAAGCCATAACTATATAGACGTACCGATGTGAGGAGATGAATGATAAAGAATATATTACGTCTTTTGTACTATATCCCTAAATTAAAATTGATGCCAATAATCTTATATTCCTATTCGTTTTGATGCATTTAATGTTAGAAGACTTCCATGTAGTCATGTTTAAGTTATCTCTACATGATTGTCATAAAGTCTTCTGTACGTGCTGGCTATTTCTTACTTATTCATCAGGTTTCCATTTCTAACGGGATCATTTTAATAACGCCTATGATAAAAGTCGGTCCAAACAAACCGAAAAAATTAGAATAATTGTTGTCTCCTTGTATAATTGGTTCTTGTCTCTTTTTTTTTAATTGGATTACATTGAATTGATCAGCTTTATAGAAACATTTAAAAAAAACAGCAAGCACTAGACCATAATATTAATACTCTGTTCTGTTCCTGTTTTATGATATGATGTAGGGCTATAAGTATAAGTCTCCCTCCCCCCTCTCATCTCTCTCTCTCTCTCTCAACCATACATCACCTTGCTGAACAAATATGAAATGACAGTTGTAATATGATTTTCACTCATGATCATAAGCCCCCCGCGTCCACTCGCTTCGGATCACAACAGTCTAATTAAACATTAAACTGAAAAAAGGGGTAATTTTCATCTAAAATTTCATTAATCAACATCATCATTGGAATTCTTGACACCATTATCAGCATTGCAGACTTAAACCTCTTGCCCCATTCTACCCCCCCCCCCAACCCCATCACCTCCTCGGCCTCCCAACCGGGGCGATATAACTTCTAGAAGGCGGGGGGGGGGCATCCGCGGGCGGGGGTACGCTGTGCAGCACAGCCCTATGATTAAGATGGCGAGTATTGAAGCTCCGCTTTGCGGAGCGGTTTGTCAAGACAAATAGGCGCAATATTGTCTTCTAACCTTCGTCAAAGGGCTGTAACAAACTATTGTGTAAAGAGGAATATTGCAGTGACATCACAATGTTTTGGTAAGTTTGATTCAGCCTTGGTTTTCGTGTTATTATAATATTAGGATCGTGAATAGCCGATATGAAAATAAACTTACCTGAAATGGTACGTGTGGGACCGTAGTGAAAAATTAACATTAAAGTTGTAGGCTTAGAGCTAGTCTGTGTGTCTACCGTACTAGTAGTACTAGTATAGTAGGCCTACTTCTTTCACTACTAGTAGTATAGTAGGCCTACTTCTTTACTAGTAGTATGATAGACAGATATATTTGGTTACTTTGCACGGTGGTTGGTAGGGTATCGTCGCTTATTTATAAAAAATGATCAGGATTCAGTGTAGACCGAAAATTTCTGCCTCTTTCGTTCGTTAGCCTCTGATTTGGGTAGGGTCGGCTCCTCTCTTTAGAGACAGAAGCCGACCATAGGCGCTCCTGTGCTGTGCAAACTCGGTGGTACGGATCTGGCCACCAAATTCCGGCCAAACTTTTGGACTAAAATTTCACTTTAGCGGATTCATATCCGAGTATTTATTTTTGAAAATTAGGTCTAGGCTAATATACATCGGTTCCACTTACCAGATTGACTGTATGATGCATTTAAAGGTCTTTTTTTCCCGGTTTTCCTCGTCGAAATTGAAGTCCGCTCCGTGTTGAAATTGTTATTGCGCATGCGCCGCAAAAATTTCAACACGGAGCAGAGTTAAAGACAAACGTGCAAAAATTATTGTTGTTGCATTGCGTGTAAGAATGCCCCTCCCCTATGTTGCTGTTTTTTAAACTAATTTCTTATTGAACATATATATATATTTTTGAAGGTGTGACTCCCATCCAGCTCACCATGCCTGCTCTATCACCGACCATGGAGGAAGGGACCATTGTATCATGGCTCAAAGCAGAAGGTACGGAACTGTAGAGGACGCTTTGATCATTCAAGGGTCATGAATCTAAGCCTCACAGGCTTAAAATATCTTTATCAATATCAATATCTTACAAGATTTTTGTTTTCCAAAAATTATTATTTGATAATATCTCTATCTAGGCAATGATGCTTTTATTAGGCCTACAGTACATATTATACAAATAATATTCAGGTGTGAGTGCGTTAGGGTCGATGCAGCGCATGAGGGTATTCACTACGGTGCAATAAAATTCACGAGGCGTAGCCAAGTGTATTTTGTGCCATTGTGAATACCCGAATAGCGCTGCATGGCCATAACGTCACGAACGAAAACCTGTGTATTATTTGTTTTATAAAATGGGTCGACAATCTTACTTAGCAAGGCGATATTAAACACTGTAAACCTGCAACCTTCATAAGAAATAATGATCGCGAGGGCAGTGACCTTGTAAACAAACTGTGCAATGCATGGTAAACATCCATTGATTTACACGCAGCCGTGCATTATGCTTTTTTGTTGCGCACTTTTTGCACGCTGACGTCACCAAAGTGCGCGTATGGTTAAAATCAATGCACGCACACGTGATCCATTTTGACGCTTCTCATTGGCTACATTCTTGAACCCATTTTATAAATTGACATACTGGTATGCCATACAATCTTTAAATTTCTTCCAACAGAACATCGGCAGAATTAGGGGGGCAGTTACAACTGATGTACTACAAGTGAATTAAAACAACACAGTTTTACCAAGATTGTATCATTTTCATGACAAAGTACAATAAATGCAAATATGTTAAAAAGAAAGAGGGAGGGGGTATAGTTGAATGGTTTGAAATTTTGATTGGAAGTGCAAAGGTTCCGGGTTCAAGCATTTAGTCATTTGGCAGCATCTTTCTTCATTTTCCACTCTACACCCGGGTGGAGAGAGCACATCCTAGGCACCTTGTTTAGGAAGAAATTCCTTGAATGCTGTGTCCAGGGCACTGTTTTATGATGCTGAAATGAAGAAACGAACCGATCGGGCAATGGACTCTTTCCTAAAAAGTGCCAAAACATTTAGGCAGCAGTGTAAGAGATAGGAGACTGCAAACTTGCGATTGATTTGACAACTTGCAATGGATTTGGATCAATCACTTCTCGTTATTAGACGGGCCCAGTTTCATCTATAAGATAGCCTAGCTGAAATTGGTGTAATATTAAAGCACATTGAGTACCGTGCTTGGTAATGATGAGCATTACACAGATAAACATGAGCAAATTATTGATTGTTTTATATTGTCTTTGATGATTAGGAGATCCAATAGCGGCAGGAGATGGTATCTGTGAGATAGAAACAGATAAAGCTACAGTTATCATGGATGCAGATGATGATGGGGTCATGGCTAAAATACTGGTATGTACGTAGTTTTTGTTTTCTTCTTCTTCCTCTTCTTTTTCTTCATAGATCTTCCTTTATCTTTCTTTTCTCCTTCTCCTTCTACTTTTTTCCTACCGGTATGTATTCTTCCTCTTCTATGACAAAGCAAATCTAATACTCTTCTTCTTCTTCTTCTTCGTCTTTTTCTTCTTCTTCTTCTTCTTCTTCTTCTTCTTCTTCTTCTTCTTCTTCTTCTTCTTCTTCTTCTTCTTCTTCTTCTTCTTCTTCTTCTTCTTCTTCTTCTTCTTCTTCTTCTTCTTCTTCTTCTTCTTCTTCTTCTTCTTCTTCTTCTTCTTCTTCTTCTTCTTCTTCTTCTTCTTCTTCTTCTTCTTCTTCTTCTTCTTCTTCTTCTTCTTCTTCTTCGTACATGTAGTATCAAGACTAGTCTTGGTGGTGATGGTAGTTATCATAGTGGTAGTAGCGGTAGTTGTAATAAGAGTTGTAGTAGTAGTAGTAGTAGTTGTACTAGGTTTTGTTGTAATTGTGGTACTAGTAGTAATATTAGGAAGAAGAAAATTATGATGATGAAGCAGAAGTAGAAAAAGAAAAAGAAATAGAAAAACGGTAGAAGAAGATTCTGAAGAAGGATGAAGAAAACTAAGATAAGGAGATGAAGAAGGAGGAGGAAAAAGTAGGTAGTATTGTTTAATATAATTATTATTGCATTTTAATCTTGTTGTTGTTGTTGTTGTAGGTTCCTGAAGGGAGCAAGAACATCCCCATCACGGCCCTTATAGCTCTAATGGTACCTGAAGGTGAAGACTACAAGGACGTTGACATGCCAACACAGACCGCGCCCACACCCGCAGGGGATTCCCCCAAACAATCAGAGGAAGGGGTTTCAGAGAGTGCTCAGCTCTCTAGCATGAGACACGCAGTCACCAAAGCTGGGTGAGCATCAATATTCATAAGCGCTTTATCATTTTGGTTACCTGGGCATCGTTTCACGAAACCGTCATATTTACACGTTCACAGACATCCTATTGAAACGCATGTTAATTACAATACGTGCGTTTCAGTGGGATGTCGATGAACTTGAACTTATGCTGGTTTCGTGAAACGCTGCCGTGTATCCAAAACTGTTTAAATCTAAATCCTGGCTATTTTTGGTAAACTGTCAAATAAATACTTATACATGTATGTGAAACCTTATGTAGCATCTCATGAAAACGTAAGTTTTAAGTCTAAGCTCATTGATATCCCATTGAAATGCATGAAATAGAATAAACGCCTGTTTCAGCGTGATGCCAGCCAATTAGTCTGACGGTGGTTTCAAGAGACCCTTCCCTGTATTTTCTAATTTTGCTTTGACCAAGTTTCCTGTTTTCTACAGCAAGATTGGTAGGTATGAGGTTGTACCGTTCCAGGGGGTGTTTCACAAAGATCCTAAGTTGAACTTATCTCTAAGTTGGACTTAACAATTATGGAAAGCCGTTAGCATCAGTTTTTCTTTGAACTTATTATTTTGTAAAAGTTATTTTAAAAGGCATAAAATGTTGATTTAATTCATTCATATTTTCTATTACCAAGGAGATTTCATGTTCTTGATGTGGAATTTATGGAAAGTCTAAAATACTTGATTTTTTCCTTTTGAATATATTTTATTTTAAGGCTACAAATGGCTCTCCATAATTTTTAAATCCAACTTAGAGTTAAGTTCGACTTAGGATCTTTGTGAAACACCCCCTGGGTTTTAGTTTGTGTTTTTGATGATGATGATGGTGAAGGAATGGAGAATGAATTACTCAGGAAAGCTCAAAAGAGCCCTTGTAATCGGAAACAATTCAATCTGAAAACAAAACGCCAAGAGTACACTTTGCAGTCAGCAAATCGAAAAGAGATCTTGGCGATGAAAACTATTTTGACACTAATTTTTGTGTTTGATTGCAGTGAAGGACTGTCTCCAGCGGTTAGAGCATTGATTGATCAACACCAGATTGATCCTACGCTAGTCACTCCTACAGGGCCACATGGAAGGCTACTCAAAGGGTTAGTACTAGTTAACTTCCAGAAAAGTGTTGGTCATACAGTGTACATAGTTTTTGTCATTATATTGAATCTTATTAATTTTGTCTTTGAATGTATTTTTGCCTGCGTTATGTAATAATTGTTTTAACATTGTTATGTGTTTCATGTGCATTTACTGTAAACTGAATGTAACTTTCAGTATTCTCAATAAACCATTCAATTCAATGATATTCCACCCATTGTCTTTGTACTTTGTCTTTGTACCCCAGAGATGTGCTGAAATTCATAGAATCAGGAGGCGCGGCTGCTGCACCCCAGGCAGCGGTGGCTCCACCCCCTGCCCCAGCCCCACCCTCTGTTCAACCACCACCTGTCGCAGAGAGGGTTGCACCCCCTTCATATAAACAGACAGAGGTGAGTGTAATTGACTTTTTGAGCATTAGCTGTTTTTAACATACTTTACAGGCATGGATGAATTTATCTGTGGAGTTATTATTCTTTACATTGGTTGATAATACATAAAAAGGAAATCTAACCTTAATAGCAGACAATTCTAAGAGAAGGCAGAAAAATCAGAGAAGCAGGCTGGTGAAAGTTTGAACAAAATCTGAAAAACATTAAGAAAGTTATGAAAATTTGTAATCACTTTTCGTATGGTAACCTCAAATTGGCTGAACTGGTAACGTCACTGTGATGTAATGCAGGGCACCTTTCCCATTTGTTCCAACACACAAAATTGCTACCATGTCATTTTTGTCAATATGTCGACTTTCGATGGTCTTCTCTATTTAGAGGACCTGTAATAATATACTCTCCACAATATATTTTGAGTAGTTCCCCAAGGGTGACGGCACTTGGGAGAAATACAGAAATAAGTCATATTTTTGTACATGACAAACAGAAGAGTTTATCTACCTCACAATCCACTGACCCCAAAAAAAAGTGCCCATTTGAGATTCGCACAGCTGTAGTGATCTCATATTTCAAACATTCATAACTTTCTTTCTATTGGTCTGATTTATTTCAAATTTTCGCTGTTCTGTTTCTTTGATTTTCTGCTTTCATTCAAATGAACTCATTACAGGGGTTGGATTGCCCTTTAATCTTCTTCTTCTTCTTCTCGATTCACTACGCCACAACGTTCACTCTTGATTAGATTGTCCCAGTCCAGTGTTGGATGCATTGCATCAGCATCACACAGGGGGTCAGTGCTTCCAGATCTTCTTAGGTGCAAGGGTCTGGTAGATGGGGGCAGGCTAAGAGATGTTGCATAGTCTGCCCTTTAATGGCAATGTTCTCGTTTATTGATATTCATCTTCTTGCAGGGAATGTTTTCAGAAGTAGACCTGACAGGTATGAGGAAAACCATTGCAAAGAGGCTCACAGAATCAAAGGTAAGACCATTGACCTTCCAGAGGGCCAGGAAGAGGGTCAACTTGATACAGAAAGATGTAGTAGCACCCTTCTGGCTCTCAGCAGAGTGCCACTGATATTAATGTTTAGAGAGTAAAGACCCTGTCGGAAGTAACAAAAAAATGAAATAGATGAATTATATATCAACGTAAAGATTAAAAGGCATAGATTACAATAACATCAATTATATACCATTTTAGTGTCTGTCAGAGTAATAGCTCTTGTAAAACTTGAAATCTAAAGCTTTGAAAATCGGAAGCTGTCGACCCCAAAACTAGCTATTGACTCACTGACATCGTCCTAGGAGTAGCACATTCACAATGACTTTGGATTAATTAAGCATGGCTCATCGCCTCGAGTCAACTTATATAGGCGAGCCGATCAGGTCCACATTATGGCGTCACTGTAACTGCGGCAAATTTGACCCCTGTTGACCTGTAATTTGGAGGGATGCAGAAAATGAGGTTTTAATTTGCTTTTGTGCATTACTGAAAGGTAAAATATTTGTATTCCTTTATATTTGTATTCTAAGATCATTCAGCTTTCCATTGATATAAACTTGTATTTTCATCGGACAGGGTCTTTAATGAAAGTATGATAAGTAGAGTTGATACGCGAGAGAGAAGCCAATGGCCCATAGGGGCTACAGCATAATGTAATGACATAGTAGATAATGTACGAGTGATACGCTCTTTTAGAAATCTTGGAGCTGCCGTTACAAAGCACAAATGTGAAGTAATTTCAAGAAATTTATGATAACACTTACATAATGTCATTATGTAAATGCTGTGGTAATGACCATTTTAAAAGTTATATGATAGATCACATTTTGACTTCCTTAATATCCTATACCACATGAGGAATATCCATTTTTTTGCTTCGGATGTCAAGGTCATATACAAACCTGAAATTTATTGTATTATTAGGGGAAATTTATTCTCCTTTTCTTTGGTTATTATCTAGACTACCATACCTTACTTGTATTCCATGGTTGATTGGGAGTTAACAGAGGCTGTACAACTACACAAACAACTAAAGAAACTTGAAATTTATTGTTATTTTAGAGGAAATGAGTGCTGATTACCTTTTTTTATGGTATCTTCCAGACCATCATACCTCAGGCTCACAATTACTCTGTACAAACAACTAAAGAAACTTGATATAAATTGTTATATAAGAGGAAATAAGTGCTGATTTCCTTTTTTATGGTATCTTCCAGACCACCATACCTCACTATTACTCCATGGTTGATTGTGAGCTGACTGAGATTGTACGACTTCGCAAACAACTCAAGAAGGATAACATCAAGGTTTCCGTCAATGATTTCATCATTAAAGCAGCTGCTATGGCCCTCAAGGTGAGATCTGATTTATTCATTTGTTCAAACTTTTATCAATAAGATATGATTATTTACACAAAGAGAGCCTTTGAGCTTAACTTCCAAAAGTCAGTTTGTAGGTAAAGACAGAGAGCTGGCCATACCTCTTGTCCAACTCACATTTCCCCAGACTTGGTTAATTATATATCAAAATGTATTTCTTGGATAAACGTTGCTCTCTACTAACCAGGAAGCTTGTCACTAGCAGGAACCAATTTGTAACAGTTGAGTACTGTCCATAAAATTGCTGTCATACAAAAGGAGTTTATACTTAAAGAAAGAGAGCTGGCCATACCTCTAGGCCGACTCACATATATCCCCAGACGTGGTTAATTATGTATTGAAATGTACTTCTCAGACAAACATTGATCTTAATGACCTGGAAGCATGTGAAAGTTTACCTGCGATATACAACCAATGTAAAACAGTCGAGTACTGTCCATTCAAATGCTGTCATACAGAAGTAGTGAATTTGACCCCTTTCCCCAGTTACAAGACCACTGCTCTTCCACCGAGCTATCAAAACGTATTCAAGATTATATCTGACTTGAGTCTGAAAATAGGGAGATGTGAGTTGGTCTTGTGGTACGTTCACTTGGTCAGCTCTCTGTCTTCTCCTACAAACTGATTCAGGCGAACCCGGTTCGAAACTGAGTCAAGGTTTCGGATGGTGAAGTTAAGGGTTGGTCCCCAGACGTAAATAATCATATCTGAGTAATGGATGTCTGTAAAAACCCAATTACATACACTCATGTCTTTGTTGTTCAGGTGAGCTCTTCTGGATTTCCAGATGAAAAATCAATCGTGCCGCATGTTTCATATATTTTACTGTATATCAAACATAGCTATTTTTGGAGCTATTAATTCAGAGATAACTTCCTCACCACTACGGTGTTAAAGTGAGTGGATCGTCAGTTTCCATGTGCAGAAGGCCATAATTCGCTGACACCAGACTAGGTAAAAATACCATTAATAGGTTTACAAGTCTGCACACAGCAAACCCGGAGTCCTATACAAAAATACCCCCTTTGTCTCTCGGCGAGTCTTCAGGTGAAGATAATGACTTTACCATAGTAATGGGGGATACAAAGCATTTCACAAGGCCTGTTGGTCATAAAACTGAAGGCTAATCCTGGTGATTGACAATACCTGTTATTGGGTAAGCACCCAAACGTTGTCAAGTTCCCCATGAGAGCCCTATCGTATGTGTCTTTAACTTTTCATCATCTCTCTCGCTCTCTCTAGCAAGTACCTGAAGTCAATGTAACCTGGAACGGCCAGAACGCAACGCCCCTCTCTAGCATCGATATCTCCGTTGCCGTAGCAACGGATGGGGGTCTGATCACACCCATCGTCAAGAGCGCGGACACCAAGGGTCTAGTGGAGATCTCAGCTAACGTAAAGGTAAGAAAAAACATTCGAAAAGGATTTCCTGTTTAGCTGTGAAACTATTAAAGAATTCATAAACTGTCACAACATTCAAGAAGTGTCTGAAAACACATCTTTTCTAATTTGTCTTCACATTCCTCTTTGGTTTTAATTAATGTAAGCTTCATATGATACTGTTTTTCTTTCTTTCTTTTTTTGTAAATATTTCTGTCTTATGTGCTTTGTTTCTCATGAAAAGGCGCTTTATAAATGAAATATTATTTTTACATTATTATAAATTTAAAACTTATTTATTCGTACTGTCTTAGCGTGAGTTATGATTTATAAATGTAAATCAGTCGCATCTTGACTTGAGTTTGATATCTCCTTTTCCTCCTCACACAAAATGAGAAAGTGTGGTTTTCATTGACTTGGATTCATTTGCACCATTTTAGAAGACAGTACCAGCAATCTGATTATTATACCTTGGTCAAAGAGATGTCCCGGGTATGTGATTATTATACCTTGGTCAAAAGAGATGTCCCGGCTATGTGATTATTATACCTTGGTCAAAAGAGATGTCCGGCTATGTGATTATTATACCTTGGTCAAAAGAGATGTCCGGCTATGTGATTATTATACCTTGGTCAAAAGAGATGTCCGGCTATGTGATTATTATACCTTGGTCAAAAGAGATGTCCAGGCTATGTGATTATTTACCTTGGTCAAAAGAGATAGCTTTGCATCGACACCTTGTGTGTTTTGTAGGACTATGAGTAGGGGACAACTTTTGAACCTAAATTTTCATTATTGTACGTCAAGAGCACAAATCACTGAACTGCTGTTACCATAACCAATATCAATTTCCTGATTTGATTTCTAGGATCTAGCAACGAGAGCACGGTCCAACAAGCTAAAGTTAGACGAATTTCAGGGTGGATCTTTTAGGTAAGAACACATTCACACACACACACACACACTAAAAAAATGGTAATGAAGTTCATGAATTTGGTATAAAAGGATGTATAATATTTGTAATATTTGGAGACGGGCGTTGAGGGTGGGTCGGCTGAAACTCCATGTCCTTTTAAAGCTAATATTCCAAACACTCTGAGTCCTGTAATTGACTTGCCATTGCCCGACAATATCTTTTGTTCCTTTAGTTTGTGATCCTTTTATTAAATAGGTTCAAAACCGTTCAATTAAGAATTTTCATGGTTGTTTGTTTTTTGCAGTATTTCAAACCTGGGGATGTTTGGCATCTCGGAGTTCAGCGCCGTCATCAACCCACCGCAGTCCTGCATCATGGCCATCGGCGGGTCCCAGCTAGCCATCGGAAAGACCGCAAACCACTCACCTACATGACCGTCACCATGTCAAGTGACGCACGTGTCGTAGATGGCGCACTTGCTTCGAGGTTCTTAAAAACGTTCAAGCAGAATATCGAGAGTCCGATTAGGCTGGGTTTGCTTTGATTATAGATATATTTATATTAAATTGAAAAGAATTGTTTGTAGTCAGGGTGCTATGTAAAACTTGAGCTGGTAGATTCAGGGCAGGTTATTCAAGCAACGGTTGCAGTTCACCTCGCCTGAACCAAGTGAGCAGAGCAAGACTTGATGAAGATTTTGAAAAGAGTTCCACGAATAAGAGGTTGAATTCACATATGAATCAAAACAAAATGAGAGAAATAGCCCATGAAATATATTTATGGATTTTTAAACTTGTAATCAATCTAAAAACTGCAGAACTTGATTCTTTATCAGATAGATTTCTCTCAAACTTCATTGATACGTTTCTCTCATTTTCTACATTATCAAAGCCAACTTGATGCCAGGATGGACTTGCCCTAAAGATATCAAGTAACACCAAATCATTAGCATTTACATTGCAAGTCTTCTTAAATATGCATGTTTTTCGACGATAAACACTGTTTATCGACTGATAAACACAGTTTCTCTCGATAAACACTGTTTATCAGCGATAAACACTGTTTTTCGGCGATAAACAGTGTTTATCGCTCGATATACAGTGTTTATCTGAATTATTGGTCAAACGGCGCCATAAGAGGGCGCAAGTAGCTACAAGTAGTGCAGTGGCGCTGTACCACCCAGTTTATAGATAATTTTATATATATTATGCATATTAATGATTAAAGAGAAAAACATGGATTAGATTTAGAGTGTACTCACTATTATACTGATTTTTACAGTATAACGATGTTCTATACATTATAATGGTGAGCAGCAGATGGTTTATGTAACCATGTGGGTTATATGACGTTTGCTGATGCCCTTTGACATGTCAAACTGTTTCTCAGAATATCTGTCACTGCACCACAACAGATTATGGTAAAACCAGAATTTTTGTGACATAAAATTTTTACAATTTGTCAAAGATGCACTTTTCACTATTGAAAGCTTTGCTAATCTGGATGATTCATGAAATTTACTAAAGATTCTGTTTTTCACTTCAGGATACAACATATTCAGATATTTTGTATGTTGAATATGATGCTCATAGGATGAGCTTTCGATATTGAGCCTGGAAACTCACCAAAATCTTTGCTCCAAATTTTGAAGAATGAAATGTACTTTTCCGGCCCCAATAAAATGCCATGTCAATTTATCTTTTGTTGTGTGGCTTTAATATAACCTTTTGAAATTTATGCAAAAAATATCTAACTGATACTAGTTCAATGAAAGAAAGACTAGATAATATATTATTTCATCTTTTATTTTATTTCTTTATATTTGTTAATTAATATTTTTGGTCCTTTCTGCAAATGATAAGTTCCATAAGCACTGCCTTTGTACAAGATGTCATGATGTTTTATTTATTGCCAAACCTGTCATTGGCAGGCTATGAAAATTCAGATGTATTGTGATAGAAACCTTACGCAATGAGTGTGTTTCTGAGAAGGGGGTCTTCTAGTATTTTGGGCCTACTATTCTCTTCAAGATTTGTTCAAACCTATTTAAAATAGAAAAAAACAAAAACTAACGTTTGGTATAAACAGCCATTGCCATGGTGTGTCATCCATGCGTATTGGCAAATCAATATTGTTAAAGTACAATATTTTACATGGTCTATTTTAGAAAAATGAAGTTGAAAATTGAGGGATCACCCGCTTCAGATCAACGGGCAAACTTGATCTGTTCTTCCTCAGCGTCCCAAAGAAGTTAGCACAGTAGAGTATATTTATATAGTAGCTGCGCTATATAAATTGTTCTAATTATTATTATTAATAAAGTTCTTTTTTTCTTCCCCAATAGACATAAATGAAATGATTCTCTCAAAATATGAATCGCCTTACAGTCGTTTCTCAAGTATTATGTAAGTCAAGATATTCTGAACAATTCACCATCTGTCATTTCAGATTTATCATGGTTTTGTTTTTGAATTTCATATGTGTGTGCAGAGGTATTGAAGAACAATGTCTTGATATGTATAGAGAATAAATGGAATAAAAGGGTGTATATCTGGTTAACTCTTACGTGTTTGTTTAAATGAATTTTCAATCTGATCTTGACTGAGAAGTTAAATATTTAGTTAGCTGGGTCGATTTAAGGAAAGAACGGTAGGCGCCAGATAGGCACCAGAAAAGGAAAAGGAGGAATGAGAGATGAGAGACAGATGGGAGAAGGCATGGGTTAGGCAGGGAGGGATAGGGGGTAGTGGGAGAGGAGAAGATGATCAAGAAGGAAAGAGAGATAGAGGGAAAGATGAAAAGACTTGTCAACAAATGAATAGAACGCTTTAAAAACATGAAATAGAAGGTTGATTGAGATTATTAAAAAAAAGCAATAGGGAAGGATGGAGAGAGAGAGAGGGGGAGAGAGAGAGAGAGAGAGATGGGGTGGGGTGGGGTGCAGAAGAGGGATAGGGGAGTATAAGAGGGGGAAAGGGTCGGAGAGGAAGGGGCCAATTTGGAAGAGGAGAAGAACGAGAGAGATGGAGAATCATCAATACATTGATAGATTAGAGAAACAACATAGAAGAATGTAAAGGAATGACAGAGGGAGAATATAGAAAGACCGGCCTCGAAACGAAACAGATGCATTCAAATGTAATTTACAACTACCATCGTTCGGTATATTAACACGATTTAATGTAGTTAAGCGCCCGCTTCGGTAGAGATATGTATATCAATGATATTTTTTACTTTTCCGGATTGAATGAATGCCAAAAGTTTTATAAAAGTTAGAAAAAGACTGGAAAAAATAGGGAGCGAAAAGGAATGAAAATGTCTTCTTAAGCCTTTGACTTTGAAAGAATGAAATTGCTTATCTATTTTTGCCTAACATAAATAAATCCCTGAAGTTTTATTTCAAGTAACCAACGATTAGTAAGGGGAAATTGACATTCATTTCCAAAATATTTATTCGTACGAATAACCCTGTAGTCTTAACCCCGAAATTTCAGAATCACCATAAGTAATGTAATTTTGAATGAATGCCATACTGTGTGTCACCAACGGGAGAGGAAGAGACTCAATTCCGAAAAATTATATGACGAGTAAGAAGTTAAAAAAAAAAAGGGGTATCATATTTTCAGATGCCTTCAGATACACAATATTGGAGGGGAACATTATTTGTGTTTTCTTAATGAAATCCATATGGGTTTTTACGGGGTGGGGGCGGCATGGGCCGGTCGTAAACCTTATCTTGAAGACATAGGCAAGCAGTAATTATTTTTTTTCTTTTGATATATAGCCGTTTCTCCAATATTGTTTTAATAATCAAGTGATAAGCTTCTTCAAAACAAATTTATATTTTTTTCTTCAAAAAGGATAAATCCATTAGCCGTATGCCTGAGTAGCAGAAGGGGGGAGGACGATGAAAAAGAAAAAGAAGAATGAAAAGAAGTAGAAGAAGAAGAAGAAGAAGAAGAAGAAGAAGAAGAAGAAGAAAAAGTTTTATGTTATATTATCTATAATATATAATGACGACGAAGGGATTGTATTAATACAAGTACATTTTAGCTGAATTGTATATCGTTATAAAAAGTGTAATACTTGTTTTCATTATCAATCTATCTTTTTGTTTTTGCTATATATTGTAATATTTTACTATTCTTTAATGTGTTTATTGTTTTACATTGTATTTTTATTGTATTATCGTGATCATGTAATACAGGGCCCTCTTGCAAAGCAGTTTTTAATGTAATGAAGAGACTACCCTGTAAAACGAACACAGAATAAATAAATATATAAGTAAATAAACTAATATCACAAAATGCTTTTTAGGGGGGTGGGGGAGGGGATGTCTCCTATCGCTGCCGGAGAGCAATTGGAGCATATGCCTACTTATTATCATTTTATTATTATATATTTTGATTTGCCGAGGATTGGGGGTGCATAATGCATTATTCCTTAATGAACACAAAATATAATGCACCAATTAGAATAGGAGTGGTTCATTTTTGGTGTTGGTATTAAATGTATTCGATTTTCTATTTGTGTTTGTTTTGTAGATGTCCCTTTTCTATTAAAATAAAAAACCATTAAAGCAATATGATCCACCCACTCCCCCGCCCGCCATTGCTAAACAGTTTAGGTACTTCAGTTATGATCCAGGTATTGTACTTACATCATAAACACGTTGCTGAAAGGGATTATCACTTCAAGTTCAATTTACAATTTCCAAATGGATTTTATTCATTTTTTTATGTGTGAAGTTGATTCCGAATTTAAAGCCTTGATACATATAACACTTAATCATCTGCCTTTGATGGGTCAGAGATTCCTGGAAACGCAGCCCACAGATAAGTTTAGTTCGTTTGCTCTTAGTCTTTTTGTTTCATTTCCGAACAACCTTTGTCTTTCGATAAACACACCAAATGCTGCATGAGTTGTGACGTAATCATGGCACTGACGTCAACATTTGTGCTCTTTGATTACATGAGTGGACAATTAATCCACGTGAGAGTCATATTAGGGATCACTTCGTTTTGGAGTGGATTTGCACGATTTATACGAAAAGTGGAATCCACTCTCAAAAGAGTGATTCAACCACTGATTTGGAGTGCGTTCAATTATAATCAAGAGTGGATATAAGTCGCATGAAATGATCTCTTATATGACTCCTAAAAGAGTTGATTTCCACTCTTCTGTATTAAAAGTGTGATTACAACAGGAGTATTTCAGCGGTGCATCGAAAAAATATATACTAAAAGTCGGAAAATATAAAGGGATTGGAAGCCTTGCATAGTCGAGGGAAGGGATACTTAAGCCTAGTTTGGGATGATTTTTCAGTGGGCGATTATCCCTAAAAATAAAATACAAAAAAAGAAAAAAAGATTGCCTTCCATTATCCGAGTCTCCGAAGTTTAATGGTTGTTAATAATTTAAGATTTAAAAAAGATAGATCAGATGGTTTGGATAATTAGAAATGAGTTGTATGATGTAACAAAAATAAATAGTTCACGTCAGTCTGTGACAGTTTCAGTGTCTAAATCCAGAAACTTCTTCACAGGTGTACTGGCAGACTGAAGTGGGGAAAGAGTTTGACTAAGCTTGAAACATGTTATATCATGTATATTGAAGGCTATTCAGAGAGGAGGAGAGGGAAACATAAAAGAGGGCAGCACTTCAGACACAATTCCCTTTTTTAACTGAGAAATTCATCCCCAGTCTGATGACCAGACTAATCAGCCCATAAGCCTAAATCGGATTTTAATTCGCTATTTAGCAAACAGCATCATTAGGCCCATACCGATCAGGCTTAAAGAGCAGATTGAGGTATGAGAAAGATGAAAATAATTTGTGAGCTTCTTTTATTATCTTTCTTCTTATGTTTAAAAGTGTGGAAGGCTATCATAGAAAAAAAATTTCCTCTGAAAAGAATGGCTCTCCAAATGCCCTCATATGAGTCAAAATATGACTACAGCTAGAGGTTGCGGACCACAACTTCAAGACACATGTTTGTGTAGTCCCATTGACACATTTCGGTGTACTTTTAGAAAGACTGAGCATTTTTCGTATCCTCTTGATGATTCCTAAACCTCGTGTAATTATATTATACACCAATACTTATGTGCTACATGATCAGCCTTTCCAAAAAGGCGCTTCCAGACAGTTGCTTTCACGATGAAATCGCATGGTAACGCAGAACTAAACTTTATCTTTAAATCCGTCCTGTAATTACACATTAAAATGTAGTTCTAAAGGATCAGCGGCCAGGGTTTTGAGACCTTATGGAAACTCGACAACAAAAGACCAGAATGGAAAATCAGTCAATATTTATCCATCTCCAATGGGCCGTGTTGTGTTGAAGCGCAGGAAGAATGCAACGCGGTTCTTCTATCGGGGTTAATCGCTCTCTTATTCAATAAACATCACTCCTAATATTGCCTAAATTGAAACGCCGTATACGAACTAAAGTGGAGAGGGGGTGTGCGGAGAAGTGGAGAGAATAATGAGGTACATTTAGCGTAAGAGGTGAACCAATCTTCTGATTGCTTGGTGAAGGGTTGCAACCTTGAAAGGACAAGTTACCAGGTTCTTATAACGGATTTAAGGGTTAATTACTTCTAAAGTGACGTCTTAGACAAGCTTGGATGGACCAGCGGCGCTACATGATCGCTTTGGAAGAGATTGGAGAAGGGTAATTAGACGGAAATGGTCTTTTGTTGCCAAGGACCTTCCAATTGAGCCCATGGGGTTGCGGAGTGTGACAGGTTAGTACTCAAAGGTCCTATCCGTCGCTAGTTCCGTGACCATTCACTCACCCCTGAGTAAAATGAATCTCTTATAGAATATTGATAGGCCATTGGAAAAGAAAGAAAAGAAAGAGTGACAGTTATAGATTGAAAAGAGACAGAAAGCGGTCCGAAAAAGGGGAAACTTTTCCTTTTAAAAGATTATCATCTTTTGAGTCAATTGGAGACATGTTTCTGCACGTTTGAAATAAAGTGAAACTAATGGATTGCGCTCCCATTGCCCTCATGCCGGATTATAGCTAACCAATCGAGCAAAATTGGAGACAAGTTTCTGAACGCTAATGAAGTGAAACTTCTGAATATTTCTCTTGCCCATCATCAAACGATACAGCTGGATGTTTAATTCTTCTGCCCATCTAGGATTTTCGGTATAATACAAGCGGAGCGACGAAGAACCATGCACCGCAAATCATCCATCCGGCATGACTCGAGCTCGAGATAAGAGCATGATTTATGAAACTTCTATCTCGGCTGTATATTTGATGTTTAATTTACGCGGAATCATGACTATTCTAGTGAAACACGACAGCGCATTTAGTTTTACAGCTCAGTGAACTTTTCGAAGACCCCATCAAAACTTATTTTGAGGCTAAATTTGGATCCATTGATGCACAGTTGTATTTTGAGGAATACAAGAGTAAAAGGTTTAAATCACTTCGTGAATTCGTATGATTATACGGTCTTTGCTAAGTTAAGTGGCAATAGCTTGTGGATCGTCATTTTAGGGTCTACTTGAACACCTTTCTACAGTCGTGTTGGGGGTATTCTATAACTGGTGTATTGGCTTGCGTCTTGGAAGTTGTGTTTTCTGAATCCTCGACGATGAAATTCCTTGGCCTGGATGAATGAAATTCATTCTCTCGAGTCGTCTGAGAGTTTTCCAGTGAGTGACGGGTGATCACCCCTGAGGAACACAGGGGGAGAGGTCGGGAGCGCGGCCCGGGGTCAACGCGACCAATTCCGGTCGTTCGACCACTGCACTGTGAGGTCTGGAAGACGTTTTGCTAAGCAGACGACAACCAACGCATCTCGAAATTTTTGTGCGTCGCGCGTCGCCCGGAGAACGCCATTTTTTGCGGTTGGAGATCGAAGGAAAAAGCTCGACGCGAAAGTCATCAGAACTTGTGACTTGTGGACTGATTGACCTTGTCATGTAAAGGGTCAGGATCAATTATCATTTGGAATTAAAAACTACGCGTGACAGGCTTACCACGGATTCACTCGCACAAGTTTTCGTTTCATTTTCTTCGCGCGTCCACCGACGAGATCGTGTTTGCTGCCAGTCTCCGCGGCTGATTGACAGGCTTCCCCCGTCGAGTTGACGCCGATAGCCTAGGGGGAGAGTAGCCGCATCCCTCGGTGCCACAAATCCGCTAATCGTTGAGAATCCCCATGGTGACATAAACTAACAGGTAATTCTACTATCATAACCTAAAACGGACCCCTGAAATCCGTGCAATAATAGAGACGAAAATGCCCATCTCGCTCTCGGAAAATGCCAGTGATTGTAGTAAGTAATTGTTAAGGTCATAAGGTCGTGGACACATGTACGTACAAAACTAGCCATAAGCAGAGCTCATCAACAACAACGGTTTTCAGCAGAAACGAGATCTTCTTTAAGAATAGACAGATAGCCTTTGTATTCATCTACCTTTGCATACTATGAGCTGGAAGATCATATAGAAGATTAAATACATGCAGGATCATTAAACGAGGACCAAACAAGAGCGATTTACGAAAAATGTTATATTCCGGTGGACGTACTAACATCACTTTCGAGCTATTGCAATGGAGGGTTAATATTTGAACTTTTTCTCTACGTACGAAGCCTGAAGTTCAAAATTGTCGGAAAATACTATACCCTGGATTTGTCGTCTTCATAGGGGAAAACAGAAAAGAGCGCCAAAATATACGGGAAAACCACATTATTGTCATTTTTTGATGATAGTTAAATCCCAATTACCACTACATTCTATGTAACT
This sequence comes from Mesocentrotus franciscanus, assembly GCA_037976565.1. Lineage (NCBI taxonomy): Eukaryota > Metazoa > Echinodermata > Echinoidea > Camarodonta > Strongylocentrotidae > Mesocentrotus > Mesocentrotus franciscanus. The sequence goes on from CP137684.1 coordinate 11,551,895, forward strand.
GAATGGAAAGTTTAGAATATATTATTTTTCGACGTTTCTCCCAGCTTGTATTGTTGTGCTCTCAATGGATGTATACTCCAATCATCATTTTTGAGAATTCGACCGATTTGACTGAGAAGACGGAAGATGACTTGACGCGAGTTCTTCGGGGGTAAAGTCTACAGTAACGACAAAAAACAAAGGTAAATTTCACTTGATTTCAGCCCATTTGCACACGAGGCGTCATTTTTGATGTAGGACTGCGTCAGAGAGTGCTGCTGTCATTGACGCATCTTGTAAAAGTGCCCTCATACAGTGGAATTATTGCGTCAACTTTCTGGCTTATGGGTCATTATTGCCATCAAATGCTTGGTTAGCGCATGAAGTAACGCAATCGAAAGTACGTCTCGCGTGCAATGGGCTTTACTATGTGGCAAAGTTGTGACAGTTCTTGATTTATCGCACATGATTCTAGACATGTTTGTTGAATATGAAATACATGTTAGCAGAGACTCCCATTATTCACTTTACTCTCTTTATGCTCAAGAGTTGAATTGCACATATAAGGAGACATATTTCGATTTGGAGTTGAATCCACTCCAAAGTTACACTCTAAAAACTGAAATGTTAAATCACCATTTAAAAGGGCCGAGGAGTGACCACTCTTTCAAAATGTCAGATTGATACTTTTAACAAGCTGGATTCAACCTTTAAAGTGTTGGATCCAGCATGTTCAGAGTGTTAATCTACCATTTTGAAAGAGTGGTCACTCCTCGGCCCTTTTAAATGGTGATTTAACATTTCAGTTTTTAGAGTGTATGGTGGAACCCCCTTTAAATTTGTTGCTGAATTACTCTTTTCACATTGGATTCGACTACTTTTGAGGCTTGTTTCCACTTCAAAAGTGAGCGATCCGTAATCATGCTCATAATTAGTATGACTCCCTGAAAAGTGGATTTAGTACGAAAGGCCCCGATCCATCCAAAAACAGAACAAAGATGATGATGCATAATGTTTCATTTACGATCCAATTCGCTTACACCAGAAACATGTAATTTGACCCAATTCTTTAAACGAATGAAACTATCCCCAAATTTGATCATCATGATGACGTCATTGAAATGAAGAGAGAGAAAGAGAGAGAGAGAGAGAGAGAGAGAGAGAGAGAGAGAGAGAGAGGGAGAGAGAGAGATAAAGAGAATGAGAGAGGGGGAGAGAGAGAGAGACGCCGACGTCATTGACATGAAAGAAATTACCCCTTCACATTTGTTTCATGTGAGTTAATTATTAGGTCATGGTTAAATGATATCATTAAGTCATAATTTATATAATATCAACGACATCGTTTATATATTTTTTATACCGTTATAATTTATATAAAGTCAACAACACACGAATTATATCAAATCGGAAAACTTAGCCCAATTGCCGAGGTCATTGAAACCAAAGATTTAGGCTCGTGCGTCAGTGATTATCGATGAATAAATGTCAATTAAGCCCGTTATAGCCGTTAGTGGTATTTGGCCCCTCATGATAGGAATAAATGCCTTGAATATGGAGAGGGCTGGGGGAGGAGGAGTAATGATGATGGTGGTGGTGGTGGTGATTGGAACGAGAGGGGGGTATTAATAAAACGACTGATTAAAAAAAAAATGTTTTCAGTGCCTGACACACTGCCCTATTGAAAGGGGTATATTGATATGCAAAAGAGGTTTTCTCAGAATATGGGAAATAATTTTCTTATGAAGGAAAACCTGCATGAAAAACCCTACACGAACCTAGCTAATATCGAATTTCACGATTTCAAGGACAAGTGTTATAATTACTTTGCATGATTGGAAATGAGATTGTTAGATCCATGTGACTCTCTAATCGGCGGATTGGTCATTCGAATGTGACGTAGCTATGGACTCTTCCATTCTGCTACTTACTTAAAGGTACTATGTCCCATTTGCAGGCCAAAAAAATGAAAAGGTTAAATTCCAACGGCATTTGAAAGACAATACTAATTTAGAACTTCCCTAAAAAAAGGGGGCTTGAAAATGTCTTTAAGTGGGAAAATAACGACTATTAGTTGTCGAATCGACTTAGGAGCTATAGAGCCAGTAAGTAATAGTCTGATTTTTCAGACCATTGTACCGAATGGTCGTACGTTTTATGCTGCGCAAAGATTCAATCAGTTTAATTTTGGCCATTACAAGAAGTGGGTTATTGATGTAGACAAATGCTCATGTACCCTTTACAGCTCATTTTATGTATGTTATTACCAAAGATGAAAAAGCCAGTCAGTCACTCAATAGTGTCTGACAGTGAAGTCTAGCAAGTAAACGGGTTTCCTTGCATAATTTGAATATTAGGACATTGCTAACGTTTAAATTTCACAAATAGGACATACATGACATATTCATAATTCCTGCAAAGTTCTACAGAATTTTATGTTGGCTGCAAAAGGGACATAATATCTTTAAAGACCCTGTTGGAAGTGAAAAATGAAAATGATGAATTAAATATCAAAGGAAAGCTTAAAAGCCATAGATTACAATAATACCAATTATATGCTACTTTAGTGCCTGTCAGACGAGTAACAGCTCTCTGAAAACTCGAAATCTAAAGCTTTGACAATCGAGAGTTGTCGACCTAAAAACTAGCTATCGAATTGATGACATGATCGTATGTGGAGTACGCATATTCACATTTCACAATGACTTTGCATTAATTAAGCACGGCTCATCGCCTCAGCTATATAGGCGAGCCGATCGGGTGCACAAATCATGTCGTCACTGTAACTGCGGCAAATTTGACCCCTTTTGACCTGTAATTTGGAGAGGTGGGGAAACAAAGGTTTTAATTCGCTTTTGTGCAATACTGAAAGGGAAAATATTTTGAATTCCTTTATATTTGCATTCTATGTTCATTCAGCTTTCCATTGATAAAAAGTTGTATTTTCATCGGATAGGGTCTTTAAATATAACAAGTTTCAATGTCTCTCTTATGTAAAACTCTCCGCGTGGCTCTACTGCTCTAGGAATGACAATTTATGAAGAAACAAAAAAATAATATAGTAAGCAATCATTTGCGTTGGATCAGGTAAAATATTTTTCTGACATTGCATCATTGTGACTTCATTAATTCATCAGTTTTTAAGCTTCCACCAAGCTTAGTGATCTCAAACGTGAAAAATGAAATATCGTAACCCCTCATGAAAGTGGTATACCCGAATTCATGTTTGTCACTAATGTGAATTGCCCACTTTTATACGTTTCCCAGGTGCAACCTGGTTATAGTCATAATGTAGGATTTCCATTACTTCTGTGATGATATAATTGTTCATTAATTCGTCTTATAAAGACTGCCATAAGACGATTACCTAATTGTCTTCAAATACACTTTGGCTTAATTCATGTTATTCCACTTGGAAAAAGAAGTGTTCGCAATTGACATTCCGTTATATTTTCCTCGAATCGTTGATTTGGAACCATCTGGGTCCTGTCTCACTAACAGTTGCGATTAATCGCAACTTATTTGCGATTGATATCAATCGCAACTATGTACATGAGATATAGGAGACTGTAAACTTGCGATTGATTCGGATCAATCGCAACTGTTTGTAAGACAGGGCCCTGAAAAATGAAAAGCGCTCCAGGTCGAAAACTCAAGAACTTTTCAAGAAAGAAAGAAAGATAATCTTGAAATGCCAGAATACCAATATTGCATTTAATAACTTTATAGGAAAAATCATATTATACACAGTATATCTGTAAATGAAAATTATTGCAGAGTTTGAACTGTCTTCCAGCTTACCAAAAACATTAAACCAAATGAAACGTAAGATAAAGTAATAAGTGTATCGACATCGGCTTAAAATAGCCATGATAACAAAACAAAAAAAAATCCTTTCAAAAGTACAAAAACCCTAAAATGATGTCTTCTATCCATTTTCTTGTCTTTCACAAGCCCAAATGTCAATGACTCGGTAATATTATTTACATGTATGTCTAAAAAGGTGAATGCCATGCTTATGTTAGTAAGCTTGCTGTTCTTTATCGCTTCATATTAAATTGATCATGAGCGAAGTTCACTGTCGGCGAAACGCAAATTGTTTACAGAAAACTTCCGTAATGTTAATCAAATTGAATAATATTACGGACATGTTGAAAAGGTTTATGGATCGCCAAATTGAGAAAGCAATTACGATAGGCCATGAATTGCCCGATAGTCAGAAACTTAAACAAACAGTGGTATTATTAACCTTCGCGAAATGATTAAGTTTTCAAAATGTCAATGATTGTGATAGTTTAATGTGGCTAAGAATATATCGGTTTGTTGAAGATAAAGAAAATGAGAAGTCCTTTATTTTGAAAGCGTCATAAGGGGAGCCAAATCCAAAGTGTAGAATTGCCCAGACCTCCGTTGATTCAGGAATTAATTGTCATTATTGTATTTAAAAAAAAAACGTAAGCTGTAGAGGTGTTGTGGTCCAGTGGACAAGTCTGCGGACTGTAAAACATAAAGTACGGGGTTCGAATCCCTGTTGCAGCACTAATGTATTTTGGCAAGACATTTATCTACATTTGCCACACTTCAGCCAAATGAGGCACAATGGGTACCTGGCAGTAATTAATTCCTTAAAATGTTCAAACGCTGGTAGAAGATTTGTGGAAAGATTTCTGTGTTGATTTGTTTTATGAAGGGCTTAAGTCTGTATTTTCCTCTCATTTATTTCACCAAAATTTATCATCAGATTGTTTACCCCATCATCAGAAATTTACCTTTGAACTTTTGGATAATCGATGTGCCCTCTCCCGGGGCTAGTAGAATCCCGGAATACGTGCGAGTTTGTCCCCAAATAGGTTATTCCAATTTTCAGCTAACGACATTCTCCGTAAAGCCCTATCATTAAAAAAAAAAGAGTTATCAATTTGCATTATTCTCTAACAGGGTCAACTTGCGTAGAATTATGTCGATCGCTCAAATCAGAACTACGAAGTTTACTGCGCATGCGCTTCGAAAAAAGAGGACGAGGAATGATGAAAGAAGAAGCGAACAGAGATTGGGATTGAAATGGGGCTTGGGTAAGTTGGGATATGAAAGGGAAGGGGGGTGGTGTCGGGAAGCGAGCAGGCAAAATATGGGAATTATAGCCGGTAATATTTTTGGTAACATGTTTTGAATAAATAAACAAACATAGCATACTTTGCTCGCAGTTGGAGATCAGCTAGTCGGTGGACGAGTTCGACGGTTGGTTTTCACAAGGCCATCTTTTGTTGAGAGAGGACTTTGACGATTTCTAGTTTATCCAGATAGTTGTTTTTCTGTAGGTTAATGTTTCTCTATTCCATCTCTTCCTATCTTACATACCAAGTATTGTATTATATATTCTCAACATTCGTCTTGCATTTTCGACGGGACGTAGTTTGTTTTATCCTACTCGCTTATTCTGTTTACCGAGTTTCCCCCTATATGTCCGTGTTCTGGGTTCGATTGTGTACTCAAATTCTATTTAAAGCATATTTTTTCCCTCCCTGTTGATTTGTTCTACTTGGAAATAAGTTTAATTGCTATTTATCGAGAAAAAAGACCGCCTACGCTGTTATATTTTGTTCTTATACATAGAGAGATTGTGCGCGGAACAAAAGGATTAAACATTTGTTTTGTGTCATGGAATGATTTACGATCAATACAGAAGGAACCCGGATTATAATTTGTGACGTCATGGTGTTTTGTGTTTATCTACGGCGGTATTTTTGATCCGATTCGCTTTTAATAATATTTTTGATTTCATTTGTTCCTTCTTGCAGCGGCCGTTTCCGGCGCTCTTTCCAAAGGTACTCTTTAAATGACTATTTTACACAACATGGAGGAAACAGGAGATACACCTTTTTGCACCTGCATGCTACATTACAATAGTGTGAAACTGTCGAGGAGGTTACGACATAAGGCAGTAACTCACAGACATTATGATCCCGCGTCATTGTCCACATTCCATCGTGTTTTTATAACGATGTGTATCATTTTAGGTAAGTACTGATATTCCTTTGATTGTTTGTTTATTTATTTCAAGAAATGTAAACATGTTTTTCTTTAAAATCATCTGTTTAGAACCAGAAGGGCGTTAATTCTGAATATGAGTTAATGCCCTTCTGTGTTCCGGCTCTCAGCTTAAAGGTACTATGTCCCATTTGCAGGCCAAAAAAATGAAAAGATTAAATTCCAACGGCATTAGAAATACAATACTAATTTAGAACTTCCCTAAAAAGGGGGCTTGAAAATGTCTTTAAGTGGGAAAATAACGACTATTAGTTGTCGAATCGACTTAGGAGCTATAGAGCCAGTAAGTAATAGTCTGATTTTTCAGACCATTGTACCGAATGGTCGTACGTTTTATGCTGCGCAAAGATTCAATCAGTTTAATTTTGGCCATTACAAAAGTGGGTTATTGATGTAGACAAATGCTCATGTACCCTTTACAGCTCATTTTATGTATGTTATTACCAAAGATTAAAAAGCCAGTCAGTCACTCAATAGTGTCTGACAGTGAAGTCTAGCAAGTAAACGGGTTTCCTTGCATAATTTGAATATTAGGACACTGCTAACGTTTAAATTTCACAGATAGGACATACATGACATATTCATAATTCCTGCAAAGTTCTACAGAATTTGATGTTGGCTGCAAAAGGGACATAGTATCTTTAACGCATTGTGTGAAGTCAAGTGGAAAATACCAAGGGATGTATACAACGACAAAATAACTGAAAGGAAACTGGGTACCAGTGTATTGGATACATATTATAAGAGTTACCTATTTTGAGGCCCTTTTTAAAAGTAGGATTAGTAACCAACACTTTCTTGCTGATTTTTTTCCATTTGTGAATTAAACCTGCATAATCCTGGTAATAGTGCAAAATAACGTTGCCAATGTCTGCTTGAGTGGACGGTTAAAAAGCAAGTAGCCTCGCATCCATCGGGCGGTTACACGAAGTTCTATTTTGAGCTCGATTCAAATTAATTCGAATCAATTTACTTAAATTGATTTCCCGTCAGTATACATCTATTTCATTGTAAATCATATACATTAAATTAAATGATTTCAAGCAGTTCAGTCTCCTTCACTTGTCTTCAAATCACTCGGTACTCAACAACATTTTCACTACGTTTCAGTTCATTACAGATTTGATTAGGTTTGATTAAAGATTCAAATTGTTCTTAAATTGTAAGTTCTTAGCAACTAAAAGCTCTACAAATATCAGTGCATGGAGACAAAATCAATATACTAACACTTCAAAGGTTAATGGGAACCAGAAATACCACGAATACTAATCGGATGAGACAAGTATATATGGTCTCATAATTTTCCTTGGATTAATTTGAATTAATTTCAACACGAGTTTTAATATTTATGAAGAGTTATGATTGATCCGAATCTATCGCAAGTGCTGCGATCCATCGCAAAGTAACGATTAACTACCTATTATGTATAGTGTGGCGGTTTCTATCAATCTCAAGTTTATTCAGAAGTTATATAGGGTGGCCCAATAAAAAAGATGCACCATCTACTGGCACCTGTGAAATTCGCCACGCATTTTTGGAAGTGTCCCTGTATAGTATAGTAGGCCTACATTCAATTTGGTTTGACCAAGTGCTCTGGTATAATAGTAGAGAAAAACAAAATGAAAATAATTAGTTTTGGAAAGAAAATGGCAACGTAATTCTAATACACACAGAAATGTCGACAAAGTATGAACATAAACCAGGGAGTTGAAATAACTCCCTGCATAAACTAAAATCGGTACACTGAACACAAACGCCTAAAGTATTTTGATTGAACTTATTTTCTTGAAACTGTAATTGGGAAATGAAGGATAAGGAGAAGAGAAAGCTCTTTTTTTGTTAAGGGGGAGGGGGGTGAGATAGGGGCGTATGTAAAGGGGATTCGGTTTCCAGAAATTCCAGTTCAAGTTGATGCATGTTTTGCAAACAGTTTTTGAGCCGTTGTGACATTCACAATTCGAGCTCCATCTTCACCTGCTTGTTATGATCACGATAACATGTGGAAACCATTGTGGCTGAGGTTGGGGAATTACAGAGAGAGAGAGAGAGAGAGAGAATGAGTGTGTGCGTGTGGTGAGGTGTGTGTGTGCGCGATTGTGTGTTTTACTGAATATTTTATTGGGAGATTTAAATGGGAGAGAGAGAGAGAATGAGAGGGAAAGAAATATGGGAGATGGTGGCAGACAGAGCATCAGATATGGAGAGAGGGATCAAAGGAAACTATAGAGCGAGAGACAGAGAGAGGCAGAGAGAGAGAGAGAGGGGGAGGTGCAAGAGAGGGAAAGAATCAGGAATACGAGTGAAGATTTACAAAATTAATACAGAGTAAAGTAATACAAAGTATCGAGAGAAAAAAGAGAGATACATGGATCATCTGTAGATAAATAAACAGAGATAGGGCAAGGAAAGAGAGAGAGAGAGAGAGAGAGAGCAACTTAGAGATAGAAGGGGGAGGGGTGACAGAGAAAGGGAGACGGAAATTATGGGAGGGGTCTGAGGGGCTTTAACCGGAGACTGGAAGGAATAAAACAGTTCCAACTATTGTGTCATCAATAAATCATCTACCCTACAATTATCCTTCGGTTGGCGGACCCGTGTTTGTTATTTCTTCGTCATCGTAGTGTTTTATCATCTTTCACTGTTTATTTACTAAACCTAACGCGTTTGTCACGGGTGTCGTCTGCTTTCATTCAAGAATGGAACGTTCACAATGTCCGAAATTTCCAAGCGTCTAAAATTTGATTAAAAAAAAAAAATCCCTGTCCACGTATTTTCGTAATGTATTGAAGTTAATCAATGCTACGTTTGTTCTTACCTAATGACACTAATTATATTTCAGCCTTATGTACGTTTTCATTCTTAAGGTGAATTGCATAAATTATTTGTTGCTAAGACGGGCAAATCTCTGTCAAGCTGGCGAAGTTATAAATAGAACATTTATGGCTGGACAGCATTTCACAAAACTCAATGCAAAAAATGGTAACATTACCGATAGCCGAGAAGAGTCCAGCCAATCAGCATCGAATCTCCTGTAAAGTCACGTGTTCAAAAGTAAACATCCTTATTGGCTAGGGAGCTGATGAGGCGGTCTTATCTATCGATCCGAGATAATATGAAGTTAATATGAAAGCAAAAGTTTTAAGTTGATAGCTGAACTTCTTGGTACATGTGCTTGCTTGAGCTAGTTTTCATGTATTTAGGTTACTTACAAGAGAAACTTCAATAGATAGGTGTATTATCTGACAATGTGTTAGGAGCGAAAATATATCAATTAGACTCTATCATGTATACTAATGTGATTGGCAACAGGTGTAAACTAACCCTAAGCATAACAAAAATAAAAAAAATCAATGAACAGAGAAACAACAACAACAACAACAAATACATTACCATAAACCACTACAAAAGTACAAACCAGATGAACATATCAAAGTTGTCCAGCACCAGTTGCAGAAGTCCAGACTATCATTATCTTGCAGGAGTGGAGTGCTGTAAATTGATAGAGCATCACATATTTCAATTCTCTATGACCTGAAATCTTAAATTCTCATACATTTCACCGTAATACCATTCATTTTCTCAACAACCTCCTAGCTTATAAACCACAAAATGATGGCAATGAGTACGTAGCACTAAACGCCGCCTGACTTGAGCGCCATCTTAAATCACTATACCCATGACCTCATCGCTGTACGCAGAGGTCAACCCCGTTCGAATAAACTTTCATCGTGGACCCATTTTTTCTTTTTATTTAGCCGTCGTGTTTGTTGGATAAATTCTGCGATGTTTGTGTATATGATGGGAATTATCCTCACATTACATTGATTAATGACTTTTGATATCCAAGCCAGACGCTTCTATTTCAGGAGAATTTTTGCCTGGAATGTGCAAAAGAGTAGGATGTTTTTGTAGGTTTAGTTTCTGTACTGGGTTTCTATGGACTGAGCAATTTTCGTGTCTTTTAAAACAAATAAAAGAGAGAGGTTTTGTGGTAGCTTATCTTTAATGTCCCTTCCTATCTAAGATCATACAACAGTATAGTAGAGAGAGAGAGAGAGAGATACAAAAGGAGAAAAGCAAACAGGAGGACAAACAAAACAATTTTGCAGCCAGACAACCAGTAAGAGAAAGGGAAAGCTGAGAGAGAGAGAGAGAGAGAGTGGGTATGTGTGTGCGTGTGTATGTGTGCGTTGTGTGTGTGTGTGGGGGAAGGCGGGAAGGTGGAGGGGAGAATATGAGAGGATACAGAAAGGAATAGGGCAGTCAGACATGAGAGAAAGACACACGCACAGTCGCGCACACACACAAACTCACCTACCCACACACACCTCTCAGATGGAGAGGGGAGAGAGAAAGATAGAGAGAGAGGTAGATAGAGAGGCAGAGAGAGAGAGAGAGAGAGAGAGAGAGAGAGAGAGGGGAGAGTGTGTGGGTATGTGTGTGTGTGCGCGTGTGCGTCTTGTATGGGGGAGGCGGGAGGGGGGGGGGACTATTTAAAGAGAATATGAGCGGATACAGAAAGGATAGGGCAGTCAGGCATGACAGAAAGACGCACGCACAGTCTCACACACACACACACACACACACAGACACACAGTCACCTACCCACACATACCTCTCAGATGGAGAGGGGGAGAGAGAAAGCGAGAAAGAGACAGACATGCAGAGAGTGAGAATGAGAGAGAGGGATGGTGAGGGGCCGGTGTTGATGTAGGAGCTATTATGGAGGAGACAAGTATATAGTCACAGAGAAGGTGATGAAATAGATGCAGTTTGAAGGGTATGTGATGTTTATCAAACAAGTGCGTGTTTTTAGCAACATCTTGAACCCATATGCAAGCCCCTCATAAACATCCTCATATCAATAGAGTGAACGATCTGCTCCAATACAATTACCACGTCATCAGAAAGCTTAGAGATAAAGTTGAGTTCTGGTCAAGCGATCACATTGTGAAAGAGACTAATTGGAGGCAGTCATTTCTTTATGAAAATGTGACACAAAAGAACTGGGCCCCATTTCACAAAACATGTCATCATAGACTATAATGACAGATTTTGTTATATGCTAGTGAAATCCTTGCTTCTGATTGGTTATCAGCAGATTTGTCACTGATTTGGGTCATTTGTCATTGAAAAGGGGCTTTGTGAAACGGGTCCCTGGTGTAGTGCAAGGTTTTAGAATCATAAAATTGACCCAGTCTTGCTGAAAGTCACATGCACTAAACAAAGAAATGTGTACATGGGACTACATATGAAAGTGTGGTCTAAACTTAGCAGCTCTTGTCATATGTCCAATATGAGGGCAGATGAAGAGCAATCCGATTAAGTAACATTTCTTTTGTGATATTCTCGGAAACTAATCTTAACAGAATGAGAAAACTCGGTTTTCGTGCACAAACCCTTGTCAGTCGTTGTGCGTAACAGCGTCTGCAAAATCAGACTACTATAGGCTCAGGACACAGCCAAAAACTTACAGTTTTAGGCTCTTCTCAAGGCTTTAGGAGTTGTGGTAAAGTGTCAAGTTAATTGATTGAGCTTCTAGTCCGTGTTGATAGTTTGTAGAGTTCGAAAACTTGGAGCCATTCGCAGCTGTGGTGTGGTGATACTGTTTCTCAGGTCTTCGCCCATTGTCCCCCGTGTAAACAAACAACTGAAAACCTACACCACTCCGCTTTGTTTTCATTGGTCGTACGTGTATGTCCAAGAGGGGAAGTTTACACAGGAGTTCTACGACGTGTTTATCGGCTCTTACTAGTATTAGCGGATGTTATTACGATTGGATGTCTGTTTTGAATCTAAGTATGAGCAGGGAGATTGAAACGGAAAGGCGTGGCAGAGATAGCCCATTTCCGCTCCAGATTAAAAATAAATTTATGATTGTGGTTGTAGACGGAGAAACACAAAAGTTAAGATCTTCTGATACCGTTTACATTTTATACATAAACACTGACAAACAAAAATAACAAGCGAGCGGATGACAAGGAATGGAGAAAACGTCACTTGCCAGAGAAGAGAAAGGAAAACAAAATCAATGAGGGGGTAAATAGTAAATTACTTATAGACTGTAGAGGATGAGCATAAACTGAATCCCGAGCAACATTCTATGAAATTATAGAAAAATAAGTTTTAGAGAAATAATAATAATAGTAATACAAAGAAATTGAAATGATGATGATGATCGATGATTATGATGATGAAAAAAATAAAGTAATGATGATATTGATAATGATGATGATGATGATGATAGTGATGATAGTGATTATGATGATGATAATAATAATAATGATATTAATACAAATAATTATAATTATAATAATAATTGTAATAATTCTGTACTTATATAGCACACAAATCTGCCTGAAAGAGGTACTCTTGGCAGACAAAAAGACAAATATTCGGATAAGGTATATTATTTTCAAGGCTGTCGATAAATTATTTCTATCTCAGCACTTTAATCTTTAAAACAACATCATTTCACTCATTTGCTAACGACGGACATGGCAACCTAACCATTGCATGACGTTCTGTCATCAAACGCTTTATAAAACATTTCCGTTCATCAGACGGAACCAACAAACAAACCATACGGATGGGACTACGAGGAATGTCACAGATGAAGATAGCGGACTATATCGGTCTCCGGGTGAAGATAGCCGACTATTTCATCAACATCATGTTGAAATGCAAGAGCTATCTTCACATGCTTGTCACAATAAACCAGATAAAGGGCACAAAACATCCGGAGAGATTGGTTATGTAATGATGGTGATAGTCCTAGATGTTTACGATAATATTACGTCGTCTATTAAGAATAGGTGTATCTCTCCCGATGTGTACGAAAAACGCACACCTGATGACCATAGTCACCCCCTGCTACCCCCTCTTCTTTCTCAGATTTCCTCTTTTAGTTCTTTTAAACAACTTCTCAAAACGCCTCTGCTCACATTGTAACTCTGATTCATTGATCTGTAATTCGAATTAATCTTAACTTTATGACACAGTAATTCTAACAATTTTTGTCAAATATTATTAGAATTGAATTTTATTCTGTACCCGATGTTGTTTTTCCTTGTACCAAAGGTCATTCTTGAGTTAATCACAACGTAATTTTTAGTGAAAAAGGAGAAAGGTTCCATAAGTATTATGTATTTTCTACGGTTCTTGAATGTTTCTGCCTTATACAAAAAAAAATCTATGAAGCCCTGTCTGAAAGTTCACTACCAGAAGCATGAATTTTTCTCCTCGAAACATTTTCTAATAATATACAATTTGAGGAGTCAAGATGTCAAATTTGAGAAAATCAGTACGACAACCCGATTTCATGATAACATTGATGATCTCCGTGTGCTTCGTAATTATAATACAGTCACTCCTATTTCCTCATATAGGCCTACTGTGTAAATAGATAATGTTTAAGCGTCTTTTGGCAAGTCATTACTCTCTGTTTGCCACTCTCGACTCGGGGGACGTAAATGGGTCCCCCGTAGGAAGAAATTCTTTGAATATTAAATATTCTGGATGTTCGAACAAAGCATGAGTATTAGAAACTGGTTTTTAATATATCATGGCACTTTTAATGAAAAAATATATCAGGTACTTGCATCATGCAATGTATATTCATGAATTCTTGAATAACATCGGTATGCGAAGAATTTCCACCCCATATATCGTATACATACACAAACTTATTTGTGAAGCCCTTGAAAGTGTCACTGAATTTGATCGCGTCTTGGGGTTTTTTTTCCAGCAAATTTATGGCGGAGCATTTTCTAAGGGTATCACCGCCTTTCAACACAGGTTATCATAACAATAAATATTTCACAAGTCCCCCGCTGTGGTGATGAGTTATTTTGTGAAATCTTCTTGTCTGGAAAACTCTGGATCTATAAAAGTTGACAGTGATAATCCACAGATACATGTGCCTTCGTATTCGAATCCTCTCATGCCTTTTTGATGTTTGATAATTTTTAACAAGCTTCATTGATCAGTGGCGTGAAAAAAACATAAAATCAATCATACTCCTACTTTACTACAAATCAAGTTTAATTTTTAGAAAAGGGATTCCAGCTAGATCTGCCAACGCGTAACTTGAAAGACACCCCCTCCCCCCCCCAAAAAAAAAACGAAATCGAAAACGAAAACTAAAACGAAAACGAAAAGGAACAAAAACACAAAACAAACAAAACAAAACCACCGCCACCGCCACCGCCACCGCCACCACTACTTCCAAAAATAAAACGCACTCAAACAAGAACAAATAAACATATAAACACTCAACAACAAAACACCCTCGGATCACCAAGTTTCCCAACATGGGTAAAAACTAGTTTTCAGATTGTCAGATTTACCGAGAGGTTCGAACTTTTATCCAACAACTCCAAGAAAGAAGAGTGATTGTGGTGGTGGTGGTGGTGTTGGTGGTTGGTTGGGGGTATTAAAGTGTATCTGCTCCCCCTTTCACGACGTTCTTTTACTCGTGGGTTCATTGACTGACCGAATCAGACATGTCAGTCAGACACCACGTTTCGGTGTGAACTTTTATCGCAAATAAAGAAGTGAAAGAAAAAACAGCAACATGGATACACAGACAATGCTATCATTCCCATTTATATGCAATATTTGTTATCGACGTATAATGGCGCCGAAATGATGATCCTTGATTCCGAATCACTTTCGGATTTCGTTACTAGCTTCGACGCGTAGGACCCGAGTTCTACTTTTATACTATACTTGTTCAAATACTTCTTCATGAACACAATGACGATTCTGTAAGAGTCTTAATTGTGGGGGAAACCTCCAATAATTGACACTTGTTAATCTGATCGGGGACTTGATGTTATTTGAAGTGGACATATTAAACTGTTGCCCATAAGTTGAAATACATTTTCGTTTACCTCTTTTGATGAAGTGATTGTGATAACCCCATATGATTTATTTTTGATAGATAGAGTTTATAGATCAATCTATACGACTCTTTAGATTGATCAACAAAGCTCTGAGAAGATATAAACCATATCTGTCAAGAATAAATTATATTCTTACCACCCATAATTTACACTTATAAATCTGATCGGGGTCTTGATGTTATTGAAGTTGACAAAATTATATTATGAAGATTGTGTACCAGGATTCATGTGATTAGAAGTAGACGGAAAAATATTTCAGTTAGCCTATTTTTTGCGTAATACCATGTTATATAATTGTTTTATGTGCCACAAACTACGACAAAGTATTAAGGGGAAAGGTCATTTTCATATGCAGCCACTGTTTTATGGAATGACTTGCCGGAATACCTTAAAAATATAGAAACATACGAAAAGTTCAGAAGTAATATGAAAACATACTTATTAAGCACTTTGTAAAAAAAAATCTCACAATTATGAACCCAGTGCACCATTTCCTCTCCTTCTGTATTCTGTTCTGTAAAGCACATAGAGACATGCAGATATACCTATTATTGTTATTACTATTATTATTATTAATATTATTATATGGAACTCATACTCTCACGCAGTATACATATGCTGCTGCGTGGGAGGCAACGTTAAGCAGAGAAATTAATGCAATCAACTCCTCTTGTTTTTCTTGTATTTCCCGATATTACGACAGTCACGTTTCATTGCGGTAAAATTCACAGGGGTTGAATGAACTCCATAATGATGTCATTTTGAGAAATAAACTGTGACAGACATTTTCTCATCCAATCATTTTCTTGATGAATGAAATCATTTTGATCACAGACTTCAAACAAAAATGCTGATTTAAGCACCAATGGCGTAGACTTACAAATTTCCGATGGGCTTGTAGCAGGGACATGGGCTAAATAGACCCCCATTTGCAGTAATCAATTTAATTACCATTTAAATTGGTAATTTAAATCGGTAATGTACTAGTAATTACCTTTGTCTGTACGCAGTATGTTTATTACGTCAGCAGTCAGCTGAAAACATAACCTACCGCCAACGATTATTTAAACCCACTCACAGTAAACTACTCAAACTGTATGGATTTCAACAGCATGTTGACTACTTCTGACTAACAGACTGATGATGTGGGCGAAATAAAGGAGCACCACCAAATGGGGGCGAAATAAAGGTCTAACACCATATAATATTTCTTTGTTACCGGACACTTCATTTTAAGTCTTCTTCCGGTTAATTCTTTAGAAAAAAAAATCGGTAATTTAACTTAATCTCTAAGTCATATTTCTCCCGTTTTTTTCTTCTTTTTCTTGTACACCATAACGTCAATCTTTTTTCCAACCGCGAAATTCCAACTCACTTATTTCCCTCCCCAAACAACACACGCGTGTCAGAAAAGAAGAGAACAACGGCGAAAAACACACAAATAGCACGCTCCTATTCCCCTCATTCACGCTTTAAAAGTTATTTATTTCTTACTTATTCTTAGCGAGAAAAGCCAGAAATGTCAGTCTTCGCCCCCATATTTTCCGGCTGATGAGGTCTATTTTGAGGGTAACAAATGCAAGGTGTTTTGGTGGCTGTATGGGGGTCCTTTGTCCGATAATCGTAGAGGTGGCTTTAGCCCTTGGAAAAACATACCTCTACAATGAAACGGAAACGTCACCCTGTCAAAGAACAGATTTTTTGAAATCCAGAAAACACGAAATGAATGGACGTTTTTGACCTGGAAAGCTCTCCGTCTGTTGTAAATAGGATTCTGTCATCACCGATCATGTCAGTCTCTTCAGAATTTATCGTTTGTCCATCCCTTAAATCCTGGCATGATTCTATAAAAATTATCACCATGGCATGATTCTATCAAATGATCATCATTGTAAAATAAGCATGCATTTTCAAATTTAAATTTAAATTGAAATTGAAAGTCAAATGTCCTATCCTCTTGTCATTTCGTCACATTTTACAAACTACTCAAATAATCTACAGGAAAATCCAACTTAAATAGACAACTACTCCAAAAGAAAGCAGAAAAATCAGAGAAGCAAACTGATGAAAGTTTCAATTAAATCTGACTAAATATAAGGTTATGAATTTTTGAAAGTTGTAATCACTATACGTATGGGCACTTCAAATTGACTGAAGCGGTAATGTCAATGTGATGTAGTGCCGGACTACTTTCCCATCTGTTCCAACATATGAAATGACTAAAATTCAAATATTTCAAAAATACATGGCTCAGGAGGGTCTATTCTTTTTAGAGGACCTATACTAATATGCTATCGACTATAATATAACTTGAGTAGTGCCCCCAAGGGAGAAGGAACTTACGAGATAAACAGAAGATCATGATATTTGTGTACACGGCAAATGGGAGAGTTATCCACGTCCAACGTCATAATCCACTGACCAAACTACCAGTTTGAGATTCGCATAGACTTAGTGATCTCATATTTCAAACATTCATAGCTTCCTTACTATTGGTCCGATTCATTGCCATTCTGTTTCTGTTATTTTTCTGCTTTCATACAAATCAACTTATTACAAGGGTTGGATTTGTCTCAGATTCTGAAACAAAATCCTGGATTTAGCTCATGCTGCAATGATAATTATAAACCTTTAGGTCAGTCAGGAACCCCATGACTTTTACAAGCCGATCACCTGTCTGATTATCAAGATATTTATGATTGGAAATCGAAATCAAATTACGTTTTCCTAACGGTTTTCATAACACTACAGTCTATTGGGAAAACGAGTATGGTAAAACCGGTCACTCAAAGATCTTTACTTTTTTTGAGGCACTTCTTGATCATTTTGAAGCGCATTTTTTTTAGGGCTTCAATAATACACCATATCACAGACACTGATAACACGTAGGGCCGTGCATCTCAGATTTAACATTGTTAAACGATGCCTTTAACATAAACTTAGTATTCAAGAGTTTTCTATAAATTTGTCACCTTCATCGCGATCAGTTTTTCTTCACACTTCACCAAATATTTAGAAAAAGTATAGCGAATAAAGTGTTCAGAAAAGCAAGAGTAAAACCATTAACACAGCAAGAAAGAGGCAAATGTAATTTGTTGGTCACATAAATGATAAATAAACAGAAACGATTATCTAGAAAAAACAATATTAACAGGGAAGATTGCTGGAAAGAGAAGTAGGGGAAAGCAACGCCTCACATATCTGCAAAACCTGAACAAATGGGTAACCAAAAATTGATATCAGCTTTAAAAGAATAGCAGGTAATAGGCAGAAGTCGAGGGCTATGACCGCCGATGGGCAACAAAATGGGCGACCAAAAAATGAAATCAGCAAAACCAGATTTTAAAGAATTGCAGATAATAGACAGAAATGGAGGGCCATGACCGCTGATGTCTGTAACAGACCTGGGGGGGGGGGGATGTTTCACAAAGACTTAGATCGACTTTAAGTTGGACTTAAGTATAGCAGGCCGTTCATGCCATTGGTTGCTACCACCATTGGTCTCTAAATTATAATCTTTAGATAATATTTCTTCCTTCAATAATGAACTATCAAAAAATGTAAACTCTGTAGATTTGAGACCACGATTTGTACGTCCCTTGAAAGACAAATGCCAGTAAATGGTAAGAGCAAACAGTGGCATGAACGGCCTGTTATACTTAAGTCCAACTTAAAGTCAATCTTAGTCTTTGTGAAAGACCCCCCTGGCACTTGATGATGAAGATGATGATGATAGAGAATAATATGAACGTAATTATTCAAAAGCATTGAATTCAGCTGTCACCTGCAACATCTATATGTGATACGAAACACACTAATATTACAAGTCCACTCCAAAAATAATTTGCTTTTAATAGATGCAGAAAAACAAGAGAAACAAAGCAAACAAAAATTGATTAAAATCGGATAAGCGGATAACTAACAATGAAGTAATAAATTTTGTTTTAAAGATACTATGTCCCTTTTGCAGCCTACATCAAATTCTGTAGAACTTTGCAGGAATTATGAATATGTCATGTATGTCCTATCTGTGAAATTTAAACGTTAGCAGTGTCCTAATATTCAAATTATGCAAGGAAACCCGTTTACTTGCTAGACTTCACTGTCAGACACTATTGAGTGACTGACTGGCTTTTTTTCATCTTTGGTAATAACATACATAAAATGAGCTGTAAAGGGTACATGAGCATTTGTCTACATCAATAACCCACTTCTTGTAATGGCCAAAATTAAACTGATTGAATCTTTGCGCAGCATAAAACGTACGACCATTCGGTACAATGGTCTGAAAAATCAGACTATTACTTACTGGCTCTATAGCTCCTAAGTCGATTCGACAACTAATAGTCGTTATTTTCCCACTTAAAGACATTTTCAAGCCCCCCTTTTTTTAGGGAAGTTCTAAATTAGTATTGTCTTTCAAATGCCGTTGGAATTTAACCTTTTCATTTTTTTGGCCTGCAAATGGGATATAGTACCTTTAAAGTATGAAAAACTATGGAACTTAGAAAATCACTACACAAATTGCCAATTTGGTTATCAGTTTGTGACGTCATCACTATTTATCAATTGCTTATATATTTTTATCCCATTAATTTCCCTTTTTATCCCCCAAAACTTGATTTCCCCATGCCTTTTCCCAGGTTATATGATTTGTATCATATTGCGTGCATGACATTTCACAAAATCTTTTATGAACTTTGAAGAATTGATACTATTTTCTGAATATTGTACACTCATAATTATTGATTTTTATAGGAATAGTTTATCAAAATTCACATTTTTCATGATTTAACTGAAAAAATTACTCTATATTAGTACATCCACACAAAAACATATTATTATCAATATAACTTGGATGCTGGTGTGAGGAAATGAGATTTTTAGGGATAAAATTGGAAATTTATATTATCAATATAAAGAAAACTATAAGTGGATAGTGAGGCAATGACGTCACAGACTCATGAGTGAGTTGCCAATATATCTTGTGATTTTCAAAGTTTGTCATGTCATTAAAATTTTATAACTTTCTTATTAGTTATCCGATTTTGCTCAAACTTTTTTGATTGATTTGTCTGATTCGAAAGTAGAAATGCGGTTTTGGTTTTGGTTTGATGGTATGCTTTACCTGGTTGCTAAGAAAGCATGTGTGTGCTTGTACGTAAGCAACCAGGGGACCGACGGTTTTAAGTCCTCTCCGAGGGACTAGGTAATGATGATTAATGCTTTACCAAAGGGCGCTAGCGCATCGACTTGGTTTCGAACCCGGGACCTCCCGGTTACGAGACCACTGCTCTACCACTAAGCCATCGCGTCTCCTAAATTAGTTATAGTAATTTATTCGTAATACGTCATTTTCTTTTTTAACCGTTTTGAGAAATTATAATCAATTATGAACGAAAGGACAAATCTTAAAAATATACCGCCGTTTTGAACATGTCTGGTATATACTCTGCATCAAAACCAACAGAACTTTTGAAGGTAGGTATATACATTAGATGAAAGAATATGAGGATAGATTGAAATGAAAATATTTAGAAGTCAGATTTGAAAGTTATTATGGAAGATAAATGAGGGTTATGGGTAGCAAGGACATTGTTTTTCTCTCCGACCCATAAAAATATCTCTAGATTTATGGTTTAACCATACCTTCCTCCCCCTTTACGACCGGTAAAATTCCATGTTAAGCGATGAAAACAAATAAATGGATTAATTTGAGTAAACTCTAAGTTCGGGATCTTGAACAATTGATGAGTTGATTTACGATCTGCCCATTTCGTCTTCCGAATTTCCCCCAGGGCCCACCCCTCTTCAACATGCCATCACGTGACCTTGTGATAGTTTCTGCAGGTTCCGAGTAGGACGATGTATTGTGACGTCACTCAGAAGTAATATTCGCTGGTTTTCGTCCATTTTATGCAATGCGTGCAGATTCAGTGTCGTTTCCAAATAATAAAAACGATTATGGTGACTTAAAAAAAAAATTTAACATGGTAGCATCTTTCATTATTTATCAGATCTCTCACCAAGATTTAGTTTATAATGATAATAATAAACAAATCTTGTGAACGATCTCGTAAACTGTAAGTTTTCCGAGTTGCACATTCTGTGTCTGGTAACAATTACAAACAAAATGATGAGGATGATATTAAGAGTAGTAATGATAATAACAACAATACTACTACGCCTACTACTGATGATGATGATGATGATGATGATGATAATGATGATAAATAATAATAGTAATGATGTTAGATATTTCTACAACGCACATAATTATAATCACCTCGCAAGGTACTCAAGACGTTCCAATATTACCCCGGCTCTGCTAATGTATTGCCAAGGGGCATTAGTATCGTGGCGGGACTCGAACCGCGAACCATGTGATCCACAGTCCGAAGACGTATCCACTAGACCACGACACCTTTACACAGGGGCGGATCCAGCCGGCGGCAAGGGAGGGGGCCGAAAGAGGGGCCCACTTCGTGGGGAAATTTGAAAACCGTGCCGGCCGATTTTCCGCTCAGTGGGGGCCCATCTTCTTTTTAGTTACAAAAGGGTGTTTTTAACTGTTTTTTTCTAGGGAGGGGCCCGGGCCCCCGCCCCTTGATCCGCCACTGCCTCTACATATACCTACAATATGCGTCGTGTAGGCCATTGAGGAGGAACCTTGTATTTAGTAAATATCTGACACCCCTTACAACATAAACTGGTGTCTATTTGTCAACAATGTTCGTTAAAGGGTGGATATAAGACTACGTGTATGAGGTACACGTCCATCATTGGACTCGCATAATGCATATATGGCCCCACGGGCTAGATTAAGTTGAAATTGCTACTTAATTCCAACAATAATGAAGAATAGCATAACACACCGGGTTAGCGCACTGGGATAGCGTACTGTACACCTGTCAATCACACATGATTGGCATTGTGACGTACTCGTCAGGCTGTAGTCTATATTACAAGACCTCATCATGTACGTGTAACAGGTTGTTGATCAAGAATATTTTGTCTAGAATTATGAAAAGTAAACGGTTTAGCTAAGACGATACAAGCAGAAATCAAATTAAATTTCTTTTGAAGTGTCATATTTGCCATTTTTTTCGTGGGGGCTCAATACTCAATGAAAGAGGTTTTTATTTGCTCGAGATAAGATCAATCAATCAACACTTATAATACCTATAATTTAAATTGTTAATATAAAGTGTGCCCATGAAATGATAATTGAAATATTGGTGTTTACTTTTCTCGTGAAGTTTTCAACATCACTTCTCCTCTGCTCAATCTTAAGTTAGGGTAATACATTTAATAATTATGTCGATGGCGGGGCCGGGGGAGGTGGGATGGGGTGATCTTACCATAGGATCCATGACCTTACTATCAGTTGACGGAATTCGATAGGTTTATCAACGTGGCTTGTGGCATAATATCATCAGGTTCCTCTTTCCTTTATTCATCAATAATATTGTCTCTGTACTTATGTTGTCATTCAACGTTGTGGGGGTGAGGGGATGCCCCGTGTACCCCCCCGGTGCTAGGCGCCAGCCATAAGCCGTATTTATCAAGGAAAAGATTCTCATAACTCTTATCCCTTTTTAAACACTCCATTCGCTCCATCATGCGAACATTGCTGTCAGAAACATTGCCCTCTCTCGGACAAACTCGCAACACTATTCATTCAGAATCTTACCATCCTTCAGAACACTCAGGCTCACCTTATTTTCAAGTGTGGCCAGGTCAGTGAAACAAGGATAAATATGAAGAGAAGAAGGTTGTTAAAAAAGGGATCAAAAGGGAGCTAGAGATGACGACGATGATCATTGATAAATGATAATATGAGATTGGTTACGAGGGAGTGATAATAGAGCATTGATTTACGCGAATTGATACCTGTATCTCATTACCATCCTTTTGAATAAACCTCGTGAAATTTTCCGGTGACATTGCTCCAATTGTCATAGCTTTCTATATATAAAAAAACACTGCAAGAAAAAAATATTTATATTGAAACTTCAGACGGGCGATTATAAACGAGGCAATACGTTCCCATGATACCATGTTAGAAAATAAAATCTCTGCCAGAATGTTCTCCGAATGTTATGTTTTAAATCACAAAGAATGATAATAATCGTGTTTTACTAGACTAAGTGTCTCTTGTGTTCGTAGATGAAAATATTGCTGAAACCATGTTTCTAAGGATAGGCCTTCAATCCTTTACCAGTGGTTAAAATGGGGAAAACGGAGAGAGAGAGAGAGAGAGAGGAAGAGAACAGTAATGTTGTGTTGAATCTCGTTTGATGTGCTCATCATGAATTAAACAAAAGATGAAAGCACTTTCAATTTCGGGGAGGATGGATGGAGAGAGGTGAAGAGGGAGAGAGTTGGAGAGAGATATAAATGGAGAGAGAGAGAGAGAGAGATGCGAGAGAACCAAACCAAATCAAAACTATACACATCAAAGAGTGGGATCTTCACTCTCTGTCGAAAGTGGACAACATTTTCCCTCGAAAACAAATTTTATTTAAGCAGAAGTTAAACATGAACCTCCATTTTTTTTATTATGGCGGGAGTGTATTTGGTAAAAAACAAAAATGGGAATGGTGGAATCCAGCCAAGACCGTGAATAGGATCAACCTCAGTTGCACTTTGGGGGAACCGAGTCCCGATTTTTCGAAGAGTTGTTTAAATCAGGCTAAAGTGGGCGTTAAATCCGCTTTTTGTTTGCCATACAGTGGGACGACTTCCAAAAAAGTTTTCAATTGACATATTCTTTGTCCATGTTTTAAGTGGTAACTCAACCCGCGCGGAAAATTGGACAAAAGGCCTCCCTAACTAATCATGCAAATAGATATATTAGTAAGACTTCACTCCCTTGAAAAGTTACATCATGGATTAGAGGCGTAACCAGTATTCATTTTGAGAAGGTTTATGAAGGGGGCTGACATAAAGTTAATATGCCAACAGATTTTGCGAAGGTACGTTTCACCCTACAGAATGTAAGGGTTTAAGTACTCTTTTTATAGCACATATAGTGAGTTTCATGATTTACCCTATATAGCAATTCCCACCCAGTAAGTACAATGTACAGCAAGGTATTCAAGTAGATACCCAAATCTACTTGTCAAATTTACCTGTCTTCAGTAAGTTCATTTGGAATTTAAAAGAAAAATGTCAGGGGTCTAGGATTCTTATAAAGGGGCGGGATTCCAAAACCATCTCCCACAAACGAAAGTAAAATATATTGTCATATTATTTGTGTGCGAATTCACTCAACATCTCTGATGAGCCCCACTCCCGCCCCTAGGAAAAAAGAAAAATAACCCTTTTTTCACTTTCATGTGCCTTTTAGAATTTCAATTTTTTATGGGGAGGGGGTGGTTAAATGACACAATAAAGGCTTACGGAACATTTACATGTACCCAATGTATGTTTAATACTTCTTGAAAAGGAGGAAAGGGGCCAGTTGTACTCCCTACAATCCACAACTAAAGTAATTTACTCACTGACAATCATGAAATAAATTGACATTACAAACATAGCAAAGATGTAGCAAGTTTCCTAATTACCTACAATCCTTATGACAGCCTCTTTTCCCCGAGAAACCCTTCAAGAAGTACGATTTTTGGAGATAAATGTGTAACGATCCTTTCACGCCTAAGAATAAATAGTCATATTGTTACCTTCTAGAATCCCTAAATGTATCCCGCTAAATTCAATGATACATTTTCCTTTCCTTGGCGGGGATTAGCACGAATAAGCTGTCATGATTACTTTTTAATTGGTAACTTTAGAGCCCCCCTTCAAGATATATACTTTTCTGACACTTGTAGAACTTCTAAGAAGGATTGATATAGGTTTAGATTACGAAAATAGTAATTATGAAAGGTTATATTAAGCTCAACTAGCAAACAGGAAATTGGAAAGAAACCTGTTGACTTATTCTCGAGGCGCTGCATGGGTCACAGTGTATCAAGAAATATATCTTGCAAAATATTCTCACGTGTTGTCCTTGATTTCTGATGCATTTTAGTATCAATAAAAAAAAGAAGCTGAATGCTTTATACATGTATTTGGTTCCGGTAATAGTAAATGACCATAATTGATAAACGCCCAATATTTCGCGTATAAACGATGCTAAATCACATGATTAAACCAGTCAACGTCAAACCAAAGCAAACCAAAGCTAATCAAATCAAATCAAATAAATTTAACTAAAATCAAGGAAGATCGAAGCAAATCAACTAAATCAAATCAAGTCAAATCAAATCAAATCAAACCAAACACAAACCGAATCAAACCGAATCTAATCAAATCAAATCAAAGCAAATCAAATCAAACCGAATCAAACCGAATCAAAGCAAAGCAAATCAAAGCAAAACAAGTATATCCAAATAAAATCAAAGCAAATAAAAACATTTATTGTGATAAGTCAACACGTGTTATTGGATCTAACTAAATGGTCCAGTGGATAATTCACCGGACTGAGGGTTACAAGGTACGGGGTTCAATTCCCTGCCCCGGCACTTACGTCCTTTGGCAAGACATTGGTCTACATTGGCCACACTCGACCCAGGTGAAGCAAGTGGTTGTAGGACTTATTCCTAGAATGCACTACGCGCTACGGTTACCGGAGTTAAAGCCGGGGTAGAATATTAATTATTTCTGAAGCTTTTTGGATGCGCATAGAGTAGTTCTATGATAATGTGATATGCGCTAAACAGGAACGGAATGTTGTTGTTGTTATTGACATTATTATTATTTTTTTTTGTTTGCCTCCCAATGAATGCTGACAGCTCTATGTCACGGGGACCATGGACAGAGTTTGTACGAACAGGAGAGAATCTTTCTAGATCTACGCACGGGTATCGTAGAACAAGGACAGGGCGACTTCATCAAACTCTTGGTCTATCCAAAAGCCTCGCCGAATTTTGGCTGCGACGGGCAAGCCGTGCTCAAAATCTCATTTGCTGGGCCCTACAGGATGGCCCGATTCTTTTTAGACTACTACGAACCGCCGCGAAATTGGACATTGGATATTTCGGACTCGCCCGGTGGCGACGGGATGGGAGGCGATGGCGACTTGACGTCTAACATGGCGGAATTACAGATACGTGACAAGCAGATGCGCGTCTACAGCAACGGACTTTCAGGGTACACGTCGGACACCTTGAACGGCGGTCTCCTTCTTAAGATCGTCGACGATATCGTCGAAGCCGGCACTAAGCTCAAACTGGAGATCGCAGACGAGAAAGTCAGGTGGAATAACCGCGAAAACAGCAAAGGGGTCATGGAAAGTCGGTATTTATTCACGCTGAATGGGCAGACGCCCGAATACGGGGAGATGGACCACGATATTTACGTCGGATTGAATCGGGTACCTTCGAGCACGTCTCGGACAGGTTCGGGTCTTTGTCGAGCGACGATCATCATGCTGTCGGAAAGAGATCCGGAACCAACCATTGAGTCGGGTAAGTCAAATTTCCTCATGCCTAAACTAATATTATCTATTTCATAAATATGATTACCTTTCCAAAGTGACAAAAGTTTCCTTTGCGCAAATCTATGCGACGGGGCATTGTTTCCATCATAGCCTACTGTGAGAGATAGTTGCTACATTGACACAGGAGCGGGCTCAAATGTCAAATCATCTAGCTCCAAATAGTTCCCTCCCACAGATTATCTCTATGGAACGGAACATCTTCGGCGCTTCTTGAATTAGACGTTTAACCGCGTGCAACTTCCAGTGGCATAACTATCTCTACGAACTATGTTTTCAAATCTTGCACGTCTGGTAGGTGCATTGCTCGGGAACGCGCCGCACCGGTCTTTCACGAATGCAACTTCCGGTGGCATAACTATTTCTACGAGCTCTGTTTTCAAATCTTGCACGTCCGGTAGGTGCATTGCTCGGGAACGCGCCGAACCGGTCTTGCACGAATGCAACTCACTTCACACGGGATTTGGAACAAAATAAAGGAAAAAGTCCGCGGTAATCACTCATTTTGAATGAATATTACGAATGTCAACAAAACGTGCTGGTTGGTAATTGTCTGATGGTGTAGCATCAGCGGTTAGTTTTTATCGCTGCTGGAGATTGAATATGACCTGTCAGGTTCCTTGGTCTGCAAAATGCTTGAAGTAGACCAGGCATCAGCTGATCATTATCACCCAAGACAGACTAATATCCAGTTGATAGTTTATAATATTAAAGTTGATCTATAAGTAAAATAATCTTTTCAATATATTTTTTGCTCAGCTGGATGGATAATCTTTACCTCTTCAAATTGGCATCTGTGATGTATTTCTTTCAGTCTTACATTGCTAAAACAAAAGAGCGTAAATATGTTTATAATACAATGCACGGAATAAACATCGCACGGAATAAACATCATCATGGTCAGGAAGGAAATTATTGTCAAATTGAATACAAATGTAGTGAGTTTGTCATAAATTTCAAGTTGCCAATTCAAAGATTGTAGCGCGTATTTTCCAATAAATGATTATTCAAGGAACCAATATCGAAGATCTGTTACGGCATAAATAGACACAATGTAGAGCCTTTTCATGCATTGTTTGGAGAACGTAATACATACTTCTCTTGCACCTTTCGCCTCTAAGGTTTGATCAGATATGACGCGGTAAACCGCCGTAAAAGAGGCGCTACGGTTTTTTTTATATATGTAAATGAATGGAAACTGCGCGCAACAAAGGACTTGCGCGTATAGACTAAGCTCTGTGGTATAAGATGTGACAAATAATACATGTTTGCGAGTGCATTAGTGAATATGCACTGCACGCAAGTTAAGTCACAGTAGGATAATAGGATAGACTTGTCGAGTTCGTTGTCCGTCTCATTGTGACGTAACCAAGTGCAGTGCATATCACTAATGCACGAGCTAAAAACATGTACTATTTGTTTTATTAGATGAGTCTACAATATGAATATAAAGTCGAGAAATTGACGGTTGTTATCACCAAAATGCACTCCCCGTGCATATGGTAAAAATTAATGCACGCACACGTGATCCATTTCAACGTTTCTCATTGGCTACATTCTTGAACCCATTTTATAATACACTTTACGTCATCATAAAAATTAAATAACCGTCGCGGTTTTGCCGCGTTATATCTGAACGAGCCTTTAGAGATGTAAGCGTCCCTTTTGAGCCACTAGCTCCTTTGAATGTGTTCGGGAGCACCTTAAACATTCATAAAGGTGTTTACCAACACCTTAAATGGAGTCTTTGGAGTGACACGTTTGAGCACCTTTTACAACATCCCCTTTCTAAGCGTGTTTTTGGTAAACTCCGTATCAAGCAGGGAAGTTTTGAGGACCTGGGATGGCGGCGACTGCTATTTGTGTCGTTCTGTCCACGTACCTTCCGTTTTGAACTAGCGTTCGTTGACACTCTCTCGAATAACTGGGGAAGGAGGTTATTCCAATCAACGCCGTATTCTTCAGCAGTGGATAGCAATAAATCGTTAAAATCGTGGAAGACGAGACTTTGCTTCCGTTATCTCGGCATCGTCGCTGAGAATTCCACCGCTAAAAGCGTCACATCATGTTTGTAATTCGATTCAGGGTAGAGATTGATGATCGGTCAATGTCGTGCCGATGTTCCAATTTTTGGTCCAACTCTCTTCTTGATAATCCGAGACCTGTTGTAATACCAACCCTTTATAAGCTGAGATAATCTCTCAGTCCTACCGAATAGTGACGTAGTGTCTTATGCCCCGCCTTCTATAAAAAGAGCTCGAAGAAACGTAAACTCTGAAACTTAAAAAGTAATATATAAAAGTTTAAACCTGGTAGGGTACAGCCCCTAAAAGCGTCCATCTCATTTACTTGTTGGCGCCAGCTAGTAACTGGTCGTTCTTTTGGCCACTGTCCTTTGGCAAGATAGTAATCTGCATGTGCCACTCTCCACCAAGGTGTAGCAATTGGGTACCCGGTAGGAAGACATTCCTTGAATGGTTGAGCGCAATATCATGGTACCTCTACTAAAGCCGAGATATTAATGTGACTGCAGGGTCTTCAGGGAGAACAGTATTAGTACTGATAAGGCTACCCTGGGTAAACAACACATATTATTGTTATTATTATTATTTTGTATTATTAAACAACGTTAGAAATCGAGCTTTGTATTTGCCAGCATCGTAAAGTGCCGGCATTTTGTGTGCGACAACCAAAAATATAAGCCAATCTGAATAAGCCATTTCGTGAGTTGATTTTATACAAATTCATATTCTTTAATAAGCAGCATTGAAAAAGGAACTGTTTGCCAATTGTTTTTTGCAACAACAAAAAAATTACCGACGCCTTCTCTCTTCTATCTGTCGCCTTAACCGATTTTATTATTCTCAATTTAGAAAACAATGAATCGTCATGAAACTTAACCAAGGGTGAAATAACGACTGTGGCATGTTCCACAGTCCTATTCTGTTCGATAGGAGGAAGGTGAAGAGGGCGGAAGAGAGAGGGTGTGTATGTGTGTGGGGGGGGGGGTGGTGGTTACATGTCCTTTTCCGAGGGTCATCATTCCGAAAGTTCATTTTACAGAAGGTTTACGATATTGAAGGTTCCCTTTTTTAAGGTTTGTAATTCCGAATGTGTTAGTAATTCTGAAAGTCAAATAAGGCTCACTATTCTCAAAATGTAATGAAGTAGGGTTCGTTATTCCGAATAATCTTAAGCCCTATTTCCATATTCGGAATAGACCTCTGTTTGGGAGGTTTGTGTTCCAGATTTATGAACGTGAAGTTGCAGCTACGAGCCTTCGAGAAACAAAAACAAAACAACGGCAACAACAACAGCAGCAACAGCAATTTCAGCGACAACGGCATCAACAATAACAAAAACAACGAATCTTGAACCTGATGAACCTTCTTCTTTTCTAGTCATCTTCTGTTCTGTTGGATGTTGATCAAACTAGAGATTTATCACTCATCACCTTGATGGGAGAGATTTTTGATGGGGGTTTGGTCTGTTTTCATTCTTCACAAGGCCTTCTTCGAAACTGTGTTCCAGCCTAATCTAGCCTCTATTCCAGGCTTGTGGTTATGATAATGATGATGTGGTGATGATATTGATAGTAATGAAACCGTGATGAAGACGACGATGATGGTGATGGCGCTGCTGATGATAATAATAGTTGTAGTAATGATAACGGTAAATAATAATAATTAATTATAATTATAGTGCTTATATAGCGCCTAACACTTACTTTATCAGAAGTCTCTAAGCGCTCTACAATAATGCAGCATAATTACCCTGGCTTTAGCAGTGCAGCTGTTACGCGCGCTGCGTTTCAAGGAATAAATCCCTACCAGGTACCCATTTACTTCACCTGGGTGGAGTGTGGCAAATGTAGATCAATGTCTTGCCAAAGGACATTAGTGCAGCGGCGGGACTCGAACCGCGGACCTTGTAATCGATAATGATAATGATCATAGTGATGATAATGATAATGAACATAACGATGTTGATAAATGATAGTATAATAGTGATAATCTTTTTAATAAAGATATTAATATAAAGGAATAAAGAAGGCATTCGGTATTACCTAATATGTTTACACATTCATTTCTCTTCTTATTTATAGAACGATTCATGGTTACCAACTATTTTTGAAATTTCGAAAATGGCGAAATTCGAAAACGTGTTGAAGCAAGGCAAACATACCCAAACACTTCTCTGTTAAACGTCCTCTTTCAGGAAGTTTGTTTTTAAACCCACCCCATGTGAGAGATGCATTGACAGATTGACTTGTATTTAGCCGACTTGTCTGCCAAAATGTGACAATAATTAACCTTACCGATTCCTCGAAAGCGTTTTAAATTTGGTTTCACTTGTAGTTGTACCTCAACTGAGGTTTTCATTTCTAAATCATGTTTATATACAGTCTTTAGTGGTTAATATGGCAGTGGAGATCAGATGGGTTTTCTAGCACAAGAAAATTATTTGGGATTTTTCATTGATGTACGATTATGTCATGGAATTTGTCGCAAATTTTCAGAAAAGGGACATCTTGCGACTAGTCCATGATAGAATTATCCCTTGATTTGAAAGATAGGTGTTGCAGACCAGTGGTTTAAACACAACCTTAGTATAATATACGGATGATGTGAACTCCGACAATTGAAGTAGTGTTAGTAGAATTACTAGTAGTATCAGTGTTAGTAGTAGTAGTAGTAGTAGTATTAGTAGTAGTAGTAGTAGTAGTAGTAGTAGTAGTAGTAGTAATAGTAGTAGAAGTAGTAATAGCAGTAGTAGTAGTAGTAGTAGTAGTAGTAGTAATAGTAGTAGTACATGTAGTAGTAGTTGTAGTAATCGTAATAGTAGTAGTAGTAGTAGTAGTAATAGTAATATAAGTAGTAGTAGTTGTAGTAGTAATATTAGTAGTAGTAGTTGTAGTAGTAGTAATAGTAGTAGTAGTAGTCAGAATTAGTAGTAGTAGTAGTAGTAGTAGTAGTAGTAGTAGTAGTAGTAGTAGTAGTAGTAGTAGTAGAGGAGGACCAGTAAAAGTAGTAGTAGGCAGTACTACTACTACTACTAGTAGTAGTAGTGGTAGTTATAGTAGTAGTAGTAGTCACTATTAGTAGAACTAGTAGTAGTACTCAGTATTAGTAGAAGCATTAGTAGTAGTAGTAGTAGTAGTAGTAGTAGTACATGTAGTAATGAAAATAGTAATCATCATCGTCATCCGGCATTTATTTTAGAAAATGTGCTGGTAAAGTGATAAATTCCCTAAGGTAAAGACGTTCAACATATAGTCACCTTACTAATACTCTCTATAGCAATTATCAACGGTACCAACTGGGCATGGGTCCTCGACCAGTAGGTATATCTGTAAAGACAGGCTATCAATCGAATGAACAATACAATAAGTTATACAATCTTTTAAATATAGCTAGATTTTTAAAATTTAATTT
Organism: Mesocentrotus franciscanus; assembly: GCA_037976565.1. NCBI lineage: Eukaryota > Metazoa > Echinodermata > Echinoidea > Camarodonta > Strongylocentrotidae > Mesocentrotus > Mesocentrotus franciscanus. Next base: position 11,583,763 of record CP137684.1, read on the forward strand.
TGTATTATAGTCTATAGATTACTTTTTAATGATAATATAGTGTCTTTTCTAAGCTTCTCATATGAGTTCTAGGACATCCCGGTAGACCGACAGCCTATGAGATCGACAAGTGGGCTGATGCTTCGGCCTCGTGAGCCTTTTGCATGACAACTTTACAGCAGGTTCGCTAAACCATTTCGGTCTTGTGTGCGGTCGGTATAATGGGGTGTCCCGACATGCATGGTGGGTTATAGCCAATGATGTCTTCTCCTCGAGTGATTGAGTACAATATAAATCCAACCCTGTAAATCTTAGTCTTCAAATCTTAGTAAAGATAGTCAAAGGATTTACATGCACAGGTTCCCCTGAAAGGTAGATATAAAGAGATATTTACGTACAAGCCATGTGTATGACATTGTGAAACTGTTATGAGAAATATAAATTAAACAAGGTGAGTATAGACAGACAGCATTAGATGTATTCATATAGATATTGCTCGGTGCAGAGTTTGTAGTTCATAATCTCCTCCGTTTTAAACCAGAGTTCGATCTCCTTGTTGGCCACTTTCACGCTGTCAGAGCCGTGGCAGACGTTGCGGCTGATGTCGATGGAGTAGTCACCACGGATGGTGCCAGGCTTTGGATTGAGGTGGTCATCTCCAAAAAGCATTGCACGACCCTGCTTCACGATATCCTTCCCTTCCCATACCATGGCAAAGACAGGTCCACTGGAGAACAACTTCAAAGATGACCGAAGAACGGAAAGTTCTGGGTGGCAGCATAGTGAACTCTGAGGAGTGCCTCAGTTGCCGTCATCATCTTCCCAGCGACCATCTTATATCCACGTTTCTCAAAGCGATGGACGATGTCCCCGATAAGTCCTCGCTGGACTCCGTCGGGCTTCACCATTATGAAAGTCCTCTCGACATTCCTCTCGGCAACCGTCGTGTTGAAATTTGCTGAAAACATTAAGAGAAGAGTACATAACATGTGGGAATCGTGGAACATGGAGATCTTGATCAACCGGAATAGCATGATATAATAATATTGACTTAACAGTGATGAAGGGTATATTGAGAACATGCCGTCCACACCCAGAGTAGGCAAACTAGTGTCTGAAGAACCACACATAATGATACTTGCAGAATCTCTCATTTAATTTTATTTCATTACTGGATTGAATTCGTTTGTTTGTTTGTTTCTTACGTAATAAATATGATAAAGCGTATTATAGTTTTACAGAATAAACAAGTTGACACTTGGCACTCCATAATTCAGCGGAACTAAGTTCATCAACCGCGTTTAGCTTGGACCGCCTTTGTGAATAAAGCCAATGGCTTATGCCTAGATTACATTTGGCCTGCGATTAGTCTACGGAGCCCGTATCCTGCCCGTATCCCCTTTTTCGTGCGGCCTCCGTGCGGAGGCAGGAGGCGGCCGTGATATTTTCGTACGGATTCACGGGCTCCGCGCCCTCTACGATTTTGTTTCGTGAGAAGTTATACAAATTTGAAAAATCGTAAGCCCGTAGCCCGAAGACATGTCGTAGGTGGCATTGCACAACCCCCGCATGGGCATCGATCGCGCGGAGGCCTCATGCTGATCGTGCAGAAAACGCACGATTTTTCGGTGAACATGGGGGCAAAAAAAGTTCAAAACGGCACGGCGGCTGCACGGTCACCGCGCCTTCTCCGCGCAACCTATGCAAGGAAGTTGCACGGGTTCCGTACGATTTCCGTGCGGAGACTGAGAGACTGCACGGCTACTGCACGATTTCCGTACAATCTCCGAGCAGCCTATTACGGATTTGCCCCGGCCTGCCCCCGAGGGCCAATACAAGAAATGGCACGATGCTCGTAGATAAATGTAAACACAAACATCGTAGCCCGTAGCCTCCTACGATGCCCCCAAAATCGCACGAAAAACCGTAGACCAATTTATCGTACGGCGCCCGGGGCAAATGTAATCCAGGCATTACGAGTCGTCAGTTCCCTGCCGTATGACTGCACCAGCAACTTGCGCGGTCTTTTACGCGCCATGAAAATATGACATCAAATGAAATATATTGCAAAATGAACAATTCAAATATTGTGGTGAATTAACAATGGAGCGCCAGGAGTAGCAATGTGCAAGACGTGAGCGCTATACAATACACCACTATTAGTATTAGTATTTTGTATTATCAAGCCTCGTTCAGACGTGACGTGACAAAACCGCGGTTTTTTATGATGACGTAAAGTGCAATATGCTTCACATTTCATTTATCTTAGGGTGTGTTCAAGCGACTTTTTGAAGCTAGACTCACAAACATGAATCACAAATCAAAACGCCGTTAAAAAACACGGTTACTGCGGGAGAGCGTTCAAGCGATTTTTCATCAACGCTGATTCTCGCTCGTTTCAAGCCCAGCCACTGATCATCACACTGTGCAGTTTGACCCAGGAAGTATAGGACAACTTCGCCGCGTGCTTTCTGTCTGTGTTTACGGTCGACTGTCGGTCAAACCGGAAGCAGGCCAGGATAATGACGTCATATAATCATGATTGAGATCTCCGTTCGTTCAAGCGAATTTTAGCGACCGTGATTCTGCAGAACCACGATACAAAACGCATCTTTTTCAGCGTTTCATGTTTGTTTTTACGACCAACGAAAAATCGCTTAAACGCAACCGTGTTTTAAACTACACGTCTATAAAAACCGTGATTCTAGGGTGAAAAAGTGTCGATTGAACGCACTCTTATAACACAGAGCTCACTGAATACGCGCATGTCCTATGATGCGCGGAGTCGCCATTCGTTTACACGTAAAAAAGAAAGCGCGGCTGCTTTTTTTTTTGGCGTCGGTTTACCGCGTCGAATCTGACGAGCCTTTACTGGCTTAATGGTCGATTGCATGTCAAAGGAAGCATAGCGGAGGTAATAACGCAAGTGAAATTTCGCCTCTGTGCGATGGACTTACAAGCAATAGAGAATCGTCAAAATTTTAGCTTACAAATTAAATATTCCTCCCCCTTGCTTAACGAACTCGAATCGAGTTCGATGGATTCGATCTCAGCCTTGATGTACCTGCCGTCGTTGCCCGCCAAGAAGACACTGCTTACGACGAGGAGAGAGGCCAAGAGGTACACCCTCGATGCCATTGTGCCAGTCTAGGAGAAATATACACTTTGGGAATGTGTATAACAAAAACATAATCGATAAATCAACTCAAGGGCAAATTCAGTATATTATTTCTTGTCTATAGAAATAACATTTGGATTACGTCATAGGTCACTGTAATGTCCGCACATTTTAAATGCTGACCTACAAGGCTTTCGAAATTGCCTGAGGTTGATTACATGAAGTAACACACTATAAAATATTTGGATTTTAAAAAGAAAATGCGTGCAGCCCCTCTGAAGTGTTGGGAGCCCCAAAAATTTGATGGCAAAATTTCACTTAAAGGGATCCGGTAACTTTGTCTCAGATTCTGAAACAAAATTCTGGATTTAGCTCATGATGCAATGATAATCATAAACCTTTAGGTCAGTCAGGAACCCCATGACTTTTACAAGCTGATCGCCTGTCTGATTATCAAGATATTTATGATTGGAATTACAAATTTTGAAAACTGTTCGCCTGATGGTTTTCATAACACTATAGTCTATTAGGAAAACGAGTATGGTAAAACCGGTCAATCAAAGATTTTTACTTTTTGAGGCACTTCTTGATCATTTTGAAGCGCAATTTTTTTTAGGGCTTCATTATTACACCATATCACAGACACTAATAACATGTAGGGCCGTGTATCTCAGATTTAACACTGTTAAACGATCCCTTTAAATTGTATCATATAAAATGTGAAAGAGGATGTCATTTAAGACACATTTCTGCAAGGATTTTCAAAACTCGAATATTGATGAAAGAAAACAAAATTTATGTTTCCTGCGTACAACAGAAAACCCAAATTACGTATTCTTTATCAATATTTGTCTTCAAACACATTTGGGGGAATCTTTGCAGAAGTGTGTCTTATATGACATCCTCTTTCACATTATGATACAATTTAAGGAAAATTTTGCCATCAAATTTTTGGCGAAGTTGCGGCTCCCAACAATTTACAGGGGCTTTGATATTCCGACCTTCATAAGACAATTTCATCATTTAATATCATTAATTTGTGTAATTTGTAAAGGGCTTATACTAAAGTTAACATGCTTAAATTAGCAGTCACAAAATGTGAGTGTGATCTGTGCCAAAAGTAAATTGAAAACGAAGTATGCAAAAATTGCTTTAGTTCCTGGTGTTTGAATTGAAATGACGTACCCACGTTAACGGTACTGAAGAATAATTTGATAAGGGCTTACACTTTAGTTTACGATGTTCAAATTTAGGCCCGTAACTAAGGGGGTGCGGGGTGCACCCCCTGCTAGCGACAAGAGGTACGCAAAAAACAACAACAACACTGAATGTGAATTGATGGGCCAAGTCAAGCCACCTAAAAATACCGTTTTGGTGTTGAAAATAGTGCCTACAACTTGATTTTCAAACAGGAAATATCAAAATTTTGCCTAAGCTGGAAGGAGGGGAGGGGGGACAACCCCTTTCAGATCCTTTCCCCCGCGCGGGCACCTCATATAATGTTTGCACCCCCACTAAAATCCTTGTTACGGTCCTGAGATTATCTGTCACAAAATGTAAGTGTGATCACTTGCCAAAAGTATGCGAAACTTGCCCTGAATTGCTGGCGTATGTAAAATGCTTTAAAGGCCAAGTCCACTTCAAAAATAACTTACTTTCAATAGAAGCAGAAAAATCAGACAAACCAATCAAAAATGTTTGAGCAAAATCGGATAAATAATAAGAAAGTTATGAATTTGTAATGACATGAAAAAACTTTGAAAATCACTACACAAATTGGCAACTCACTCATGAGTCTGTGACGTCATGTCCTCACTATCCACTAATTATTTTCTTTATATTGATAACATTAATTTCCTATTTTACCCCTAAGAATCTTATTTCTTCACACCAGCATCCAAGTTAGATTGATAGTAATATGTTTTTGTGTGGATGCACTAACATAGAGTATTTTTTTTCATTTAAATCATGAAAAGTGTGAATTTTGATTAACTATTTATATAAAAATCAATAATTATGAATACATAATATTCAGAAAATAGTATCAATTCTTCAAAGTTCATAAAAAGTTTTGTAAAAAAAAAATGTCATGCAAACAATATTATATAATACAAATCATATAATCTGGGCACAGTGGCGGATCCAGGGGGGCCCGGGGGCCGGGCCCCCTCCCCTAGAAAAAAAGTTAAAAAGACCCTTTTTTGTAAAAAAAAAGAAGAAGATGGGCCCCCTCCCCTGGCGCCCAAGGGTGGTGTTTTTTTCAATTTTCGAGGCACCCCTGAGCGAAAAATCGACCGGCACGATTTTCAAATTTTTAATTTTCGGAGGCAAAAAAAAAAAAAATGTGCTCACTATGGGATAAAAAGGGAAATTAATGGGATTAAACTATATAAAGCAATTGAGAAATAGTGAGGACATGACGTCACAAACTGATAACCAAATTGGCAATTTGTGTAGTGATTTCCATTGTTCCATAGTTTTACATACTTTTTCAAGAATTCACAACTTTCTTATTAGTTATCCGATTTTGCTCAAACCTTTTTTGATTGGTTTGTCTGATTTTTCTGCTTCTATTAAAAGTAAGTAATTTTTGGAGTGGACTTGGACTTTAAAGAGAAATCCAACCCTAATACCAAACTATACTCTAAAAGAAAGCAGAAATGAAAATTAATGACATTTTCGTACACAACAAACGGAAATTAGTTCGTACGTACGTCACAATCCACTGACCAAATTGCCACTTATTATTGGTCGGATATATATCACACTTTCGCTATTCTGGTTCTCATTTTTTTTTCAGACTTCATACAAATGAAATAATTACAAAGGTCGATTGCCCTTTAACCTCATTAACAGGTTGGATTAGAGCAGGTAATAACACAATCTATTGACGCCCCGCTTTCAATGGGCATTATTCTGAAAACAAATTGTCATCTTACCCCTGATAAAAGTTCGAAGGAAGGTAATTTTTGCGATCTTCGATGATGCGATTCCTTCCGATGTGGCGATGCCAGATGACTGTTGATGTAGACCAGATCCTGGTCGTGTCCAATATAGTTACCTCTGAACGCGCGCGCCCATTCCAAGAATTCACCTACACGATACTACACGGTTTGTATTCGTGCGTAATTATGTTGTACATATAGCTAGTGTGTGAATTATGATACACTTTGTCATGGTGTATACATGTTTCTAAAATGGAGATGTGGAAATAAATTCAATTCAATTCAATTGGGTTAGAATTATAAAAAAAACGCTATGGTAATTTTATGTAGGTGGAAACGTAGCTATCAATAAAAAAAAACATGAAACCTCTTCATGAATAATCAAAACCCAAACCACTTAACAACATAACGAGCAGGAAGAGGGATTGATCGCATCTGGTTATGATCTGCGGGTTTTGATTACCTGGAGGAGAATCAATAATAATCAAAAAGAAATTATTGTGATACATGTACAGTGCATCCCACAACAAAACGAAACTCGAAAAGAAGTGAACAAGCTATGACATGTATAAAGATAATTATTTGCTTTCATACAGTAGATAGAGTTAATATGCCTATAAATGATACATTGATGACATTAATCCATACACACTTTACTGAGCAATATTGTTCTGAAATTGGCATGTCAAAATGTATTCGTGCCAGATTTGGGTGAAACAGTGAACATGGTTGAAAACATTAGTATCACACGCGAACATGACCAAGCATAACCTGAAGAAAACATCAACTTTACAACCGAATGAGAAGATTTTTTCATGTGCTTCTATTAATAGTGAGGAAAAGATTATTGCCATCGTCATGAAATAAAAGATATTTGTTTCGAAAATGAGGGTAAAAAGGGCATATTTTGTACTTAAAGGGGTCTGCAATTGTTATGAACATGTTTTGATTTTAGCACAACAAAGCAGACAGCCCACGAAACTACGTAAGGGGCACTTTACATTTTGGTAATGAGGGGAAAGATATGGTCCAAGGCCACGTAATGCAGAAGATAAATCATCAGACTCTGTTATTTTCCTTTCACGATAGGCACAATTTTCAATCAGTAAATGGGCACTTTTTTATTGTTCGAGAAATACTTATTAATTTTGGGAATATTTGAAGTCGTACGCCCCTGTCATCCCGGAAATGGATATTTGCCTCTATTTTTAGTAACTGCTTATTTAAATGCACACCATAGCACAATGGAAATCGTTCATAATCATCTTTTAAAGTTTAAAATTTCCCTAGCACCGTGTTCGCATGTGATACTAACATTTTCACTCTGTCAGTAACATCGGGCACAAATGGATTTTGATATGCTTCTCTCGAACAATGATTCAGATTATTTAATAGCTTTGTTTAGATAGCCTTGTGGTGGGAATGGAAAAGCAATATGGTTGCCATCCATGCCATATGGTGGAATATTGCATATGATTTCTAACCTCAAATAAATGTTATGCACTTACAGTTCTTTGCTCATTTCACAACTCATAAGTAATGTTTTATAGGTGTACTTCTTAGTCGGTTACTCTTTGCTGTTTTCCTGCTGAAAAGAACAAAAAGAAGCATTCTAATCATAATTCATTTTTTATTTGATATGGGGAGGCAAAAACACGACTTTAATATTCATTGTACGTGGGACATGTGATGTTTAGAATAAATGTATTAAAGTTTTATATAATAATTATTATTTACTAAAAAAGGATGATCTTAATGCTAAATATATTACTCATTGCGGATGTAGTATCGAAAATAATATCGCTAGTGATATTCGTTTGTCTCGCAATGTGGTCAATAAGGGATCTAAATGTGGTAACACTAACAGCCACATCAGTTTTAGTAAGATCAATTTTGATGGGGTGCACCACTGAAACAGGATGTAAGCACCAAGTAAGTATCGAACCCGTGACCTCTCAAATGAGAGTCAAGGCCCATCACCAATATACTTCAGTGTTCCCAATTACATGTCTCTCGTGGCTGTACGCATCTTTCATCGTGGTAAAACATTTAAAGAGAATTTTGATGGGAAAAGTTAAGCTGAAACACTTTGTCCGATGAAGTAAGAACCAAGCAAGAATCGAACCCATGACCTCACATGTGGAAGAGTCAAGAGCACAAATTTACCACAATGCTCCCTGTTATGTGTCCGATTTTATGTAATTTTCACCGTGGTAATGATATATTAACGCGTAAATTACTTTTGGAGAATTTGATATAGAATATGTCTGGGTAAAATACCTTTCCCAAGGAAGTAAGAACCAAGCAAGAATCGAACCCATGACCTCACATATGAGAGTCAAGAGCACTGACAAATATACCAAATGCTCCCACTTATGTGATTTTCACAATGCTAATTAAGACACGAAAGGGTAAGGTACTTGAGGAAAATTCGAGTCATGGTGCCGCGTTTTCTAGAACAACCAGAAGCCATGCTTCAAGATTGGGTTTCATCATGGCCTTGGAGAGATCATTAACGTTCAGAGGGTGAAGTGGTGGAAGGGGTAAGGGAAGGGTGGGGTGGGTAAGATAGGGGAGAGGAAGATATATGTATATATATATATATATATATATATATATATATATATATATTATATAGAGAGACGGAGAGAGAGATATATATAGACAAAGAGAGATATATACATTAGAGAGGGGAGAGAAAGAGAGAGAGAGATATATATATATATATATAGAGAGAGAGAGAGAGAGAGAGAGAAGGGGAGGGGTAGATCTTAAGGGTGAAGTGGTATAGGGGTAAACGGGGGTATGGGAGATGAGAGAAAGGAAGGAGAGAGAGAAAGCGAGAGGGATATATAGCTCATCGACTAAAAGGTGAAGTGATAAAGGGCAAGGGAGGGGCATATGAGAGATGAGAAAACGGAGGGGGTGGCAACAGAGAGAGAGAGAGAGAGAGAGGGAGGGAGGGAGAAACACACAAACAGCGCTCACTATTGACCAAAGGGTGATGTGGTATATTTAGGTAAACGGGGTGGGGGTGTAAGGAAGGGGGTAATCGGGGGAAAAGAGAAATGAATACAGACTGAGGTTGAGAGGGAGGGAGAGAGAGAGAGAGAGAGGGAGAGAAGGAAAGATATATTGGGGGTAGAGATTGAGGTTGCGAGTGAAAGAAAAAAAGGGGGTAGAAATAGAGAAATAAGGACCAAATGGAAAATGACGGTGGGAGTTAGACACATACAGGGGAGGAAGGGGCCTGACGGAGGGTGAGTGTAATATGTTTTTGTCTTGTAGGTAGGAGGACAGGAAATATTGTTCATTTTTATTTTGATTTCTATCGATTGCCTGTCTGCCTGCCTGAAGGTTGCATTATTATGTCAGGAGCGAACATTTTCAAAATACCCCAAGCTTTTTAAGGTGGATAACATGTATACACTATTCAAGGTCCAATAAACACGTAGGCGTACATGTATGTAGGAGTTTAACACTACATGCTCAAGTTAGCACTTTTTAGGGTGGTGCTACTTACTGACAACAGTGCAATTTGCATCTGTTAAGTAATTCACATCAATGAATCTAGATTATGAATATGATTAATTATGATGGTGTAGGTGACGTGGTATGATTTCTCATTCACTTGACTTCTTATCCAAGACCAAGGTTTGAGGGTTCGAATCCCAACCCGGCACTAACATCCTTTGGCAAGACATTAATCATTGTAAATGTAATCCACATTTACTACTCCCCATCCAGGGCCCCGTCTTATAAAATGTTGCGATTGATCCAAATCAATCGCAAATCCTCCAATCAATCGCAAGTTTGCAGTCTCCTATCTCTTATGTACATAGTTGCGATTGATATCAATCGCAAATAAGTTTAAGACAAGGCCCAGGTGTTTATGCGTACCTGGCAAATGCTAGGGTGATTATAATAGCAGGGCCAGGAAGAACAGCATTGGTGCTGATAAGGCTTCTCTTGGTTAACAAAATTATCATTATGATTATTTATATCATGGTCCTGATCATATATTTGCTTTGTATTTTGTATGTTTTATGTATTCTATTTTCTATTGTATGTTTTGCTTTTATATGCAAATATAAATAAAATTCAATTCAATTCAATTCAATTATCATTATTATTATCATTATTATTATTATTATTAAGTTTATTATTAGTAGTAGTATTAGTAATAGTAGTAGTAGTAGTAGTAGTAGTAGTAGTAGTAGTAATAGTAGTAGTAGTAGTAGTAGTAGTAGTAGTAGTAGTAGTAGTAGTAGTAGTTGTAGTAGTAATCGCAGTGTTATTATTATTATTTAGATTTAAAACTTGAAAGGCACACGGTCTCCACAATTTACACATTTTTCAGAGAATAAATTTAATTCAAAAGTTCCGGATGAGGAGGTATACCAATAGCTAGATTTATTCACACGCAATTGGAATCACTGGATGGTCATCGGTACCACAGTCTGTTACGTCAAGAGTCTGCTGTTTGCAATCAGACAGTTTACTTCTAGATATTTCCAGGCAATGAATCCATCCCACTTGTACAATGTTTGCGCCCAAACTCGCACGTACTCAACGGGTTAGGCGCCCTTTAATTTGTCAACGTTTCTGCTAAGTGGCGCAACGAATGTCGGGAATTATGTTTCGGTGCATTACGTCATATCTCGGGGCGGACTAATAACGCGGGTAAATTAATGTCGACATATGAGATGTTACATGACACCAGTCTGTGGGTACAAATACGTGACACATCACACGTGTAACGCAATGTTGCGATGTCCCTTCTAAACATTCACACCAAGTTCAAAACTAGTTCGGTTATATGAGCTTCTTCCAATTTCAAAATTTAGTAGGCAAACTTTCATCCTCTCATTTTGACTTTCTCAAGGCCAGTTATTCTTTCGCGGAGTTTCTTGCTGTCTGCTGCCTCGAGATCACTGGCGATCACCACTACCTTCTTTTAGCGTCGATGAGGGTAGGAGGGGGGTCGAGATACCCCCTATCCGGATTTCCCTGTCGGCAAAGGGTTATAACGTATACTGTTTTCTTGATTTCGTTTTTTAACTTCTGTCGGTATAAATTGAAACCAATAGTTTTTACCCTTTTCAGGAAATTTAATAATCTGAGTGCTTAAAAACAAAAATTGTATCTTGCTAAATGCTTGTCTAACATGTCAACAAATTTGGGCAACACCGCCTATCCCTCACAAGTCGGTCTGGCAGCGACACAAGCTAATTTTTCCATCTGTTTTACCTTCGCCAAAAATTTGCAGCCCACCGTAAGAACAAAATATGACTTTGGCATGCTTCGAGATCTTTTATAAAGAGTGGAGTATGCTTAATTTCATAAACTGGCATCTCTTTATAATGGTACTTCATAAATGTAACATGAATTGTCCATACGGAGAAGGCAGTTTGACAGGCTTTCCGATCATGAAAATCGAAACTTTGATTCAATGTACTTTAAACCCATAATAGAATCCTAGACCCTCAGTAAAATATTTAACCAAAAAAGAAACCAACTTTGGATTTGGTACAGTATAAATAATCAATACTGCAATACACGGCCTTTAAGCTTTAAGTTCAAGTTGCGTTCGCGTTTTTCCGTGTAGGCTACCACTTGAACCGGACCTCCCGGGTCATTATTTATTCTGAGTAGTACCCTTTTAAACATGTCCGATGCACTACCATAGTGCCCGATGTGAACCATGAGATTAAAAATATTCTGGACTGTCTGTAAATTATACGCCACATTACACCCACGTGTTATTTGTCGGCTTTTACTCTTTCATTTAGATGAAGGATTTGCGAAAGGGCAAAATATTCAATTTTGAAATCAATGGCTTAACGAATTCAAGTCTGGCTGGGGCCAATATCCTTACATGTACAACGAAATGAGACAACTTAGCTGCTGATATATATATATATATATATATAAGTATTTCAGTTTGGATAATCCTCCATCACGGTAATATATAAATAAAGATTAAAACAAATCAAATGAAATTCCTTGAGAGTTCACCTCTTCAATATGACCGGTTTCTATTTCAATTGTTTTAATTATTTTATATATATACCTGTGTATATATACGGTAATATATAAATAATGATTAAAACAATTGAAATGAAATTCCTTGAGAGTTACTTCTTCACTTTGACCGGTTTCTATTTCAATTGTTTTAATTATTTTATATACATACATGTGTATATATATATGTGTTTTTTTTTGTTTGTGTGTGTGTGTGTGTGTGTGTGATTGCCGAAATTTCTGCTGCCGTGAGAGTGATATTCCCAACTATCGAACCCCGAAACAGAAAAGTTATACTTTTGAAAACAGAGCTTTTAATGAAGTGTTCTATTTTCACACATATTTTTAACTTGTCAAAACAAACTACATTTTTTGTTGTTGCGGCCTTTTAGTTCCAGTATATGTGAAAGTAGTTTTACCAAATAGTGTATTTTACTAAATTCAAAACGGGTTTGCTTATTTACGGAGACTGGAAATGCTTATGGAAAACATGATTAAAGAGAAAGCTGAGTTCTGGGGAGAGATGAACAATAATTTGTGAGTGTTTTCATTGTTATTATGCAAGTGTGGAAGAACATTAGAGAAAAAATGTTCCCTGAAAAGCATGGCTCTTCAAATGCCTTCATATTCTAAATATGACATGTAACAGCTTTAAAATGTGGGCCTCAGTTTTTACGCCACATGTTTGTGTAGTCCCATATACATCTTTCTGGGTACAGTGCTTGTTACTTTTACCAAGACTGGGCCAAATTTCATCATTTTGATGATTCCAGAACCTTGCAGTTCACACCAATACTTATATGCTACATGATCAACCTTTTCTGATCGATTCCACACCGTTTCTTTCACAACACAATCGCATGACCAGAACTCAACTTTATCTTTAAATTCATACCATGTCCCTATTTATCCCAGAATACAGCCACTAAAAATACCCCACGACTAGAGACGTCACCTTAGGGGACATATATCTGATTAAGCCTCGAAGGAATTAGTCTGAGTATATACTGTATAGAAGTTCGAGGGCATGTAACCTATACTAAGAAGATTATCTATTTCATCAACTCTCCCGTTTATCGTAGGATACATATGTATGAATTGTATGATTAAAGACCTGTACGTAGGCCATCGAGATAGTGGCGTCGTTGTCTGTTAGCTGCCTATTCTCTAGAATGTGAAACAGTTTGACTATGATTTTTTTTTCAAATAAGGATGATCATAATTAATAATGATGATAATAATAAATAATGATAATAATAATAGTGGGTTCTCTCTCGTATACCGCTCATGTCTGTCAGACTTGACATTGCTGGTGTTCCACAATTATGACCCCTGCTTTAGCATAGCTGTCATTATGGAGCTCTAGCATTTCATGGAATGAATTCATGCCAAGTACCATTTTACCTAACCTTGGTGGAGTGTGGCAAATGTAGATTAATGTCTTTCCAAATGACATTAAACCTATGCGGGACTCGAACCGCGAACCATGTGATCCACAGTGCGGTGACGTACCCATGAGACCACGAAACTTGTACACGTTTTATGTTTTTTATAGTTTATTTTTTGTTATTATTATGATTATTATAATTATTAATTTTACTGTAATTAATATTATCATCATCATTATAATTATAATGAATTTTGTTACAATTATCTATTGTACTACTTTCTGTTACCGATTTCATGTTTATTAGTTTTGATAACAAATAATATAGTTGATCCGCTTTCATTTTGGAGAACATTTATGAATCATACTAATCATTAAAACCTGAAGGATCCCGAACTGTTTTGCGTGCCTTTTACACAGTTCTACGCTGGTAGAATAACACACACACACACACGCGCGCGCGCGCGCGCACACGCACACCACACACACACATGCGCGCACACACACATATAAATAAAGTTGCATACTGCTTTGTGGCGTGCGCCTGTAATCCAGCTAACAGCTAACAGTGGAAGTTACAAACTGATTCAGTCGAGGACGCAGGTTCGAAACTGAGTCACGTCTTTCGGATGGTGTCGTTAAAGGTCGGTCCCCAGACGTAAATAATCATATCTGATTGATACACGTCTGTAAAAACCCAATCACACACACACATTTGTAAGCAGGAAACGTCAAAACGAATGATTAACCCAGTAATTATGCAAAAGACCTTCCCTCTGTAAATTCTATTAAAACGCTTACCTACTTGACAAAATACTATGACATCAAATCACTTCTCACAATATATTTCAGAACATTTTCCTTCAGTTTTCGAAATTCCAAATTTACTTCACAAAGGAAAATCTTCATGTCTCGAGGAAGGAGTCAGGATTTTAATGATCGTTTCATCTTATGAATCATATATTAAATATCTGTTATCATATTAAAAACACAAAAACATCAAATGTACAAAGGGTATAAATAATTGAGTTGTTTAATGTGCATATATATATATATATATACTATTCTTTTTGCGAGGTATCCTTAGAGCCGATATCCCTGTTTAGTTTCTGTTTAACACTAAAAGATAAGTCCATAAGATGTGTGAAATATCAATCGCACCCATTTTGCGCCAAATGTAATAATAACAAAAAGAAACGACAAGCTTTTTTTGGACGTACTACTTGATTTTAGTACTAAAAATGTTATTACAATCCAATCTGAATAATAGCGATGTTAAATTTCGTCTATGTTTAAAAAATAGGGACGACGATGATTTTGTTTTCTTTCTTTTCTTTGTTTACAATGATGGATGTTGGTTGGAACCATTTCACTTATGTCCATACTATTGGATATCTTTTATTAACCCCATTGCTATCCTACCTAATGAAATAAATCGATCTCTACCCTTTTCAAAATAGTTTATTTGATGCATAGACTGGTTTAGGCTGTCTATAATCAAGCTACTCGACTTTGGATTCTTAAGATACCGCCATTACAATTGAGATTCTCCTATTCGATGATAATTGATCTTCAACGATACCATTACAGGAGTCGTTTCCACCCACTCGAGAGCATTATGTATTCTTCCATTCTTGACATGATGAGACGGATTACAACAACGTTTAGCCAAATGATCGTTAAAGAGCTAGCCAATTTACATTATAAGTTCCCAAGGGATGGAATTACTTTTCCCAAGAAAGGTAATTGCGCTTTAAGAAGACAAAGGGGATTAAGCTGTAGCCTTTGAAGGGTAATCCTGTTTTGAACAAGCTGTCATTTTGTGCTTGAATTGAGTTAGGCCGAATCGATTACTAGAGCTCGGCCGTTTCTCTGACGGGGTTCCTTCAAAGGTTTCTTCAAGCTTTTTCATCAACATACCGTATTCCTATCTTCCAAGTTCCATAAACATTTGACTGGGCGGAGACACTCATGTTTTTTTCTTCTTCTCCATTTGGGAAGACCAACAAAATGGCCTTCATGTAATATGTTAATGTCCCATAATTATGGTGGAGGCTATATTAATAATCGAATTATGAGGATAGATATACTGTTACAACACTGATAAAATCGAATTAAAGAATTCTCGTCGGTAATAATTGTTTATTTGAAATCTCAATTCTTGTAATTATTATGTCTGAATTTGAGTAGGATTAGTTTCTCACAGTTACAACCCTCAATTTTTGTATTTCGAGACGACCATAATCTATGGAATATCTTTGATAGGATTTATTTAGCCAATCAAATTACTTTCATGTTAAATATATCATCATGATTGGAATATATCATCATGATTGGTCTGGTACCTGTATGCAAATCATGCTCTGGCTAGTCTAGCCAAGCCAGCCAAAGGGAAACAGCTGATACAATGGGGTGCGTTATTGTCCCCCATTCCATTTTCATCTGAGACCAGTAGGATCCGATAGCGCTAATAGTATTAACAGTGCATTCAACCCTTAAATCGTTTCGATCTGTTCCATTGAAAGCAGTTTGTTACTTTCCAATAATAAAGGGGGAAGAAGGAAGCCGGACAATTTTTCCTCGTTTTGGCAAGCTCAGGTGATAATAATCGAACGGTGTCTGTTGAATGAGTATGTTTAACATGCCAAACAACTTGAGTGAAGTGTCATAAAGTGTTGTGATCTCCATGCGAAGTCTTCGACTCCTGTTTCGTGTTGTTGATGGGGTTAAATGATACGGTAACGGAGAGGTGGTGTTGATGAGGTGGTGTTGGTATCATGGCAGACAGGTTCTCCTGTTTCATCTCATCTCACGTTTAAAACTCGTGATGGTATCCCACTATCAACCTCATCTTTGTCTTCATGTCTGGTCTTTGAATACTCCTCCAGACGTCGGCGAAAACAATGAAGGAGACGTTTAAAAGCATGTTTGAGGAACACTTCGTTTACATACGCCTGTGATCAGACATTCTGGAATTATTTGGGTTTACATTGGTAAAGGACTCTAACGAATTGGAAAACTAGCTCTTACGAAGGCGACCAGAACAGGACTACGCCATCGTGGGGACATCATCTTCCAATCTTTTTCTCCCTCCCTCTCCCTATCTCCCACTCTCTCTCTCTCCTACATCTTCTTGGAGAATGGAACGAAGAGGAGTAGATGCAAAGTGTCTTATTGCTCTGTCCTGATTATTAACCTGAAGGAGGAAAAAAAAGTTGCCGCCGTCTTCTCCCGGACTCTTATTCTCGATTCAACGACCTTCCCGCGTCCAGGGGCAAGTCAAAATTAGATGCACGCGTCTGGCGTCCATTTACACATAGGGCCAAGTATATCACTTGGATGTCTTAAGTTCAAAGCGGTGCTCTCAATCTTTCCCTCTCTCTTTACGTCGTGAGCGGAGACAGAGGGGACAAGACGGGGCGGTGGAGGAAGAGAAAGGGAATGACGGAGGAAAAGGTTGTCTGATGGAGATACGAGTCCCCATTTCTCCAATTTGTTTTCTCCCGTAAAACGAGAGTAAGATGAGGAAAGATTGTCGTGCTTGACTGGTGGTTATTCACCCCTCGTGTCATCCTATCGCTCCAGCCAGGCATGGTGTATGTGGAGGCTCCAGACGAACGGGACTCTGTCAGAGAGAGGCCCTGAAGTTTAGGCAGAGCAGAGTGCCACAGTTCGCATCCTCTTTTAAAAGCTCTTTCTTAATCTAGAGCACGGGAAAAAAAGTGGTAGGGGGATAAATAGCAACGTGGTTTCCCCACACTTCACTTCTCATCACCATCTCAGCGAAACAGGCTGCTGCAGGCGACTAGCTCGCCAAATCCTCATACTTTCCAGAATCATCTCGACTATCTTCCCGCTGACCAACAACAGTTTCTTTCATCTTTCTTGAAAGAAAACTTCGCAAGCTCGAGGAAGAGTACAGCCGAAATCTAAGCTTCAGTTCAACCATCTGCCAAGTGCGATTAATTATTAAACAAAGGGACGCACTGACCAGCGCCAACGCCTCAGAACACCATCTCCATCGCTGGAGCCCAAAGAAGAGGTTTGCGACCTTCGTCCCCTCTTTCCACGCCATCACAACATCAACAGTCATCTTGTTGACACTGTAAACCGATCCCGCGGCCTCACGATGAGCTCTATTTATTTATTACTTTCCCTTTATTTATTAGCTTCCCTCCTTCTAGTGAGCCGTGCACAAGAACCCGTTGTCAGCACCGGTAAGTCACAACTTTGTACGCCCGTCATTCCTCAAGTCTATTACTATTTACTGATATTATCAGATAGTTATAAATTATTAAATAAGTTAGAAATTTGTTGCTATTTCAACCTAAGATCTTAACAAAGATTAACATGTATAAATATCGATGGAATATAATATATACTGGTGTCCAAACGGAAATGCATATGGATTAGATGCAAAAAATAAGAATTGTTATGTTAGTAATCTTTAGTGAAAATATAATGTAGTAGTTGGTAAAAAGTAACTATTTAATAACTTTATAAATAGACAAGATAGTAATTGAATGCTTTAATGGATGTGTCTTGAATGTATTAAAAGATGTGCAGATGGAAATTTCTTAAATGAATTTCATCTTCCTTTGATTTTACAAACTTCCCTAACGACAATCACATTTCTGTACTGTAATATGAGTATGCGCACATTCTGGTCTATATATATTATTGGTATGTTTTGAGGTAAACTTTTGTTTCGTGCATGCAGGTAAGGTGGGTAGAAAATGAAGAGTGCAAAATCTCAGGAAATAACTAAAATTTTTTTAGAATGGGGGCGTAGAAAACGTCTTCGATTTTCGTACGCTGGCAAGAATTAATTGTGTGACTTTAAAGGTACTATGTCCCGATTGCAGGCCAAACAAATGAAAAGGTTAAATTCCAACGGCATTTGAAAGACAATACTAATTTAGAACTTCCCTCAAAACGAAAGGGCTTGAAAATGGCTTTTTGTGGGAAAATAACGACCATTAGTTGTCGAATCGACTTAAGTGATTGCAATCACCTAAGTAAATAGTTTGATTTTCAGACCCTTGTACCGAATGGTCGTACGCTTTGTGCTGCCCAAAGATTCAATCAGTTTAATTTTGGCCATTACAAGTAGTGGGTTATTGATGTAGACAAATGCTCATGTACCTGTTACAACTCATGTTATGTATGTTATTGCCAAAGAAAACAGATGTCAGTCAGTCACTCGATAGTGTCTGACAGTGAAGTCTAGAAAGTAAACGGGTTTCCTTACATAATTTGAATACTAGGACACTGCTAACGTTTAAATTTCACAGATAGGACATACATGACATATTCATAATTCCTGCAAAGTTTTACATAATTTGATTTCGGCTGCAAAAGGGACATAGTATCTTTAATAGAGAGATAAATTAGAGGGGAAAAAACGAATATTGTATTGTTAAAAAAAAACAATGCCATTGCGATAGAGAAATAAAGATAAAAAAATCAGATAATTGAAAGATAAGTAGAAAGAATTAGAGAGAGGCAGAGAGAGAGAGAGAGAGCGAGAGACGGATAAGGGAGTAGTGATAAGAATCAAAGAGTTAAATTATGATAATGATGACGTAAAAGGGAAAAGGAATTGCAAAAATATTGTACACATTTACACAAGAAAGGGCCTTTTGGTAAAGGAGCTCGATTGTTGTTCTCGAAACCCATAGATTCGAGGAATTATGGCAGACATCCAACTTCAATGAAAGCATTAAATTATCTTTGTATACTGTGAAAATACCATCAACGTCACTCGTGAACGTCTGCTTACCTTCATCCGTGGACTTATAAACTAAGATTATCCGCCAAAATTTAGAAACTTTCTTTTCAATATCCATCATCCAGCCAAGTATGGTTGAAAAAAGTTACTGGAATAGTAGAATTCGATATATACTTGGTGAAATATTCAATGAGAAGGTACTTACCTCGAAGAAATAAGGTCTATGGATTCCAAATAAGTGAATACAAATGGGTGAATACATTAACTGAAAATACAGATCTTGATGTATTCACTAAAATACTTGGCAGTCAAGTGGTTGCGCTCTAAACTTTTCCTATCTCATCTTTCCGATCGAATAATGTGCCAGATACACCATTGCCCATAAGGTTGGAATATATCTTTTCCTTGTCTCTTTCATTAAATGATTGTGACAGTATGGTTTAAACTTCATCAATTCAGTTTTTATATTCTAGGAACATTACTGATCAACCTATTTAATAACGGATCTAGAGTTTGATCCATTAAGTTCGGAGAAGATATGCACTTTATTTGTCAAGAATAAATCATAGTGTCCCAATTTTTTCATAAAAAAGATATAAGAATTTTGTTTCTCCGACTTTATGGGCAACAGTGTACAGTGCATGAACCCTTTTGAAAACACTTCCTAACTATTGACAGCAAACAAAAGAATCTTTCATCACCACCCCCATTATACCGGCTACCTGCTCACGCACCCCTCGTTTACCACTTAATTCACCCCCATCGTCTCTGTCTGGCCTAGTAATTGTGTCACGATGTGCCCCCCTCCTCCTTCCCTGACACCCCTCCTGCCAAAGAACTGTGCCAGGATAATGCCCAACGTAAGACATTGGACGTGTCTTGCCCGTTATACAAACACAGCCAGCCATTATCATAATCACCGGTATGGATTACCCCACCCCTTGGGGAAACCCTACCCAACGGTAAAATTGTCTTCCTTATTATGGAATTCACCCTGTACGATTAAAGGGGACTCCTCCAAAACTCATATTATGTATTCGGACATTATTGCTCGGTCCTCACCGATTCTTGGCCATAGACGTAATGTAATATTATCGTTCGGTCTGTTGTCGGTCTGTTGTCGGTCTGTTGTCGGTCTGGTGTCGGTCTGATGTCGGTCTCGCCGATGTGACTAAGGTACTACTATTTGGCAAACCAACACCACTTTTGTGCATTGCGTGTTGTGATACCAGGCACATATCTGGTCAAACCTTACCCAACTCCAAATCGTCTCCCTTATAATATATTATGAAATTTACCCTGCACGATTAAAGGGGACTCCTCCAAAACCTCTACGTGTATATTTATGTTTTGGGAAATCATTGCTCGGTCCTTAAGAAAATATCCAACACCACTATCCAACCAGAGGAGGCGCGATAGCTCAGTTGGTAGAGCAGTGGTCTCGTAATCCGGTGACCCGGGTTCGAAACCAAGTCGATGCGCTAGTGCCCTTTGGTAAGGCATTAATCCTCACTACAGGTCCCTTGGAGAGGACCTTAAGCCGTCGTCCGTCTGGTTGCTTACTTACAAGCATTAATGCTTTCTTAGCAGTCAGGTAAAAAATAACCTTCACATCACATCACATCACTTGTACATTGAGTGTTGTCAAACCCGGGACATCCCTGGTCAAACCTTTCCAAACGGTAAAATTTCTTATTATGGAATTCACCCTGCGCGATTCCTCCCAAACTCCTCCCAAACTATTCTCACGAAATATGCATATGTATTTGGAAATCATTTTTGGGTCCTTGGAATCCGTAGAAATGAACGCCAACTCTACTTTAGTACATTGGGTGTTGTCAAGTAACCTTTAAGGAGCTTTGTAGAATATTAACAACAGGTCGACAAGTATTTTGTAGAACGCGTTGTTTGGTTGTTCACGTTAGTATGTTCATAGTTGAGCTGAGTTCCCGTATTAGAAGATTACGAGAACCCATTATCTAGATGAAGCAGACTCCACTTTGAATAAATTCCGAAAGGACATTTAACTTCTACTGCTATTTCCACAAAACATGCTCGTATATTTTTCATATTTTACTTTTTCGACCAAATCTCAAGTCAACGCAAGAAATGTGGTATGTCTACAATTTTTTTCCAGTAACGGCAAAGATCAAGTTTATTTAAACTGGTATTGTTTTTATGTACGCTAACTGATGATTAATATTCATTTAGAAAATGAAAACCAGGTGGGAGTGCGATGGGGGTATATATATATATATATATGTGTGTGTATTTATGTATATATGATATATACATTGAATATTAACATTAATGTTGATTGGTTGAATAATTTGCTTAATTAATCTACTCTTTCCTCTTCGTACGCACAAAAAAAAACTCTGAAAATAAACAAACAAACAACTGATGCTGTAAAGAGAGTGAGAGAGAGAGAGAGAGAGAGAGAGAGGGAGATAGAGAGAAGAGAGAGAGAGAGAGGGAGGAAGATGAGAATGCGGAGTTGAAATCTAAGCTGGTCGTGGCCTCTATCCTGAGGCGTTTCTCGTAGTTTCCTTAAGACGAATAGGCACCAATGGCCTTACGGTCATGCACGCTGTCTCTTACCAGTGTCCTTTGAGTAAACATGGAAGATTCTATGTACAAATCTATAAGTATGCGAAAAGCAATTAAACTATATATATATATATATATATATATATATATAAATATAAGCCTACACTTTACAAAATGTTAGTTATTATAGCATGTAATATGTATTATGTTTCACATACAACAATTTGCAAGGAAAAAGCTGGTACACTTTGCGTAAAGTTAGTTATTATTGTAGAAGTACTGTTGTCTAACATTTTGCTCATACAGCGGACAGAACAGTTTTTTTTTTTTTTTTTTGGGGGGTTATTTGTGCTGTATAAGTATATCATTACATTTATTATTGATATCACACAAACACACCCATCCGAACACGCAGAGTCCCTTACATGCACACAGTTAAGGACTTATGAAAATTAGCTTAAAAGAAAATGGACGTGTATATCGCATTATGCCTTTATACTTATGAATTTCTATCATCGTCATCACATCAATCATTAGTTATTCCGATCTCGCAGCTGTTCTCTCTTTTGTGCCTCTCAATATCCTCGAAATAGATTAGTGATTAAATATAGGAAGCATAGATATGATTTGTCTTCTTCGTGGAGATTGAAGGTCGATATAGTGATTCAGCCTATAAACGCATGAGAGCATTCGAAGAGATGAATATTTGCACTGTCAGGGGGTATTCCCCTCCATAGGTATTGAAGGTGTAAATTGACCTGGAAATCGAAGGCCTCTCCGATACGATGAGAAATAGCGCCTCCTGAACCGAGTACATTTCCCGGAATAGCCGTTGTGTTTCAATTCTGTATCCTTCTCCCACTCTTTGTATAAACACCCATGAAATAGACACATCTATACATATCGAATCATACCTTGGTAAACACAAAACTAATAATGTATTGCTTAATATTGTCGAAGATGCCATTGTAATATTCATTTAAAAAAAGAAAAGGAAAACAAAAACAAAACTTGTAACATATCTTTTATCTGTTTCTTTGTTTTTGTTTGTATTCATGAATAAGAAAGCGAAATAACTAAAAAAACGTAACCTTTGTTTTGTCGCAATATTGCAGAAATTTATAAAAACAGGTTCAAAATGCCGGAGAGGGGAAAAAATGCATGAAATGCAAGAAAATGGAGCAGATTATTTTACGTATAGGTCTATACATTCGTAAGTGTTGCATTCTTAGAAGTTCTTCCATCAGGCAATGTCTAGACTGTATTCTTTCGAAACATCCATTCACAATGTCAATTTCGCCCAATGATGTAGTATCAATAGGTTACATACTTGACCTCCGCCCATAAACAAACAACATACCACATAATCGTTTAAGGGCGCTTTCACTGACTCACCCAAAGGGCTCACCACACGTAAAATTTGGAGATGGATTTTAGCGGAATTTGGCGCAGCTGACCCTGCATTGTAAATACACATGATTCAAGTCATCCGCTGTTTCAAGAAGGCATTAACCCTGGTAGAACCATCAACGGAATGAAAAAACCGCCCGACGCAAAATTATTGGTATTCCCTTGATTTCTCCTGCGGGTATGACGACTTTAGATATTGTGTAGGGGGTAAAGGGCTATACAAAAGCGTTTTAAGTTTCTTAAACAACCTACATTTATCAGAAGTTTCGTAATCTTTATGTAGTTATATGGTTGAAAAACCTGTAAAATGATGGCAACTATTGTCGAAAGATCAACTCAAGGACAATTTCAATACCCTAATGTATGTCCCATAGAAATCGTGTTCTGATTACGTAATACGTCATTGTCATGTTCGCTCATTCCAATCGGTGACGCACATGCCACTAGGATTTTTCGAAAGTAGTTGCTATCGTGTTCGATATACAGTTTATTTTTATAAAAAATGTTTCTAAATCTATCTCAAAAATGGTTTCTGTCTTGTTCAAAAAATCTAAAGCCAATCATTACTGGCATTATTATATACTTCATAAACAAGATGATGATGAATTGCTTTCATGAGGCACTGTAATCTATAAACATCTTTAGCTCTTCTTCATGAAGTACCGCAACTGAATCCATGTCCTCTCTCTATTCGATTACACTGTTTTGTTGCGAAGTCGATTAGAGGAGTAATTGATAGTCGGGGGTGTTTGTTTTGGCGGGTGAGGACCTAGCCTATCACGTGACAGACTGGTAAGGGCCAGTGATCGTCTGGGAAACACACTGGCAAAAGGAAGCAACTCCTACTCGCACAAGGTCAATATTTTTCCTTCTTAAACGTAAACACAAGCATTTTGTAAACCCAAGTGCGATCTTAAAATGTCAAATATAGACATGCCTTTGAAATAGATTCAAGACATATTTTGAATATAAAATATCGTTGAACACCTCCCATTTTTGAGGGGTTTCGCAATTAATTCTGACCGAATTTTTTAATTCCAGTTGCTGCCCTCTGTCAAGGGTTTGCCAGCAAATGAGCTAAGTCTCGTCCCAAGGGATGGCATTGAATTGACATGACTCATAATGGAAGCTAAGAGCTTGTTGACTTGAAGGATTTATCTTCCCCTTTGGTATCTCTTCCCATTAGAGCAATGTTCACACGAGAGCGTCGTAGTTTTAAACTGTAACTTCGCGAAACTTCACACACGTCAGAGTTTTAAACAATGATTTGGTTCACTCGGAAGTGTTCAAAGTTTTTAAAAACAAGCCGAGCAACCACTGAGTGTATCTACAAGCGGATGGAACCCCAAAGTTGAAAGCGTACGGCACATAACTCCGAATAAGGGCTGCCCCCGTGGCTCGTAGTTATCGCGGTAACTATAAGATCGGTTAAAAACTTAGAGTAAGCATAACGTTTCATACCACGAATACACATTCGTAACGGTGTGCAACTACATGATAGCACCGAGGTTTACAACCACGGTTAAGACTTTAACTGCATAAACTCTCGTGTGAACCTAAATACTGCCTCCTCTGTTCAGTTTTGTTTATCCTTCAATCGTTTAGGATGTGACCGGTCTTAAAAACTAGCAATTACCTCGTGGTATTTCGTAATGAGAAAAATTGCATTAAAGGGTAATCCTGTGTTTCGGAACTTTTTGTGATAGCCTACATGTTGAACTGAGAAAATTATATTAGTTTTCGTTTAAATACGAAGGCACCCCTATTGTACATCTCATTTAAATGTTCGGATTACGTATTACATCATTGTCATGTTCGCACAATAGGTGACGCGCAAAGTTATTAAAACTGCCTAAGGTTGATGTTTCGAAAGTAGTTGCGATCGTCTTTCTGATGGCTTATTTTACATAACTGCTAAGAAAGCATATGTATGCCTGTAAGGAAACAGATTAAGTCTTCTCCGAGGGACTTGGTAACGAGGATTAAAGGGCACAAGCGAATCCACGGGGTTTCGAACCGGGGTCCTCCCAATTACCAGACCACTTGTTTACCACTGAGCCATCTCGCCTTCTGGGCTGTGTTGTGTCATGCATTGAAAGTATTTGGCAATATTACAATGTTGTGACTGTTGAGCTTAATATTTAATTTTGGTTGAAATGTGATAATGTACAGTGGTAATGAGAATTGGTTATACAAATAATTTCCCTATTTCATCGTTTACAGTTGATTTTTTGGTGCTTTCAGTTTCTTTATGTCTTACATTATTAGTAAGTTACTGTGATTTTTTTATTTCTTAAATATCAAATGATCAGGTGTATTATGTTGAAGGTATTTTACCTAAAAATAAAAATAAAAATTACTAGGATCGTCACAAAGTTGTGACTATTTATAGGTTAGGTTACTCATTTATGATGAATCGCCAAAAAAGTATGTAACATGTAAAACTATTAAGGTCTAATTTGGTAGTAGCCCCTTGTTACAAAATTATACTCAAATATTGAGTTTCCTTATGTGAAGACAAAAAAGGAGGTTAAACAACCAAATATTAATTAATTATAGAAATTGTTTTACATATTCTATGTAACAAAAACAACGTGAAATTAATATGTCTTTCTTATTTCTAATTATTGAGGTACAAATATGAAATTAGTCAATTCAAATTTGATTCGCTTTCTTGGCTTTCTTAAAGGGGAAGTCAACCCTGATATTAAGATGGTTTTAATAAAAGCAGAAAAATGAGAGAAACACATTAGTTTAATTGATCGCAACTTCAAAATTTCAAAACTTTCTTATTGTGAAGCGGTTTTTGCTCAAACTCTCACTGACCTGTGTCCTTCATTTTCCTGTTTCCATTGAAAACCAACTCGATATCATATTGGACTTCCCCTTTAAAATTTTCCGGAAACCTTGTCCCTACACCCACTCAAGAAAGTATTCTTGCGATGCCCATACTTGCTTCCATTTAAGCTGAAAGTTCATACAGGGTTTGTATGATAATGAAGGATGGCTAATTAGTGTTTGCGTCACAAGGAAATGGGAAGTGCCTGAAACGATACTTGAGATAATTTGAGCACCATGAAGACCGAGATTGCCGTCTTGGTGTTCAAGGACAAAACGGGTATTGTCTGCGACCTTATCCAAAGCCTAAAAACTAAAAAGGAATATTTGATAGAATGATGTTTATAGAATTTCTAAAAAAAAGAATAGTGAGATCTCGTTTGCATCAATTTTAAACAGAATATTGAAATGAGCATATTGTATTTGTCAGAGATTTTCAACCCATCTATTAGTGATGTTCTTTTTTAAATACGTTTTTTGCGATGTTTTATTCCAGTCTTGTGGTTCAAGGGCAAAACAAGTATTGTCTACGATCTTTTCCGAACCATAAAAAGGCACATTTGAAAGGACAATGTTTATGGAATTTCAAAAAATTAATAAGAAGAGAGAGATCTCGTTCGCATCAAATTTAAACAGAATATTTAAATGAGTAAATTGTATTTGTCAGAGATTTCCTACTTCAACCCATCTATAAGTGATGTTCTTTTTTAAATTCGTTTTTTGCGATGTTTTATTCCAGTTTTGTGGTTCAAGGGCAAAACAAGTATTGTCTACGATCTTTTTCGAACCCTAAAAAGGCACATTTGAAAGGACGATGTTTATGGAATTTCAAAAAAATTCGAAGAAAGAATAAATCTCGTTCGCATCAATTGTACACAGAATATTTAAATGAGCTTATTATATTTGTCAGAGATTAACTACTTTCATCCATCTGTTAGTGATGTTTTTTAAATATCTCGCGACGTTTCATGACGTCAGTGAAATATTTTGGGTGAATAACACGCACGTGTATGTATGGTGATGGTGATATTCTTCATTACGTATGACACGCCCTCTGTGGAATGAGTCATCGAAACATATTTTCTTTTCGAGAGCATCACGTCGAAACAATAAACGTGCGGTTGAGGGGTATTAATGCCCATCTTACAATATGGCGTAATGATCGACCTTTGATAGATTGTCTACGTGATGAACTGTTATTGAAACTGAGAAGGGTTGATGCCTTTTCTAGCAAGCGTACCTCGAGATAATATTAAAATGCCATAAAGCATATTAATTTCAATTAATCCTAACTGAACACCAGTAGCCTGAACAAGTTTAAATACATGCCTTTAAAATGATATTTTTATTAGATTAGTCAAGTTTATGTCAAATGATTACCCATAGTCTTTAGGGGGTATTGTTTTCTAAACAATTCAATGGATTAGTATACGTACATTGATTCTACCGTATATCGTGACATTTTTCATAACTTAATGTGGCACTGGCACTAGACCACTAACGCCCTCCCTATGCCCTGATGTTAATCAATAATGCCTCTTTCATTAACAGTAGACGTTTGTACATAATTATGTGTGGGGGGATGTGCATGTGAGTGTGTGTGTTCATGTTTATTTAGGGTTGGTGTGTATAGTATTGAAAGGAATCTATAACATTGTATAAGTTACGATGGAGGAAATCGAGAAAGAGAATGACAGAGAATGGTAGGTTAATGACACTCGCCTACCGTCCAGATTAAGCTACGCACCATTATTCTCTCATTTCCTTTCCTGCGTGTGTGCGAGTTGTCGATGTGGGTGCGTGTGCAGACAGTGCAGGTGCGTGTGCAGACAGTTCAGGTGCATGCACTTAAACGGGGTGTGTCTCCCTTCAGTCAGTTTCTTAGCTTTTTACATTCTTCAAAAAGGTGCTTCTTTCTCACGATGAGCTTTAACGCTTAAGTTTATGAACAGAGCGACATTTATATGAATTCTTTGTGGGAAGGTCTTTGATATACTGCTTCTAGCCGAAAAATAGGCCAACCAAATCATAATTTGAATCATCAGAACATAGGCTGTCTTTTTCTATTCCCCAAAACTGTAAAGCGGAACTTTTCCTTTCATAAGCTTGTATATAATTCGAAATAAAGAGAGGTGGTGCCAACAGTTCGAGATTTTCTATTGATTTTTTCTCTGCTAATGGAGTTGTGATCATAAAAACTATTGTAGATATTTGAAGGGGTCTGAACTTATTTTACAAAGTTGACTATTAGAGCAGTAAAATGTGATAATCTTTATCGATAAGGGAAAGAGTGCTTGTCGTTGGGGGTTCTGGTCAGACCAGCCAGACGAATGCCCCAATTTCGAGTCGGTAACCTGTTGGTAAGGAAATTATCCACTATTTATTGCAATGCGACAAGAAATGGGCCACAATCTCAAATTACGGTCCAATATGATGTTCGTCTCCTCTCGCCTTCTCATCTTTCGTTTCACTGATGTGGAAGGTTAGCGCTTGGCGGATGAAGGCCGGAGACAATATTGAACAAAAAGTGGTAATGGATAGCCATTTATGACACAAGCCACCATAATGCGTATCTTCTTTCTTTCTGTGACGTGTTTCGTGTACTCGCTGAATAGAAGCCGTGTTTATGAGGTTAAAATGTGTCAAGTTTGAACTGTTCCCTGATCTCCTTGGGTTTCTGAGGTAGTAGAAACAAAGGATCTTCCACATGTACGACAAATTAGATTGTTGAAAAAAGAGGGGAAAAAAGCGAAGAAAGAAAGTTAAAAAGTCGTATCACTCTGAGGTGCACTGATTATCTTTGATATAAATACACACACACACACACATATATATATATATATATATATATATATATATGTATATGTATATAAATATATAGATATATATATATATACATATGTATTTACATGTATATGTACATGGAAAATTGGAAATGTGCAAATAAGTGGAACACAAAGTGTTGAATTTGGGTACCGTGTGTGCGCGCGCGCGCGCGTGTGTGTGCGGTATGCTTTTCTGATGATTTTTGCTTCTTCTTTTTTCCCAAAAATAAAGGCTAAATGAAATTCTTTCAGAAAGTCGTTGAAATTAGCAATATTTTCCGCCACTTACCTTTTGTATTTAAGACAACAGATTTGGCTGAACTACTTGTGAAAGTGTGTTTGTGTGTGCATGTTTTTTTAGGTGGGGGATGCTCAGAATGAGTGAAGCCCCAAATGGCATTGAGTTAATGGATAGACGTAAATTTGTTTGAAAAATAGGGGGAAGAGGGCAAGCGAGCCCCCTTGACCTCTCCTCTTCTGCCCACCCATATACTCCCATGCAATACCTTCACATCTAACAAAGATCACTCTTACTTCTCTGGAAGAGTAATTATGCCAATGAGTTTTGTGTCCTTGAGTGACCGATTAAAACAGGCAATTAGGTCTGGAAAAGGGTATGGATTTTTACTCTGAAGATGGTCTTTGCTAATCTAGTGTGTAGATAGGAGTTGCGTTCATACTGGAACAGACAAGTCAAAATCAGAGGATAGGCAGTTATAAAAATCTCCAACCTCTCTAACTCATACACTCATGTATGTAGGTGGTCTATTACTTTTTTCTTCTTTTTTAAATTATGGATGATGCTTTGATGAATCATTTCCCTGTCACGATTTTATTTATCGAAAGTCCTTTATTTCTATATAACAAGGAATTTTACTCTTACCATTTTCTTTGTCTGAGAGCTTCTATGGGTCTCTGAATGCATAATATTCTATCTTAGCAAAGAGTTGGTGTACGTTTCACGTTTTCTGAAAGTGCAGTAACTTAATCCCGGATTATCTTTTGAATGTGAAAGAGGTTTGGGAGCTTCTAGGTCCCCGTCGTCTAGAAGTCGAGACGGTTTTCCTCGTGTAAGTCGCCTCAATCGATGCCCTTACCGAATCGGAGCACGTACGAACCTAGTACTTACAGGGTTCACCATAGGGTCTTCGAATACTACTTAAAGTGGAGTTCTGCCGTGACAGAGAGGCGTTAAGTAGATGTGATTAATGTCTTTTGTGCTTGTAATATCGTCTGCAGAGAGCTAGAAGGGCGTAACCGCATAGATCCGTTTTCCAGGAATTAAGTAAAACCGAGCCTGTGTTTAAGATAACGTTTAGCAAAGGATAACCTAGACCTCCGACTAACTTCCTTTGTTAAACCCGAGTTTGAACAAGAGCTCCTGCCCATCGTCTGATTCAAATTTTGGTAGAATCCGGACCACACATCTGAACATGGAGCTAACACCCTTATAGCTCCAAACATATGATATTGCTACTGTATTAATTAAGGCTTGCCCTCTTTAGTGTGTCCTTTGGTCAGTTTGGTGTCTGTATTGATTGTGGAATTGCTCCTTTTCGACTTGCCCATATCACACTCGGGATGAGTAATATTATTACAGAGTACCAGAGGGATAATGGAATATAGACAATTTTTTCATCTTGAGAATGTTAACTATTCTCATTAAATTATCTTTCACTAGCTCTTCTACCTCAGTACGACATGTTAACCTTTTCAACTCTTGAGATATGTTCTGATTTGCTGATAAATGTTAATATTTAGAAATTTAAAGCAATATAATTTAGTTAAATGTCTGTTGAAGGCTTCTACCCTTCATTCCACCCACATCCGGGCCTTGTTTCATTATTGTTATATCTAATGGAAAGGAGGAAAGCTTTGCACGTTTTTGATATTGCGAATACAGTGCTAGCAAAATCTAGAAATCAAACAAATCTGGATCACCGAGGCTGAGTGTCTGCTTTGTGACATGACGTCCGTATCAATGGATCCAAGGTGAATTGAATCAATTATTCCAATGCACATCAACATCCTAATCACTTTCCCAGGGTTATCCTTGTCTATTCTTTTGTTTTGGATCAATCGATGTCGAGACATATCTCCCGGCGAAAACCTCAAGCTCTGCAGAGGCCTCCACAATTCCTCTTCACCTTCGTCTAAACATAGAACCCCAAAGATCTTGCCAATGCCATTATCGAGTTTAACCCAGAAGATCTTCAAATGCTGTGGTTTAAATGATAAAGCAGTCTTTATTAGAACAGGCTGTGCAGCTCTCAAACATACACCTACAGATCTTGCCAATGCTATGGTCGAGTTTAACCCAGAAGATCTTCAAGTGCTGTGGTTTTGATGGTCAGACAGTCCTTATGAGAGAAGGCTGTGCAGCTTCGGCAAATATCGCTATATTTTACCTTGTTGAACATATTAATTATTATCCCAATTTATTCCAACATGAGGGAGAGAGGGAGAGAGAGAAAGAGAGAGAGAGGGGGTATACAGGAAAACAAAATAAAGGAAATTATGAGAAAGGGAAACAGAGGGACAAAGGGATATGATAGCAGTGAGAAAGCAAGACAAAACAGAAGTGATGTGAAGAAGCAAATACAAGGGGTAGAAAGACAATAAAGTGGGCATACCTAGAGAGAGAGAGAGAGACAGAGAGGTTACAGATAATATATAAAATAGTCCCTTCCCTTTAGACTTACTTTAACGGTCCTAGAATCTTCTCCAAAACAAACGTCTCTTGTCAAGGAATTCAATGTTTTTGTTTTGGAACAGGTGATATTAGGTTAACTCTATTGCTAGAACAAACAGGAATGAATTTGATCAGAGTTTGAACCGACGACGAGCCCGGGGCTCTAGCGGCCTGATGTGTCGGTATTGCCTCCTTGCAGCTCACACCCCACTGCGGACGTGAGTGAACCGAAGAAAAACACGACTCTAAAGTACCCGGTACCGATTTTTTTTTTTCGTGTGAAATCCAAACCCACTTTTCGTGAAAAACAAGGTCAAGATTCCAAAAATGTCACAAATTCAATAAATAAACACTTTTCTACCACTAACAACTTACCCCTTTCCGGTAATTGTTCTGGCAGAACGGACGGAAAGAGGTACATATAGGCCTATATATACGCAATTATACATTTAGGAATTAGAACGCATTGATTGCTACTCGTAGCCTTTAAAGGTAAAGACCAGTTTTGGAAACGCCCCTTTCTCAAAAAATGAAAAGGAAGCTCTCATTACCAAAAATGTGAAAGAATATGTTTTGACTAATACGTGATGATACAAATTTTGCCGGGAAACCGCCTACTAATTGATTTATTTGGTAAATTATTATATCTATTGGGACCAAATAGATATCGCGCACGTGGTCGCTTAGTCCCATATACATCTTTCTGTGTACAGTGCTTGTAACTTTACCAAGACTGGGCCAAATTTCTTATCATTTTGATGATTCCAGAACCTTGCAGTACACACCAATACTTATATGCTAGATGATCAACCTTTTCTGATCGATTCCACAACGTTTCTTTCACAATGCAATCGCATGACCAGAACTGGCCTTTATCTTTAAAGTTTTGCGGCTGTACTCTCAAAATGGTGTTATATAGCTTGTTAGGGAAATGTAAAATAACAAACTCAAATTGCCCGGAAATCACACCTAGGACTGGTGCTTGCGCTGATGTCTCTTTTTAAACTTTAGGCAATGCAGCCAGCTTTGCGCAGTCATTAACCAATGACTTGTTCTTTTTTTGATTGATTAGTTATGAGTTTATGACAGTTAACATCATTGTACTAACATAAAATATAGTTTTCAGAAGACAACCCCTGTTTTTCCGAGAGATCCAGTAGTGTAACTGGACCAGTGTGGAATACTCCTGCCTCTGGAAATATGGATTTAGTTCAATATCATACAGCCAGATCGAAAACTCGACTTATCAGCAGAGATCTCTTCAATCTTTCAACGGGTGGCTGTGAGCTAACTGTTGATGTTCTGCCAGACATTTAAACAAACTTCACTGGCCCGAGCTCATCACCAGGTCAATAGACCAACCTATCTTCAAAGTCACAGGCAATGAAAATTCAACGTTTCTTGAAAACAAAAAAGCAATAACTATTATAAATCCTAACATAACAGACCCGTTGTTGTCTAGCGGATCATATATCCGGAGCCGGACCCTAACCACAAGGTACGGGATTCGAAATCCCTGCTGAAATACTAACGTCCTTTGGCAGTAGATTAATCTACAATTGCCACTCTTGATCCCGGTATAGCAATTAAGTAGGTACCTGGTAGGATTTATTCCTGCATTGTACTGAGCGCTATGATTGCTGGAGCTAAAGCTGGGGTAAAAATGTCCAAATGTCCTTCGAAGCGCAAATAATGTGTTATGCGCTGTATATGATTGTGGACTATAATTATTATAGTTATTTTCGACTTTGGCCCAGCGAGAACGTAGGAATGTATATATTATAAAAGCACACTTCTCATCTCATGGAGCGTCGTGATAGAATGATCAAGAAAAAAGTGGCTCGGGTTCCGTTTCCTATTTTCACTTCGTCATGTCCTTGTCGGTATACCCCGCGGATGTCTTTGCGCATAGATTTCCTGTTTTTGTGGGTTCAAATGGACCAGCTCATCACCTTGTGCCGTTGGCCATTCCAGCAGACGCGACCCCATTCCATCCAGCTACACTGAAAGATCGTACTTTAAAGGTAGTCATTATACATTTCTTGTGATTAAACTGCATTTATAAAGAGAGGTAGATTTGAGTTCTGGGGGGTGTTTCACAAAGATCCTAAGTTGAACTTATCGCTAAGTTGGACTTAAAAATTATGGAGAGCCAGTTGTAAAGACTTTTTATTAATTCCCCATCAAGAACATGAAATATCCTTGATAAATAGAAAATATGAATGATTTGAATCAACATTTTATGCCTTTTAAAATAACTTGTACAAAATATTTTCATAGATGCTAATGGCTTTCCATAGTTGTTAAGTCCAACTTAGAGATAAGTTCAACTTAGGATCTTTGTGAAACACCCCCCTGGACTGCAGTTTGGGAGAAACCGAACATTTTTGCTTTAAAGGTTGTTTTAAGCTTTTGTAATGGAACTGCATTTGTAGACACCATTCTAGTAGGCGGACCCAATCCAGCAAAACCGAAAGGTTTTGTTTTTAATGTTGTCTTCATTTCTGGTGATGAAACTGCATTTTGAAGGAAAAAAGTAGTTTCAGTTAGTTCCAGAGAAAACGAAGTGTTTTTTCAGTTCACTGTGTCCTTTCCCGACTGTAATTCTTGAAATTGAACTGCTGTTTGAGAGGGACAGAAGGTCCCTTTTTTCAAGATAATCTCCCACCGAAATGTCTTTTTTCCATGATGGTCTTCAGCTCTGGTGATTGGACTGCATTTCGAAAGAAGGTTGTCTTGACCTCTTGGAACTGCATTATTCGAATAACCGAAGGTTCTTGCTTTAAAGTCCAAGTCCACTCCAAAAATAACTTACTTTCAATAGAAGTGGAAAAATCAGACAAACCAATCAAAAAAGTTTGAGCAAAATCGGATAACTAATAAGAAAGTTATGAATTTTTGAAAAAGTATGTAAAACTATGGAACAATGGAAATCACTACACAAATTGCCAATTTAGTTATCAGTTTGTGACGTCATGTCCTCAATATTTATCAGTTGCTTTATATAGTTTAATCCCATTAATTTCCGTTTTTATCCCCTAAAACTTGATTTTCCATGCCTTTGCCCAGGTTATATGATTTGTATCATATTGCGTGCATGACATTTCACAAAAATATTCATGAACTTTGAAGAATTGATACTATTTTCTGAATATTGTATATTCATAATTATTGATTTTTATATAAATAGTTTATCAAAATTCACATTTTTCATGATTTAACTGGAAAAAATACTTTTAGAGTGCATCCACACAAAAACATATTACTATCAATCTAACTTGGATGCTGGTATGAAGAAATAAGATTCTTAGGGAGAAAATAGGAAATTTATATTATCAATATAAAGAAAATAATTAGTGGATAGT
Source organism: Mesocentrotus franciscanus (assembly GCA_037976565.1). Lineage (NCBI taxonomy): Eukaryota > Metazoa > Echinodermata > Echinoidea > Camarodonta > Strongylocentrotidae > Mesocentrotus > Mesocentrotus franciscanus. The sequence continues at coordinate 11,618,627 of CP137684.1, forward strand.
GAGGACGTGACGTCACAGACTCATGAGTGAGTTGCCAATTTGTCTAGTGATTTTCAAAGTTTTTCATGTCATTAAAAATTCATAACTTTCTTATTAGTTATCCGATTTTGCTCAAACTTTTTTTGATTGGTTTGTCTGATTTTTCTGCTTCTATTGAAAGGAAGTTATTTTTTGGAGTGGACTGGCCCTTTAAGTAGAGTCTTGAGTTCGGATGATGAAACTGTATTTGGGAGGACCAAATTCCTTGTTTTAAAAGTTAGTTCGTAACTGCCCACAGAACAGAACAGAACTGCCCTTTTACAGAAACCAAAGTCCTTGACAGAAAGGGGTTCTTGCGTTTTCGCGGAGAAAGTGGATTAAGAGACAAAGGAACTGTACTATGATACAATCGTCGATTTTCGTAATGGAATCGGATGGCACGCTGATGCCCGGACATCATTGAACACCTTTACGAAAAGACGACCTACCCTGCAGGTAATATGGTGTATCAAATCCCCCCTTTTTTATAGCTCTGACTGAAATGAAAACCCTTCTAAATTTGGGTAACCACGTTTCGTAGTAGTAACACCTTGGTATTCAATGAAGTATAAAGTTCCTGAAAAGCAACACAAGTTCTTCTGCGTACACTTTGTCAAAATTTGAAACTGGGACAGAAAGTTTACATGATGGATGAGATTTATAATCTTCTTCTGTCATTTGTTTAAAGTTCTGTAAAATCCCAGAGCTCCCGACCGAGCAAAAGAAAGACGAATTAGAAGAACTGCTGGAGTTCAACGCCATCTTAAGAATCGGTACAGACAGGTCATGTCCTCTCAGTGCCAATGTCAAAAGACTTAAGAAAACATGTTTTCGAAATCGATCGTATCTCTTCTAGGTTGCATGACCGAACGAATGTACGAGGTATTACTACTACGAAATTTCACTTCAAGTGTTGTTTGAGCCCCTTTGATGGCAGCTGATTTGGCTATGTAGTTTAAACGATTGGATGCTGCAGACAAAGAAAGACAAAAGGTATGTGTTCTAGATTCCAGAGTGAATGTCCGCAGTGGTTGATTACTGTCTATATTACTCTTTGCTTTTATCACGACCGCCATGTTGCTCTCAAGAGCTCGATGAAACTCGGATGGCGTCCTGTAGACAAGCTTTAGCCAGATGTCTAACTACTGAGCCTTTCCCGTCGGTCAATAGTCATGAGAGCGATTCTATTGACACCGAAAGCGGTGTTTGAACCTTCACTGTCAAGTTTCTGTGTCAAATAATCGCCCCTCCGCTTGCGGAGTTGAATTGCGCGAACATTATCGCGATCTCGCTATCGTCGCTTCTCCCATCTTATCATGTCCGGTGCTAGTTTTCAGGCACACAGCCTTGCCAGTCGTATTGCATAACAAAGTGTCTGAATTACGAGACTGAGCCGACTGCACGGTCTACTGGACTCAATAGGCTCTCTACGTTAGCTGCTCCTGGCACAGCCAGAGACTGGCAAAGGCTGGCTCAGCTCAAGACTTTATGGAATTGTGTTTAAATGTCAAATTAGAGTCTGCGCCTGCAGACAAGTCCGGCGCTCGGAATAGACCACGTGATACCCCGACGAAAGCCTGTTTCAGCTGATCGTATACACCGTCACCGGCGTTTAATGAGGTCGCACAAGCTCTCTTCACCCCTCTTTCTCGTGCAACAACCGACTTCTACTGCTCAAGCCTATTAATATTCAACTCTTTGTCACTTGAGTAAGACATTGCTGGAGAGCCTGCCGTCTGTCCGTCGCCTAGTCCCATGTACCGAAGTTCACTGGAGTTCACACGACGTGCAAGGAAGCTTCTTAAGCGCCCTTGGGACAACGGCATCTATTTACACGCACTGTTGGTGCTAGGAAATCATTAGATCATGAAATGTTTCCATTTCAAAATGGTTCTTCAGAGACTACCTCATCTTGTCATATATGTCAAGGACAGAGTGAGGATTTTATTTCGGAAATGGTAACAGGAGGAGGTTGTTGCCCATTCACTTCCTGTAACCCAAATTGAGAGTTTATGAACCCCTTTTAAAAATACTTATACATGTACAGTAGTCCCATTAAATCAATTAATTGGCCATCTTGATTTATTTTTTTAACAATTAAATTATTAATTCCCCCTAAATTTGATGTGCTTTGTGTTTTCAAACTCAAGAATGAAAGGTGTACTGGTTGGATTAGGGTCTTTGTTAAATACTTTCAGATATAAGCTTTAATATGTCACATTCTCAAGAAACCTACATCGGGACAAATCCATTTCTCACATACTTTAAAAATGTGAAAACTTGGAATATAAATAATTCATTTAACTATACACACACACTGTCACACACACACACACACATATATATATATATATATTTATGAATATTGATGCAAGGAAATCATTAAATCATTACAATTTTCTAATTCAAATAGGTTCTTCAGAAACCATGTTATATCGTCATATATGTCAAGGACAGAGGGAGAGGAGTTTTTGAAAATGGTGACAGCAGTTTGTTGCCCATCTACCCTCGTATCCTCACGAAGATATTAAGAACGTTTTAAAAGAAGCAGAAAATAAGAGGAACATGTCAGTGAAAGTTCGAGCAAATTCTGATTAAAAATAAGAAAGTTATGAATTTTTGAAGTTGCGATTAGTCAAACACTAATTGGCAAATTGGCAAAATATAATCTTTTTATTTTCTCTCTAGAAAAATTTCAGTCATACATGCACCCTAAATATGATTATTGCAAATATGTTTCTTTACAACCCATGTATGAACAAAAAACTATTCCTTCTTCAATAACAATGAAAATTAAAGTTTATGAAATTTTATGTACAGAGCGAATAGGAAGGGAGCTCGCAGGATACGTCACAAAGTTGCCAATTTGCGTTTGATTGATCGCAATTAAAAAAAAAAATTAATTTCCTATTTTTAATCAGACTTTGCTAAAAACTTCTCGTATTGATTTTATATATCTGTTAAAAGCTCATTTCTACCAAGCCATTTGTGCTTTTTAGGATCCCACCAATTTTATTTACAAAAGTGATAATTTGTCATGTAGTTTTGTATGTGTTGTTTTACATAAAGAATAAACGATCTGTAATTTGATTTGATCTTGGTTTCTCTAGGCAATTAAAAAAAAATGGAAAAACAAATCGCCCTTAAATTGATTTCTTGAGAGTCTACGCGATCGTGTTTAATATTCCTTACTGTCTGAGATTCAAGGTTAGGTGTTAAAAAAAATATTTTGATGTCCTACACTCTGGTACTTCTGTATTGTACATTCGTACGTGTTATGGTACATATTGCCCCAGGTAACATTCATTTGAAGCCGTTGCGTTCCCCTGTTACCAATAGATGAATCAGCTCGGCAGAGGGAATCATCTCCGATGTAGATGAATCGTTCAGAATGAATGAAGTACGTTAGTTTAGCCAGAGGAATGATATTTTGATCATAGGAAAACATCCTTTACCCAGAAGCGTCGCTTCTTAATAAGGGGCAGGATCACGATGATGCAACACTTGGAATCGGGACTTCCGAAATTATAATTCTATAAATATCATAGTACTTGCTCAAAAATATGTATAGCCTCGGGCCGAACCTATTTCTATGACGTGAAGAACGTATGCGAGGATGAAAATAAAATGGTCATTGAAAATGGAATTATGTTAATAAACAAATTGTAATGCTTCCGGTGTATCAAAAAGAAAAGGGCGTCCATGGTATTTTACTTAACTTTTATCTTCAGCTATATAGAATTGGCGAATGAGAAGAAAAAAATGGTATATGTATTTTAGTAGAATATGTATTCTGACTTCACGCCACGCGAGAGAAAAAACCCTTGATGTGTCCAATAATTTGCTGAATTAGAGTATGTTTGGCGGTATGATTGCAAACGGTGCCCCTTGCCTTTATTTTCAAACATTGAATACAGTGAAAATTAAGATATGGCTTACAAATGCATGGGAATGATGACTAGGGTTGTACAGATTTTAAACTTTACAATTAGTCGGCCTCTCGCTTAAAAGTCGTGCACGAAAGGTGCGTAATGTGACGATAGTTTTGGCCATTCGATGTAAGTGCTCATAAGATACCCTGCCCACAGTTAAGTAAATATCAAGTCAAAGCTAATCTTGAGCTCTGGTATGGGAATTTTATGTCGAGAGAACATGGCTATAATTCATTCTGGATTGTTTATCCTGCAGTAGATTGATTGTTTGAACAAGTAAAATAAAAGCAAACTCACACAAAACTTGCTGGAAACCATCTTCAATAAAAAAATAAAAAAAAGAAAAACTCTCATTTGCACATAGTGACATGTGTTAAGCACATGGTGTCGGGCCTACTTACCTTGATTTCCTTATCTTTCTACGCTCAGTACTCAGCCCTTATACATTTTCTACCAAAATCGTTTGGCACATATCATTTATTTGTAATCCTGAACATTCAGTGTAAGTTTTTTTGGATTCTGTGAGATTTTTTTTTCTATGATTACCAGAACTCAAGCTTATCTTTAAAGATACTATGCCCCTTTTGCAGCCAACATCAAATTTTGTAGAACTTTGCAGGATTTATGAATATGTCATGTATGTCCTATCTGTGAAATTTAAACGTTAGCAGTGTCATAATATTCAAATTATGCAAGGAAACCCGTTTACTTGCTAGACTTCACTGTCAGACACTATTGAGTGACTGACTTTTTTTCATCGTTGGTAATAACATTATATAATGAGCTGTAAAGGGTACATGAGCATTTGTCTACATCAATAACCCACTTCTTGTAATGGCCAAAATTAAACTGGTTGAATCTTTGTGCAGCATAAAACGTCCGACCATTCAGTACAATGGTCTGAAAAATCAGACTATTACTTACCGGCTCTACAGCTCCTAAGTCGATTCGACAACTAATAGTAATTATTTTTCCACTTAAAGACATTTTCAAGCCCCTCTTTTTTTAGGGAAGTTCTAAATTAGTATTGTCTTTCAAATGCCGTTGGAATTTAACCTTTTCATTTTTTGGGCCTGCAAATGGGACATAGTACCTTTAAGTTATATTTCATGTGACAGTTTGGCAACAAATGGTGAAATAAGTTTGCAAAACAATCAAGTCAGTTTTCTATGGGCCATTATTTCCTAGGGTGTATCCAATATTTAGGCCAAACTTTCAAAGAGTATTCAACACTGATTCAACATTCAACATGAGAAAACCTCATTTTCACGCAACTCCGAAGACGATAGAAAGAGTCATTTGGCGGGCAGTCGATGCTTCGTCTGGCGAGGTGTTAGTGAATACTATTAATACCGGAAGAGGAAGCGCCGGGTACATCCCTATGGGAAACAATATAATCATTCCGCCACTGCTCATTCTCTTTATTTGTGTACTGATGCTAAAATAAAGTAACTCATCATGCAGTAAAGTTGTCTCCCGATTCGATCATTGCATGGTTGGATTTCGGATCGTTTATGTTGGTTTAATCTATATTATTTTGACTTGAGAAGAACAAGGTTGACCTAGAAATGTAATCTTTACCGGATATTTAGGACTGCTACATCAGAATATCATTAGAGAACTTCAACATGAAGTGTAATCAAAGAGCGGAAATGAGAAAGAGGAATCAAAAGGAATCTAGTTTTATGTTTGTGTGCGTGGAAGTGGAAGTGCGTGTATTTCGAGTGTGTGTGCGTTGATGCATAAGGAGCTGGAGGCGCAAAGAAAATTGTTTCTAGATTTTATGGGAGAAAAAACTAATATTCGTAACAATTAAAACCAACAGTAAAATCTATACCCGCGGGAATAAAATCAAAGGATTAGGGCTATGTAATGTTCAAGGAGACTTACATCAACCATTCTGATACATTTAGGTTTGTTTTAAATGTTAAAATATATCATCATATTTCATTCTTGCTTGCGATACAGAGAGTTCAAGGGCCCATGCTGAAATCGAAAAAAAAGAAAACAGTTACATGTATATACATTTCCTATACCTATATTTCGAGCTTTTGACGATATGGTATACCGTATAGTACCTTATGTCATGATAGAATGGCAGACTTTTCCATAGGAAAGTCCTGCCGTGAATAGCTATACTGGGAAACACATAACCCGTAGCTAATACCTGAGTCACACCAGACCGAACCAGGACCAACAAAAGACCGAGCAAAAGATCACGATACCCCCAAAAGCCAAGAATCTGTCAAAGTGAAGCCGGCGTGGAGTCGATTTGGCGATGTGACTGGGGTATAAGGAAGGAAATTCCATAACTACCGCAAAATGATAATCGAAATTGCTCTTGACACATCTCATTGATCGACCTGGCGGGGTACGCGAACTCCCTGCAGGGAAGGTTAGCCATGATGCTATTGAGTTGACACGTGCGGTTTGCCAAACGTGACGGCCAGGGTATCCCCGTTTAATAGGTCACGTCAGTTCAGTCTGGAGCCTTCAGGAAATGCATGGCTAGTTGTCCTAGACCTTGCCATGTGTACGCTGAAAAGTTGGATCGTAATAACTTGTAGGTAACGAACATCAAACAAACGAAAAGCTTACCAATTCAAGCAAACAATAAACGACATAAACTAGTTGAAATAATAAATGATACTACGTCTTCGAATAATAGAAATAATATTAGAGCAATTTTTCTTCTTTTTACCATTATATAAAATAGCTAGCAGCCAACCTCAACAATTATTCCTCGAAACATATCTTCGCTCATTGGTCTATCGTAGTGTCATTGTAATCATTATATAAGCATTGAAAATTAACGTAGAACGATATAATTGAACGCTTTCAACTCATACCAATAAATAAACCGAAATGTGCACTTCTCGTTTCGCTGACCATTCAAATATGAACAGACATGGCAGAGAAACGTCTCAGTAAGTTAGACTTGATAAATACGCTAACCGTTTATAAGTGCCATGAGTGCAAATCAGCACAAACAATAGGCATCAATGGAAAAAAGTGTTTCACTGTACATCACAAAGTTTTGCATAATAGTAAATTATTTTGTGACCTTAAAAACATTAATTTAATTTGCTTAAAATCATCCTGAAGCCTTTGGCATAACAACTGCTTGAGAAATACAAAGGATTTTATCTGAGTATTAAAATTGATGTTAGTGGTACCTCTGGCTCTGTAGCATAAGGATGTTATCTGAATGTGGCAGTGAACGTTAGAGGTGTACCTTCTTTCAGGCACCACCGAGATTAACTCGTGTAATGATGGGAGACACAGTTGTAGAGAGAACGAGGTCTGTACGCAAACCAGAAAGTCCTACAGATGCTCATGTATTCACGGCTACAGCCGGCAAGGAATCACATGTCGAGGTAAGTTGCGTGAAGCACCATACGAAAAAGTCCAGGGTTCGACACCCCATCGGGTGATACGTGAATCAAGATGTTCAATTTATATCGTGCTTGTAATTTTGACATTGGGGAAATTATCAGAACCAGTCATGTTCTCTGCAGCGCACAACAATAGGTTTGTGTTTCCTCACGCGCACTACAAAAGAAAACAAGCCCGACTTGCGACGCCCAAGCAGCTTACAGGAAACTTTTGTCACTTTAATTATGTTGCTTTTTATTCCGTTTTCCTTATAATTCAAAATATTTGAAACAAAGTTGTTTCCCCCTCTGCATCATTCATGACGTATTCATGAATGTAACTGTGTGAGTATACATGCAGTCATACTAATCTTTAGTGACTTTAGATAACATAGGTGTAATGGTTCATTTCGATGAACGTGTATACAATGGACGATACGCGAAACATATACTAAAGTAATGAATTACAACAAAGTATAATCTAACTAATGCATATTAGTAGGCCTATGGAAGAAAAAGTATGTTTAAGTATACTTTGAAACTGCTACATGTCAATGAAAAGGGGGCTCCTTAACGCCAGCCTCTGCCGGGTCCTTCACTGTGACTCAGAAAAAGCCTTCAAATAATCATTGTATAAAATTCCTTTATGATATGATTGTATAATAATAATAGTACTTTATGATTGTATAATATTCCTTTATGATATTCAATATTATTCCAACAGATGTAGACGAATGTCAAGTAAAAAGCGGGGGCTGTGTTCACACTTGTATCAATACATTAGGAAGTTACCAGTGTGGGTGCTATTTCGGGTTTACCTTACACAGCGAAGGAAAAGATTGCCTAGGTAAGTGTATGTGTGTATGTTTTTGTGTGTGTGCGTGTTGTGAGTGTTTGTGTGAGTTAACGGAATAACAATTAACGTCAGAAAATCCAAGAAGCCACAACACCAATTACATGACTTTTGTGACATATTTTCGTCTTTATTTCTTTATTTGTGTATGTTATTTTCTTTTTCCCCCTTTTAAGTCACTTCGCTTATATTTCTTCGTTACATTTTAAATTGATAGTTTGTTATTATAATGTATTTTATGGTAATTTGAATGCTGTAAATGTTGCAAAAAAACTATGTGTTTTTCTGATCATTGTTTGAAAGGCCTCAAACATTGGGAAACTCATTTAATATTAGTTATTCCTTCTCGTATTGCTATGCTAACTCAGTCACACAACAGAGACCAAAACCAAACCGACAACAGGTGAACGGAACACCGACATTAATTTGAATAGCGAAGAATTGTTGGTTTTGGCACATGTATGAACGAATAATGGAGTCGCCTGTTCTCTTTCAGATAAAGACGAATGTGCATCTGGCGAGCATCGTTGTCAACATGAATGTATCAACACAATAGGACGCTATGAGTGCGCCTGTCCAAAAGGAATGTATTTAAATGAAGACGGAAGAACGTGTTCAAGTGAGTATTCAAGACGGATAAACGGAATACCAATACAAAAACCAATAATATATTCTCGATTAAGGTTCCGCAGGTTTTCACGAATTTCAATTCACAGGGAGCAATGATCACCCGTGATCACTTAATTATCTCCCGTAGTTTGTTTCCGTGACTTGTACATGTCCAAATATGCATCAGCATAATTTCATTCATTCCATCCTCACCAATGCTAACATTTGACAAACTTGAGAGGAAAAATCAATCGTTTCCGACACACGTGTTTCCTTTCTTTCATGGGAACTGAAAACAGAAGAAAGGAGGGAATGTTAGAATAATCACTGAATGGTTATAACATGATTGAAAATATGAATTCAAATAGAACTCTCCTTTCATCACCGGCGATATTTTTGTGGGTTCATTATTCATACTAGCTGGACTATAGTGTAAGATTTATGAGGTTACTCTTCGAAACGAAGGAAGTTCTTTAACTAGATATGCATTCGTGTCACAACGATATGCGTGCAATGACGACCGTGTTTCTACGTGTCTAACGAAAGAGCTTCTCTCGGACTATCCAGAGCAATTTGTAAGCCGTCTGTAGCTTCTAGGATAGTGGAGATAGGTAGGGTGAAAGAAAGGCCTCAAAAACTGCCGGAAACGGACAAAATGGCGCCTGGACGGTCACGCATGAGTTATAGTTGAGCATTCCTTTTTGTACTTGTGTGTTTTCTAGACGATGCTGGCTGTTTAAATCCAGACCTAGATTGTGCCCACTATTGTGTCGATGTAGCCAATGGTCAATCTATCTGTCAATGTAGACCCGGCTATCTTCTATCCGGCAGCAAGAATTGTATACGTAAGTAATTAAGAGTTGCTACTATCATATTTTCATCGAGGATGACAGGTCAATGTCAACGATCGAGAAAATTCACAGAAGTTGCTACCCCTATATTTTCTAACATGCATGGCAACGAAATGTAAACGAGTTAGAAGTTCACAATATATTTCCACTTTAGCCAGTTCTCGACTTTTATACTTGCACGAGATATACGCTACTGACCACTCCGACTTTTGCCGAACAAATGAATGTACTTTCCCACATGTGGCAAAAGTCCTGTTACATGTTCTTTGAAGGTAGTGGTTTGGTCAATGGTAGGAAGAATCAAGAAAGAATATCGCTTCCTCTCACTTAACTTATCTATCCTCTTTACACGACAACATCCCTTATCAGGATTACAAGTACTCATGGTGAAAAGTTAACCTAACCAGTGTATTTGGAATTAATTGGTGCGTGACTTACAATAAATCAAATACACTTCATTTTGTCAGGAAAACAATATTTATGATGTTTACTTTTCTTGAGGGTATCTCCTGAAGTTGTTGTAGGATATGCGCATTATGTACACCGGCGTTCATGAAAGTAAAGTTCATTCTATGTGATGTATAACACTTGTTATTAAACAGATAAAATAATGTTGTAAAGTTCTGCATGAGGATGTGATTTTAAGTCTTTATGATATATCTTTTCAGCCACGTGTTTACTAGGTAACGGTGGATGTCAGCACGTGTGTACGGATTCACCCATTGGTCCCCTGTGTAGCTGCCATGAGAAGTACAACCTCCACACTGATGGGAGAACGTGTGTAGGTAGGCCCAGGCCGTCATTAGTTCTCCATTCACACCCCTGTTGAATGCTAATCATATTCCCATCATATATTCAATGGAATAACCCATTCACACCATTAGCTTAGATAAGCTAACAACACGATAGCAACTACAGTCAAACCTGCTTACAAAGACCACCTGTTTACAAAGACCACATTTTTTGTTTCCCCTGAAAATGGTTTCTCATTGAAACATGTACTTAAGGAACCTGTCTTCAAGGACCACTCTTTGTGTTTCCCTTGGGCGGTCGCTATAGACAGGTTTGACTGTACTTTAAAAAAAAATCAACCCAAGAACATTTCAATAGCCTTGTGCCTCACCTATTGAAACGTACGTACATGGCAATGACGTAGTACGTAATCCTAACAGGATTTATTTTGTGGGATATACAACAGGGTAGTGGAATTGCCGTTGAGTGGATTTTTCGAAAATAGTTGCGATCGTGTTTTACCAGGTTCCTTTGAACAGAGTCCATATCATCTGATCAAGAGAAACAGGTTTACGCCATCCATTTCTCAAGGAAATGCCATTCACAAATTCTGTTCAACCTCTTATTCATTCAAACCAATCATTCACATGGACGAACCATTCACACTATCCTTTCAATAAATAATTTATTCAAGCGATCTTTCCATTAGGGAAACTAACTCGTCTGTTCACTCATTTAAGCTATTCACACCATTTTTTCTTGCAGTAACTTAATCACACCACCATATTTTTTCAAAATGGATAAGTCGTTCATTCCGTTAATGAATAGTTTTGCATTTATAGCTCATTCAAATTCACCGTCTAATCTCCTTGATATGCTAAAACCCTTCAATCATAATGCATCACACGATTTGCCCTGTTGAATGTACAAAAACGACCCCTCTCCTCTTACATAACCCTTCTCATCCGATCTCCTTATGCTTCAGCATATCTGTAGGCTATATGGACACATAAGAAAGCCTAATATATAAAAAGGCTTATTGAACGGTTTTTAACAACTGTTAAGTTTGAATTCTAATTTTTAAAATCAATCTCAAAAATTCTGATGGCCATCCAACTTTTCCACAGTCTATCTGCATGCAGGTCATTTCATATCTAGCCAATCACCGTAGTCTAAAGCATGATTAATGTGTTATTTCTTTTAGCATCAGACATTCTTTTTTTAGAATACAATAGAGCGACATCATGCCCCAGTTTACCCCTAATGTGAAAACCATATTTGATCTATTGAAGTATCCGTAGTTGATCATTTCAACCATTTTCATGATGATTTAAATCGCAAACAAGTTCTTAAAACTGTACAGGAAAATGTCCATTATGGGTTTTGAATATGCGAATAAGATTATCGACATTGCTCAGAAAATATGCATTACTCTTTATCCAAATGTCTGAAATATGAAGATTTTTCAGAAATTGTACCTTTCCATCTCGGAATGTCTGAATGTATGTATGAATATAGACTTTCTGTTTTATTTTAGATAAAAACTAACACCAAGATTATCAAGTTTTGCTTCGTATCTGTTACACGTAGATCCATGTTGGATGTGCGTGCATCTGTAAAGTTAAAAATCTCCCAATGCTAGTTATTATTTGCTATTTTGTCGCATCGGGCATAGATTAGTTTGCTTCAGTAGATAGACGATACTTAAATGATAAATATTTGATAGAGCCCCCTAGCAAATTACCGGTAATTTTATGTTAAAATACGTGTTATTGTTGGTAATGACTACAGTAAGTGTGGAATGAGGGACATTTCGTACCAACTTTGAAAATGATAAAAATATTCATATAAGTATGTGTGTCGTTTCAAATTCAGCTATTATAAAATGATTTTTGCAAGGGATATGTTTGCGAAGTTGGATAGCGGAGGTTTAACTTTCAGATGCGCGCGCATCCATGACGTAACTCTTTTCTGATTCGTCAAAATCCAAACAACGTCCATGATGAAGATGTTTACCGACACTTTCTCGTATCTTTCTCAACCTAATGCTATCGCATGGAGAGGCGTACGACGATCCGGACGACTATTCCTCCACTTCAGGTACATATCACGCGATTGTCACATGGTTTTCACGTGATTTCCACGCGGCAGTCACGTGGAAACATTGATTTGCAGATCATGTGACATTATGCATATGAAATTCATTCCATTTTCACGTATAAGAGCATTCCAAATGCTTGTGAAAAGTACGGAACAAAAAGTGTTCTTGTTGAAATGTTCAAAACATTATGTCTACAAAACTATTTCCTGATAAACATTTGCCTTGATTTTGGAATGTTCTGTTTTCATACTTATTTTGTAAATTCATCCATACCCGTTGCACAAAATATCGACGCCAGATGCATCTCCATTTCTCACCTATGACTAAAATCGTAAAACCCTGCAAAAAACAAAACAAAAACAGGCCAAGTTGGGCGAATTATTATGGTACATGCATAGCAAAGCCATTTAAGAAATACAATTTCATGTAGCGCGATCCTAAAAATGGTTTGAGAGCATGTGCGTGGGGATTTTGTGTTGTGGTTGGAGAAGAGCTAAACTTTCATATGCAAATGACTTGATTAAAAACCGGTCTTTTTCAGCGCTTCGCGCAGATGAGGTTCTCGGTCCGAGGCACAATGGGGCATCGTTATCAGGGATAGGTACGAGAGTTTAAATGTGTAGAAATTTGCTTTGACACATTGATTTATGTCTCTGTTCCATGTTTAGTTGGTAGAACTTGTATCATTATGTTATCTTTGCCTTTTCGTACTCTTGCGTCCGTATTCCGGTAGTTCATTTAAACCCGACGCTAGGTCTGGAATCGCGCCTAAAACTTAGACATCAGACAGACTTCCTTTGTTGAACCCGATGTTGAAGAGTAGCTTAAGCCCACTGTCGGGTTTAAATGTTATTAGAATACGGACCTTAGAGTTGAGGATTTATAGCCCTTTACAGCTAGATTATTTTATGTCATTCATAAGTTTTGGCGTCTCGGTTAGCGTCTTTTTCCCCCTTAACCTAGCCATCCTACCGCTGCATTTGATTGGCTCAATAGGAACCTATACGTCATGCGCTAGTCATAAATATTCATGATACGCACGCACACAGAATCTGATGGGATAATTATAAAATAATGAGATTTCATACAAAAATTACAAGTGCAAAGTTATGTTTACTTAAAATAAACGACATTGCGAGAAAATCGGGAGGCTTACCGTAAACGAATGACTACCCAGGTCGTAAATTGTCCATAATCATTGCGACATACTGGTTAGTCTAGAATCTGGCCGATTTAATTTTGATCTCCACCACACCGTACCAACGCAAAGATTCATATATTCAAATATTAATATGCACGCTAGGATGGCTAGGTTAGGAAAAAGAGACGCTCTCGGGTTGCACTCCCTGATTTGCCATTGCTTATTTTGATTGGTGTCCCGACATCAAAATATAACTTTTGAAACTTCGTGATATTTTCACAACAAACAAGGTAGTTGTTTTGGAAGAAAAAGTTGTTCAAAAATTTAATTTATATGTGAGTCTTTAAAATTATATTTCGTCAAAGAAAAGAATGCATGGTCGTAGTTAATATATGTTATACGTTTGCATTTATTGAATGATCATTTCCTCAGTCAACTGAACTGCAGATTTAACATTTACATGCTTAATTGCAAGTAATAAATATTGTGTCATTAATATATTTCATACGAACCAATCTCAGTAATGTCAATCTTTCAAACACAGAACAAATGAGAACTGCGATTACTCTTGAAGTTTCTTCAATTATTTGGGGGCAATCATTCCTCATTTTGTTATTTGACTCAATAACTTTTGATTTAGAGCCCTATAAAATATATAAGATGCCTGAGTAGAAAAGGGAAAATGCAAACATTTCTGCACACACGCATTCACTTTTGTTTCATGACTACATTTCGTTTGATAGCAGGAATTTTAAAAAGGAAAATAAACTTGAAAATCATTACCTTGCAACACGTTCAAAGATTCAAAAATCTCAATTTCTCTATGAAAATCGGCAATTGTTTCAAAATTACGATGACATTCTCACCTATGTATATTCTTTTCAAAGACATCTCATTTTTTAAAACAATTTTGCAATAATAGTAAGATATTATAGTTGCCAATTTGAAGAACAACATGTGATCAATTTAGCCGTAAAAAATAAATCCTATCCCGAAAGGGTTATGGGTAGAGTAGGGTTACGGCGGTGAAGCATCGATTTATAATCGAATGACGAATGCATTAAAGTTTTAAACAATTGAAGGATTTTTGGTTTTTATTGGCAAAAAAATATTGACCTCTGATTGCCATCGCTTGAAGAGGATAGTTCCTCAGACTGGGGAATATCTCCAGCTACGACTCAATGAATGCCATTTTGTTCGCAGAGACGTGTGGGCTGAATAACGGTGGGTGCGATCGAGAGTGTGAGGACACTCCTACAGGTGTGCAGTGTAGCTGTCCGGAAGGGTTCGATCTGCTGGCAGATGGGCGGACATGCAATGGTAAGTAGGCTTCCCCATAGTTTCCATTGAACTTTGAGTCCGTCTTCATAGTTCATAGCTAGTCCATTATGAGTAGTAGAATTCGCTGCAATTGACTGTTAGTATGCCTAACTACAGTTCCCCATCATGCCCGGCCATGCAATTTGAATATGCCTTGCCGGTTTCAAATTACTACAAGTAGTATACTTCGCAACAGTTTCCAGTCCACTGTGAGTATGCCTTCTCGGAGTTTCATCCCTTTCAAGTATACCTCACCACAGTTCACATTCCACTGTGAGAATGCCTTACCGGAGTTCATCCCTTTTAAAGTATATCTCACCACAGTTCACAATCCACTGTGAGTATGCCTTTCCAGAGTTCATCCATTTTAAAGTATATCTCACCACAGTTCACAATCCACTGTGAGAATGTCTTTCCAGAGTTCATCCCTTTTAAAGCAAATCCCACCACAGTTCACAATCCACTGTGAGAATGCCTTTCTGGAGTTCAACCCTTTTAAAGTATATCTCACCCCAGTTCACATTCCACTGTGAGTATGCCTTTCCGGAGTTCATCCCTTTTAAAGTATACCTCACCACAGTACACAATCCACCGTGATAATGCCTTTCCGGAGTTCATCCCTTTTAAGTACACCTCACCACAGTTCACAATCCACTGCGATAATGCCTTTCCGGAGTTCATCCCTTTGAAGTATACCTCACCACAGTACACAATCCACTGTGAGAATGACTTTCCGGAATTCTTCCTTTTTAAAGTATACCTCACCACAGTTCACAATCCACTGTGATAATGCCTTCCCGGATCGAGTTCAACCATTTTAAAGTATACCTTACCACAGTTCACAATCCACTGTGATAATGCCTTTCCGGAGTTCAACTTTTTTATGTATATGGTATGTCCCATAGAAATCATATTCTGATTACGACATAGATTCTCAATATGAAACATTCATTTATTTTAGATCAAGATGAATTATTCTAGTTCTTCAACTGAATTTTGCTTAATTTATTTATAGATCGAAACAAATCTCCAAATTGTTTACATCGAAAATATTTCTTTCTTTCAGATCGAGACGAGTGCATAGTGGATAATGGCGGTTGTTCTCATATGTGTACGAATCGATTAGGAACCTACGAATGTACCTGCCCCAGAGGATACAAGCTGACATCAGAAGGACATACATGTGAAGGTAAAGTCAAATCATGGACCCTACTACAACATTGTTATTTGCTGCTTATAAGTATCGGCTTGCATGGTGATGTAGATATACAGTAGGCTTGCGGTTGCACCATGTGAGAGAGAGGGAGGATTGGGGAGTCCTGAAGAAGGACTCTCGGTAATCTTTCTTTCTTGAGTGTGTGTAGTCCTGAAAAGGACTGTTGGTGTAGTCTCGAAAAAGACTGTTGGTAATCTTTCTTAGCTTATAGTTTTAAGGAGAACTATAGCGCCGGCTGGAGAGGATGGGTGGTAGGAGTGGCTCGACGTTTCAAACAGGTTGATTATCCGTCGTCAGGAGTGGGGAATAGCTTGCGTGCGTGAGCGTAAGTCACCGGGTTGCGGACGTGGGGGTACTATACGTGACCGTGTGGGCTTGAGTCACATTGTTATTATTTGTGTATGTACTATGCAATTGCGAAAAATATCCTCTTCAAGTATCAAAAAGTAATTGTTGACAACCGGTCACACCGGCAGTCCCTGTAAGGAGAATCGCTAATAGGCTAATCAAAATGGTTCGCTGCAGCTCAGATGATGTTACTTTTCATTAATCTATTCAAAAACAAAACGAACAAAACATTTCCTACACATGTAACATAAGAATTTTGTGGAGCACACAATGTGAAAATGCTAAGTGTACCCTGCTATTTTTGTGTAGGGTCCATGGTCAAATCATATTTTAGCAGTTTATTCGCTTTTTCTGCCAATGCCATATGTCGTCAAACTATCCACATTCTGTTAGAGTATCCAACATATTAATGGAATAGAATTTGTCTGTATTCTTGAAATTAAAAAGAGGTTCATATCTAGCAAAGTTAGATATCAAGTACAGGTGATCGCATCAAATGGACGGTGAAAATGCACTATTTGTTACCTTTGTAATAATGCTTGTCAATGTGGCACTGCAATAACTGCAATTGGTCGTTCTATAGCTACTGTGGTCATATATCTCCTGAGTATCTCAAACGTGTGGGAGAGTGTGTGTGTGTGTGTGTAATTGGGTTTTTACAGACGTGTATCAATCAGATATGATTATTTACGTCTGGGGACCGACCTTTAACGTCACCATCCGAAAGACGTGACTCAGTTTCGAACTTGCGTCCTCGGCTGAATCAGTTTGTAACTTCCATTGTTAGCTGGATTACAGGCGCACGCCACGACGCCCCGTTGTTCGACACGTTACATGTGTTATCACACATGCGTAGTAAACCTACCGGGAAGTTTCCTGTGCTCTGTAGTTGATATCTCGAAAGTCTTTTCGATTGTGCTTCATGCTTCTTTCGTGTTTTTGTCAAAAATTGCTATTAGCAAATGTCTTCGAATGTTGAAGGTTATTTCCCTTTTCATAATGATATTATTTCCTTTTCTCGGATGGACTTTGTAAATATGAACGAGTGTTCGCTGAATAACATATGATCACAAATGCATCATAATGGTTTCAGGAAACTTCCACGTATCCTTGTATTTTATACGATATTCATACATGTGTCAACAATATTTTCAAGCATATTGCTTACAATGGCAGTCCTTCTTCTGCAAATAATTTTATTAAGTTCGACGAAATATGATACTTTGACAAATTATATATTTTTTTAATGATAATTGTTACGTATATTTAGTATATATGATTCATTGTCAGAAAGTACCTTTAAGTGTTTTTTTTTTGGTTATGTTACTGAAAATTGTTTATATTTATATGGAATGAAGAAGAAATTATTCGAATCAAACCAAATCAAGGATGGCTTTTTTCAAATACATATAAAAAGGATTTTTCATTGCCATAATGAATGATTGATTTCTTTTTCTCTGACGTATCTTCTAGATGTGAATGAATGTGCGATGAACGATACCTGTGATCATACATGCGTTAACCTACCAGGGAGCTTCAGATGTCTTTGCGATGCTGGATTCCAAGCCTATGGCATTACGCACTGCGGAGGTAGGTATCCACGTCATGGTGTCCTTTACATTATTCCTGTAAGATTTAAAAAAATATATTTTCCTCTTCAGAGGTAATTTATTCAATAACTTTACAATTCAACAACATTAACAACCTGTATTAAAGATTGTTCACCCTCTAAAACCATGACCAGCATCGGTCCGACGAAATACACCCCATAAGCCAGTTAAAAACGATATGTCATTCTTTTACCCGTTAAGCAAGTTTATTCATAACATTCAAACGAAGTCCTGTCAAAGTATTCGGCGAACAATAAAGATGATGATGGCTACACACTATAGGGCCCTGCTTCACAAAACTTGTTATCAAGAACACGTTACAATAACTGTTATAAGCTACTGAAATCATGGCTTTTGATTGGTTAAGAGCAAATTTGTCATAGAAATTTAGCATTTGTTTTTTAAAACAAGATTTATGAAACAGGGTCTATGAGTCACACAAACATTATATATATATATATATATATTCCTTGCTTAGAATGAATGTTTTTGTACACATTTCCAACCCTGCCTTGCGTCAAAGGCTTCCGTCAAAGGGTTGGGTCTGTGCCTATTGTTTGTGTCTCGATCTGAGATGGATTTAACAGTTTGCAACCTCAGGGTTGCTAACATTACTCTGTTAAAAGGTGAAAATCGAAACCACGCGTCATTTCTTCTGGACACAAGGGTGGATGAATAGCCATGATGACAGTCAATGTGAATCGTCATGCTCGGGCGTGGTCGAACTTGTTTTATTTTCATATTTCGTTATTTGAAAAAATATATCTGACTATATTTTCATTGACTTGTTCTTGTAGACGTTGACGAATGCTCCATCAACAACGGGGGATGCCAGCATGGCTGCCATAACACACAGGGAAGCTATGACTGCTACTGCAGAGAGGGTTTCAAGCTCCATCCAAACAAAAAGGATTGCATAGGTATCGCTTGCTTCTCCTTTTGTTCTTCCGATACTGTTGCCAAAGAGTATGGTCAAGAGTAATTTCTGCTAGTTTTAGGAAAGTGTCAGAGACTCAGAGTAGAAGTAGTAATGATACTAAACCATGAACTATGATCATTGAGAAACTGTATAACAAGAACTGATTTAGACTTTTATAGTGGTTTTTAGCTCGAGTACAAAATCAAGAAAGAACTATTCCTATCTGATTTTGTTCTTTGAAATATCTAGGATGTAGTAGATAGGAATGATATGATATGTAATGACTTTGAGTTTTTTGACTGAACATCTTTGTGACATAAACGGATAATGGGACTCGCAATTCTTCGGAATTTCTTAGGAAGATATCGAATGGACAATGGCCATTGTAAAATTAAAATCTACTCCTAGTCTGTATTTCGCTGTGACCACTGCCTGCTTGTGCCTTTCGCTTCTGTAACAATATCTGTGACTTCTTGTATCTTAATCTGTCTTTATGTCGATCAAGCAGCCATAAGATGTCTTCCGCTACGGACACCTGCCCGTGCCATCCTGCAGTGCGAAACGGAAGGTACGGACGAGGTGTGTTCTCTCTTATGTGAGTCTAACTCGCACTTTACGGCTTCAGGACAGGGAACCTTCAACTACCAGTGCGGCGAGAGTACGCAATTCGAATGGACGCACGGCGCCACTAACGATACACTACCTAGCTGTTCTGGTAAGATGTGGGACTCCTTTCGGGGACTAGGCACACTTTTGCCCATTCCATCATCCTTAATAGAACCCAATCAAATATGGAAAATTATAGAGGAAGTAGATCGAGGACCAATATGTAGTTTCTGAATCAAAGGCGCTGATGAGACTTAAAAATACTTTTAACGCATTCCAGGATGCAGTGATTTGTTAAATGAACTTCTAAATAATGTTACTATCATTTGACAACTTCAAACGGATTCCTGATGAGGATTACTTATTATGAACCATTACTTAACACTAGCCTATCTAAACAAAGTCTGCATGGCATCGTTAAGTAATTGTAATATACATATTTATGTTTCCTTCCGTTTCAGCTTCTGTCGATGTTCCAATGGTAAGTCGGAAGGCACGCTTATTCTTCTCTACCAGCCGTTGCGAGCTCCAGAGGCGGGTCACACGCCAACTCTCCAAGACCATCAATCAGAAGTTATCAGGTACGGATGGGCTGTCCGAAGAGTCTAACACTGAGTCGACCTTTGACCCTGCTGACCCACCAGCGCCCTCATCGGCGGCATGGGAGAGCCGTGGCTTCAATTCTACATCCCTCGTCAGTGACGGTAAAAGACCGTTTCTGCACCGCAACCACTGCCAGCCAAATCTCCACCTAAAACGCTTCCATCTTTTTTTCTTTTTACCTATGACATTCACAAATACATTGGCACCAGGAATTTTACGAATGCAAAGGGTCACTCATTCACGAAACATTTTGTTATGCGCACATCATCACCAAACACACACACACATTTACATTCGTGAATGAAACTTGGCTTGGCACATTATTGGTGATGCATTCATAGGTTCACCGCCAATTTTATTTGAAGCTTTTTCGCTGTTGAAAGACAATTCACTGAAATTCGCCACAACATCATGCTTCTTGAATTACTTTTTTTAAAGTGCACGTTGAAAGTTAAAGGCCTTGCACCATAGCTCCCACGATCAGATAAAGTTCAGACAAATCCATTCTTTAGGGAACCTATGGTCACAGTTAAATAGGAATTAAAGCCCTTATTAATGCGCCCTTTTTTTACAAGAAGTACCATGACCTCCCTCCCATGCCCCGGAAGTGGTGTGTCAACAGGGTCGGGTCGGGTCAAACGCCATACCGTGAGTTCCATGTTTATTGTTTTCCCTGTAACGTGAACGTTTGTGACCTGATTTCCCCCGAATATAATTGTCCTCTTTCTTGACACCTGCTAATGGTCCGTCCCTATCCCTTCCCCTTCAAGAGAGGGCGCTTTTAAAGGTTTTTGCTAGGGAACATTGAGTGATATATATCAGCGTTTTTAACATGTGGCCGATCTAAAACCTGAACTCTTGTGATAACACAGTTATGGGAGTAAAGCTATTACATCAGTTATCGAACCAAAAAATGCAATCAAAGTATTTGAGAGAATAAAATGAAAGTAAGGGGAAAACGAAAATAGACTCCAAAAGCGCCCTTGTAAAAGAAGTATGTTCTTTACAATCTCCACTTCCCCCTCCATATGTGCATGTCGCTTTATAACACTCGCTGCAATGCACAAGTACTGCACTAACTTTCTCCACTGTTACATGTTAAAATTTGAGTATCATTTCTACCCCAAATGTTGTCCACTCTTGCATGAAAACAGAATGTGACCAGACTTTGCTATCAACTGTTATTTTTTTCTTCTTAGTTTCTAAAATACAGCTTGCATTTTTTAAAAAGAGGTTATCTTGAATTTATTTCCAATGTGTCTATTTTTTTGATCTCTTTTTATCCATTAGCATTAGCCACGTCTATTATCTATCTTGTGTAAAGCATGGGAATTGATATTCATGTACATAGGTGTTCTAAACTCGAATCATGTCTATGTGAAGGTATGATTTAGTACATATACCTGTATTTCTACTTCAGTTATTATACTAGCTGCTACGACATTAACCAAGTGTGTGTCTCTTTTTTATTTCAAATATGTATTTATTTCATGCACTTTCACCTCCCGAATGCAACCCTACAGCATATTTCATTACTTACTAGTTTTAAATTTATGTTTGTATTTTTCAATTCCAATTTGTAAAAACAAGTCAGTCTTCACATTTTCTGATTTCTGCGGAAGGATATTTCATGTTTCATGTTTTTTTTAATTCGCAAGTCATCATGACAATTATATCAGCCATTGTTTATGTTTTCAGCGTAGATTGTGTTTTTTTTACTACGAAGGTACAGAATAAGAGTTTTGTCCCTGTATGAAAATCATTATTTAAGCAAGACCTATGGTAAACATGAATCAGAAGCGTGGCACTAATTTTGTTTCGGGAGGCACTGGACTTTTCGGATATACAGTACATTGTATTGTGTGAGAGAGCATAGGGACAGAGCAAAAAGATCGAGCTGTTTTTTAAGTATTAAATCTTGATAATCTCATGCATTACAAAGCTTACGCAGTTATATTAAGCATATTATTATTGATTTGTTTGCACTTATTTAAATATGTTCTGTTGGGGTTACAGATAATGGGATGGAACACGTGCCCGTAGGCTTTGTTTTCCTGCTCTGCTTGAATGGTTTAAACGTGTTTTAATACCCCAGTCACACGATCGAGACCAACAACAGACCGAGCAAAAACGAAAGGACACAAATCGGTTGATTTGGAGTCGGTTCGTAATCGGTCTGGCGGTGTGACTGAGGTACGAATTTAATTTTTCTGACGGTATTGAATGAGTGAAATGTTACTAGCATCCCCTGTTAGTTTAATATAACCTATGACCTTTGACCTTCTATAGCCGGAGGATGTCGGCGAGATTGCGAGGTGA
Source organism: Mesocentrotus franciscanus (assembly GCA_037976565.1). Taxonomy (NCBI): domain Eukaryota; kingdom Metazoa; phylum Echinodermata; class Echinoidea; order Camarodonta; family Strongylocentrotidae; genus Mesocentrotus; species Mesocentrotus franciscanus. Next base: position 11,641,179 of record CP137684.1, read on the forward strand.
GTTTCCTCAATCTAAGCTGTGACCAACAACCCGTTGCCAGGAGAAAACGACAGGCGGGTCGATTGTCGTCGTCCTCATCGTCGATCACAGATGTTGGGGGAAGCGGATCATTGATCACGGCTTATGTGGAGATCGTCATCAAAGCCCGACTCAATGGAGTGACATGTAAGGACCCATTTTCATTTTTTAAAGGCTTATTTAGGAGTTCAGAAGGCGGAGAGAAGATGAGAAACTGTACGTGTTGGTTGGTGTGGGTGTGAGAAAGAGAGAGAGCGAGGGATGACGCGGTGGCATATGTATGTTTCCTAGGTGTGTGTGAGAGAGAGAGAGAGAGAGAGACAGAGAGAGAGAGAGAGTGAGAGAAAGAGTGGGTGTTGGTGAGGGTGTAGGAGGGTTGTGCAGCCATGTGTCCTGTGCGCGCGCGTGCGTGTGTGTGCTCGAGAGATAGATAGATAGAGAGAGAAAGAGAGAGAGAGAGAGCAGGCCTGAGAGAGAGAGGGAGTAGTAGATGCACAGATATAGAATGAATAACAAATCTGGCGTCAAAGTTGATCTAAGGTAACATAATACAGTGTAGTTGCAACGTACAGCTCTGAGAGAGAGAGAGAGACTTCCCAGAAAAGAAGCAGATATTATTCAGGTATATTTTTAGTCTGGATGGAAATCTAGAGGGTCTGGATGCTTGGGGTCAACTTATGCCATACCCCCTTCATATTCGCCAGTGAAGTTCTAATATATCAACCCAGCCACACTGACAAGACCGACACCAGACCGTCAACAGACCTGCCAACATTATTAACTACCGCTATCGGTGAGAAAAAATGGGTCAGTTTGGAGTCGGGCTAGAAAATGGTTTGGCGATGTGACTGAGGTAGAAAGCTGGATTATTGTTACTACTAATGTTATTGCATTATTCGTGTGTATGATCGTGGAGCGCCAGGAGTGTCAATTCTGACAGAAATGAGCGTTAAACAAGAACCCACTATTACTTGTTAATTTTATTGTGACTCTTCCAGCTCGATGTGATTTGGAATGCGTGAGAAAGAAGTCGGAGCGGAAGATGAAACGGCTGATCACGAAGCTGAGGAAGGCCATCGAGAGAGACCATTTCGTCGTCCAGATCGACGGCAACGAGTACGAGATGAGCAGGAACCTCAACGTGACTGACGTCTCTGAAGCTAGCTGTCCACTCGGCCATGTCATGATTGATGCCGGACGATGCGGTGAGTGAGTGGAAGAAACAGAAGACACTTTCAAAAAGAACATTCGTTTTGAAAGTATCTTTGCAAAGGATTTCAAAATTTAGATTCCCCCTTATACATTACGGTGTGATTGTGATTCGATTTTGGAAGAATTTGCAATCGCTTTTGATATAAACTTCCCAAGAAGTAAAATCCTACTGATCGAGGTTTCCAAAGAGTCATATGAATAATAAAGGCGAATAATAAAGGCGAAGTATTTGCAAGCCTCATACCTGAACGAGACATTTTCCTCATTATAAAAAGTATAAAGTACATAATTTATAATTTATTTATTATACGCCATAATCTTTACTACTATGGTCATATGATTGCTATTATTATTATTATTGTTATTATCATTATTATTATTATATTATTATTTGTATACAGTGGCGTGCAGCATGGGTACCTACTACCATGCAAGCAGTGGGGGTTGCCTCCCTTGTGAAGCAGGCACTTATCAGGATGAAGAGGGTCAGTTAGAATGCCGAAGGTGCCCACAACAGGATCAACAGTATGATGTGACCGGGGCACGTCATATAACAGAATGCGGTGGTAAGATTATTCTTCGTATCCTGGAAAATTGTCTCCCATTCGCCTTTCCCTTTTACCACCTTTATCTTCATAAATATCTCACCCTCTTTTTTTCTCTCTCTCTGTCAGTATATATACACATTTTACTTCTTAGGTAAGATAGTAATGATGCTCTGTTTAGTATGTTCAAGTGAAATTGGAAAATTAATTTTGAAATTGCGGAAATCTTCTGTCCATACATCCAGAAATCTTGAAATCTTGACATCTCCAAACCTTCCAATCTTCCAATCTTCAAAATTTCCAATCTTCCAATCTTCCAATCTTCCAATCTTCCATTCTTCAAACCTTCAAATCTCCAAATTTTCGAATCTTTAAATCTTCAAATCTTCAAACCACAACTCTTTAAATCATCATATCTTCAAATCCTCAAATCTTCGTGTCTTAGGACAATGTCGTCCCGGTGAATACTCTGTAGATGGTTTTCAACCTTGTGATTCCTGTCCGGTTGGGTCCTATCAGCCTGAATCTGGTCGTACACACTGTCTAGCCTGTAACGGTGGCTTGCTTACTAGGTCACATGGGTCGACTTCATTTGCAGACTGTCTAGCGAAAGGTAAGAAACAATAATCCTGAAGGCTTGTTCACATATGACGATGTAAACCGCCAAAAAAGGAGAAAAACTCACAGCTGTTCTTTTTACTTGTTAATAAATGGCAATTGCAACAAAGGTCCTACGCGTATTCGCTGAGCTCTATGTTATAACATACAGAAATGTGACGCGTATTACACTTTACTCATAAAAAAATCGCAGTGGTTTTGGACTCTTATTCCTTACCTATTTTTCTTTGTGCGCCTCGGAATAGAATTCTAGGTAGATAGCGCTATATAAATGCCTCTTATTATCACTAGTATTATTATTAGTAGTAGTAGTATTATAAGTAGTAGTATTATTATTAGTAGTAGTATTATTATCATCATCATCAGTATTGCTTAAAGCAAGAAGATCACTCCAAACCATATTTATTTTCCGCAGAGCATTGTGGACCCGGCACGTATTATAACGTCACTACGCACTCCTGCGAGAGGTGCTCAAGGGGCTGGTATCAGCCACACCCTGCTATGAACTACTGCATCCGCTGTCCGGGCAACACCACTACAGATGAAAATGGAGTAGCAGACGGAGACCAATGCAAAGGTACGTTCGAGACCCCAGTCACACCTGACGAAACCGATACCCACCCTCTGGAACTCTCTCCCCCTCCATGCCCTCGCGATCCGCACTGCACCAACCTGACATTCTTTCAAGACTGCACCCAAAACCTACTTATTTAAAATTAAACTATGCTATATTGCTTTGCTGTATATAGTTTGGTATTGTAAGTCTTGTCATTTTTGATGTACTTTAAATGAATAAGACGTTTGAACTATTATCTGTAGCATATGTATACTAAACGCTTTGTAGTTTTCTATGCATTCTTAATAAATGTTTTTGTTGCTAAATGAAATCAATTTCATGTACTGTAATTTTTAATCACAATCAGTTTCTTTTGTTTCTTCTTTCTATGCCGTTAAGCTTCTCTTTTCTCTACTAGTATTATAACTTTTTAACAACTGAATAATTTTCTTTTTAAAATATCATGTTTGTGAGGCTTATAGAGAATTTCCAGTGTCATGCGCTATAAAAGTAAATGTTATTATTATTTTTATTATTATACCAGGCCGACAGCCGAACAAACAAAAGTATTTTATCGCGAATGACCCAGAACACTAAGATATCTTGCACCATATGAACCGCAAACTGGATTTAAGAGTATTTAAGTGTATAATTAGTACCTCATAAAACTCCGACAATTTAACACAACCCGAGAGAAAGGCATAAGAGAACATACGATAAATATGAGATAATCACAAATAATAAAGCAGAAAGAATATCACAAAAGTGTGATAACTTTTACTAACACTACGACCGCCAAGATATCCATTCTATCAATTATCATGTGACCACACTTTTGGCCAATGGTGGTGCAAGATTCTTGGGATGTGGGATATGATGGTCACTAATCGACTAATCGTTGATTACATCTTGATGAACTATCAAAACGTATCCCTTCTTCTAAGATGAAATACATCCCTGTCTTTTCCTTTATCCAGACACAACATGCAGAGCTCAGATTGGTCAGTACGTAGGGTACATCGAGACACCCAACTTTCCCGGTGATTATCCCGCTAATGTGGACTGTACATGGCATATCAAACCACCAAGAGGTCGAAAGGTTATATTTGTAGTTTCAGAGATCTTCCTGCGCAAGGAAGACCAATGTGGGGACATCGTGGTGATTAGAAAAACAGGTAAAGCGTTTGAAATGTTTGCATCATTGTCTTATGAATCTACGGAAGCTTAAAAATTTTCGACGAGAATTGAAGACAAGAAGACGAGAAGACCCACCAAGACTATTTGCCGAGTTTAAACAATCCGTCATCTTGTCCTCTTGTCCTCTTGTCCCAACAACTCGTCTTCTCGAGTTCACGTCCCAAACAAGTTGACTTGCAGAGTTCTAACAACTAGTCTTCTCGTTTCCTTGTCAAAAATTTGATTGGATTATTGTTTCTTTCGTTCATTCTTGAGTTGTCATTGTCGATAGAACTCATGCATCTATTGATGTGGCTCAAAGTGAAGCGCACCCGCATGTTGAATGTACCCTTTCATTTTCATCAAACCGATGGTAAGGTTTGTTCAGACATGACGCGGTAAAACCGCATGGTTTTTTTTTCATGATGACGTCAAGTGTAATACTTTCACATTTCTGTATCTTACAGCACAGACCTCAGTGAATATGCTAAGTCCTTTGTTGCGTAGTTGCCATACATTTACACTTTAACAAAAAAACTGCAGTGGGTTTTTTTTGCCGCGGTTGACCGCGCCATATCTGAACAAGCCTTTACCAATGTTTGAGTGCCAATGCATTTACACGAATCTATCTAATTGTGTTTTTTCCAGCGTCGCCGTACTCCACAACATCTTTTGAGACATGTGAAAACGTAACGCGACCCATCGCGTTCCTTGCACAGTCAAAGAGAGTATGGATACGGTTTACAACAGATGCCGCGCATGCAGCCAAAGGCTTCAGAATACACTACTCAATGTATGATGGTAAGTTATATACCCAGACGTTGTGTGTCCGGACAGGTTGTGTATCCGGATAGTTGAATTAAAACAGTAATTTTAGGAAGTTTTCAAATTTCATAAATACTTTCAGACTTCTGATGGAAAATATTATAAAAGACAAATATTTATAATGGTAAGTGCTAATTGATGCATTCTTTTCTACACACACAACCCCATCCTACTATAAGTGTAATGGCGGTAACCTGTTGGTTCAACGGCAGTTACTCTGTTGTTGTAAAGGAGGTTACATTTTTGGTACAACGGTGGTTACAGACCCAAAGCGAGTTTGATCCTCTAGACGATTACAAAAGTTGTACTTATCAGTAAATTCATTAGTGGAGGTGTCCAGGGGGGTGTTTCACAAAGACTTAGATCGACTTTAAGTTGGACTTAACTATGGCAGGCCATTCATGCCAATGTTTGCTCTCACCATTTACTGGCATTTGTCTCTCAAGGGACGTACAAATCATGGTCACAAATCTACAGAATTTATATTTTTTGATAATTCATTATTGAAGAAAAAATATTATCTAAGGATCATAATGGTGAGACCAAACAGTGGCATGAACGGCCTGCCATAGTTAAGTCCAACTTAAAGTCAATCTTAGTCTTTGTGAAACACCCCCACCTGGTATAGTGGTCCATCCCAGCCCGGCACTAACGTCCTTTGGCAAGACATTAATCCACATTTGCCACTCTCAACCCATGTGCAAATGGGTACCTGGAAAATTGCTTGGGTAATAACGTTGCAAGGCCCACAGGAAGAGCAGTATTAATCTTGATGTGGATACCCTGTGTATAATCTAACAATCTGACAATTGCCCTTTTTATGTTTGTAATTACCATTGTATTATTTCTTTGTCGCTTTGTTGTGTTAGTTTTTGTAATTTGTGTTGGATTATCTACCTATAAGTTTTTGTAATTTTTTGATGATCCAACCACTTCCTAATTTCCTTTAGTGTATTTTCCATTTTATTGTCCTATCCATATTTGTACGATATCTTTTATTGTATTTCTTGACCATGCAGGATTTAAAAAAAATAAAAGTGGTGGATAAATTCAATTTAAAAAAGACCAAACGCACTACTCGTCTGATGGCACTGCACCTCTGTGCCGATTTAACTTTCCCTCCGTCAACAGAGCTTCTATATACCCTCTATATAGCCAACAATGCCTAAGTGGTGACCGTTGATCCCCCATGGTCCCCCTTTTCTTATGTTAATTGAGAGCTGATTTGATGAGGTAACCACCGGCCAGTGACCAGCAGGGTGGTCTAATCCCTCCTGGCCAAACTAGTGCAGACAGGCTTTAATGAAATGACTATTCGAATCCTCATCATTCGATCTAAGATGTTTGTATCTTCCTATCAAACGATGTTGCAAATGCTTCCAAATCGGGTCGGAGCCAGAGCGTATTGTGTGGGGTGGGCTTTATAATACGTTGTTCTTGAGTGCACATTCGCTTCTTCTTCGCTTCTTCTTGTGTTAGTTATTACCGTATGCGCCCACGGTGACCTAATGGTAGGAATACTCCCCAGGGCTAATAATATCTGTAAAGCGCTTAGAAACGGTATTTCGTATTAAGCGCTATATAAATCCAGATTATTACATTGTATTATTATTCTCTCCTTTTGTTTCAGAAACATATGAAGATCTAATGAAAGACATTGTAGGTGATGGAAGACTATACGAATCCGAGTACCATCAAGAAATTCTGAAGGTTTGTATCATTGTGATATGACTATCTTTGTAACTTTTATGTGATTAATTTTCCATTTTGTTATTGCATTTGGTGAAAGATAGTGTTTAATTTGCGAAATACTTTTAGGTTATGATTACAATGCCCTTCATGCTGAATAATAATGTTTACTCTTGGAGAAAAAAATCTAAGCCTTACTAAAAACAACAAATCTTTCTTTTGCGTTGAATGGTACAACATGTTCCGATAACCTGATGACTCAATGTTTGAAAGAAAACGTGAATTTACAATATGGAGGTGATTCTTTCGGAACGGAATTAAACGTTAGGTTCGATTTTGTCTCTTTTAAAGTCCTTGAAAGTGAATTCACCTGAAACATTCAAAACACCTTTTCATAAATTTTAAGTTAAATATAAGAAGTTTCGCTATAAAATGTTGAACAGTAATAGTTAGGCGTTGTGCACATTCGTCTTTTTCTCGAGTCACTACACAAGTCCGGTACAGTGGAGGACGCAGGATCTGGCCTTGGCGTTGACACCCTCTATTATAGGTATGTGAGGTACAGGGTTCTAGGAGGAGGGCGCAGACTAAAAGGTGTTTCAACGTTTGTCCCTCCTCCCCGCAGTCGCACATAGGCCCTAATCTTTACCATGCTCATTGGATACACGTCATTACAGTTTACATCTCAGCAAACATTATTTTACTCTTTCATTTTGTTTTGCTTTGTAGAATAAAGAGGTCCTAGCAGCGTTACTAGAAATCATAGCACATCCTGAGATATACGACAATTACAGACTAGAAGAATCGAGGTCTATCCTACCGCGTTCCTTCATCAAACTCCTACGGAACAAGGTGGCCCGGTTCCTTTACCCCGAGGAAATGTATCCCAACGGCTACAAGGATCCTCTAGTTACTGCTAGCACATGGGATTAACTTCTTCCCCCGCTGTACCTGTCCTGCCATCCCTTGTACTTCAGGAGTAGCTTCGTTGTACCCATTCGTAGAACCAAGACGCCCTTTACAGAATCGACCACTTTTATCCATGCGTGCCACTGTTTACAAACGCCCCCATAGTTCTGTCGCAATGCAATCGCGTGAACAGAACTCAACTTTATCTTTGAAAAACATTAGCTAGGTTGTACCCCTATCTAGAGTCCAGTACCCCTTCTTTGAACGAACCCCTTTTATCTATGTAATTGGATGAGGATCTGTTACTTGTAGCAGCTTCAATTCATTTTATACCCCACTGACCCCGTCGAATTACCAGATATGTCCCTGCACATCAAGTGTAGTTATAATATATATATATATTTCCCTCGCCAAATTACCGGAACTCGCTAGATGTGTCTCTTTCTGCTATGAGCATAAACGTCGCGGATATCACCAGTAAAGACAATCGCAACTACTTTCGAAAAATCAACTCAAGGGCGATTTCAATACCCAATAGTATATCTTGTAAAAAAACATGTTCGGATTACGTAATTTGTCATTTAATGTTTGCACGTTTCAAAGGGTGCTGGAAGAGGCTATTGTAATTGCCTTAAGTTGATATTCCAAAAGTATTTGCGATCGTGTTATAAAAGATATCGCCTCTTTGAACCCTTGGAAACCCAGGTTCTACCCGCTTTTGTTACCCAGAATATCCCTTTCTAAAATCCTCCCTTGTGTCTCCTTCTGTGGTCGAGGGCATATCTAAATGACATCTAATTTGTTACTCGTCTGTATATCTGCATGTTGAACAAGTATGACGCTTTCGTCACTAAATTATTGATTTCCCATGACAATATCGTCCGTGTATCATCATATTTATTCATGTTATGAAGGGAATGACATTGGTTTTGGATAAACATGTGTTTTGTTTTCCATAGTCCTAGTCATATACGCGACATGAGAGTGAAAAGCGAAAAGCAGAGGTAGTAGATACAAAGACTTTGAAGAGATATTATGTGTGAAACTATCATAGATGACGGTTACTTGACTGACTTAGTGTCAAATATTAAGAACGTTTAAGATTGACAGGTCATGCTATTTCTTTATGTGCCAATGATGGTTATACAGTACCTTCAAATTATATTTAAGTCATGCACTATTGACTAATTTGTACTAGTAATATTGTTCGTACTTCTCTCGACGTTGCATTGAAGAGAGGGGAATTGTATTTTAAAGAGAAAAGATATATAATTATCCTGTACATTTTCATTGTTAATGATTATTTTTCATGTGTTTGGGTGGTTTAGTGTTGTCCGCCTGCGCTGAGCCTAAGGCTTGTATTGTTAATGTATGATGTATTGGGCTGTGTTCAAACTCATCTACCGTAACCTCTCCATGCCTTCAGACTGGTATCCGACCCCTTGCGCTTAGAAGTGTGTGTGTCACACGCATATGGGTTTGGGAGATAGATTTGTCACCAGTCTGCCATGCTTAGTCAGATACTGTAGATGCTTGTGAACACGGCTGAAGTAGTATTGCAAGTGTGGGCCTAACATTTTGTATTGAATTTCGTGTTGCGACTTGACGTAACGTTAGTGACATTCAAATATTGATCAAATGTGAATGCAAATGTGAATGCGGCATGTAGCCGGATTCACGATATGCCAGTTGCGTGTGAACATGCCCATTAAAATGATGTTCAATAAGAAAATCCTAGTATCGTATTTCAGAATTTGATGGTGTATCAACAGTAGACTTTATATGATGTTTAATATTGCTTTGGAACTAAACTGAATATTAATTGCTGCCATTCAGTGACAACGTCGTGGACTTAAGAATCATAACTGACAGAAATTGTATAATGACATATTTCATTGAATTAATGTGTGCTTGCAATTTCCATTAATTAGCCCATAGCAGTGCAGTGTCTTCTGACGATTTTGCATTATCTTTTGATCCAGAATGCTAGGAATAACACATTATACATGAGCAGAAATCACAAAAAACCGAGTCTATTTCCAATACAGTACGTTATGCCGTTCATGAATAAGAACAATTTCATTGTCACTAATCATTAAAGTCTCTAAATTGGCAACGCAGTGTAAAAACTAAAATCACTATTTTCGTGTTCAAATTGGCAAATTTCCAGTTAAATTTTGCAATTTTCTTAGACATTGGTTCATTTAGTAAACATTTTTATCTTGTAAAAGTACGAATGAGTGGAAAATAAGATTAATTATTGCCAATTTGAGGAGGAAAACAGATTAATTTCGAAAATAAGTAAACCCTGAACTGCTATGGGGTAACATTAGGCAAAGAGCGCAGTCGAGAAAAAGTTCATCTTGATATAACAATGGGGGAAGGTAATGAGCTCACTTACAATTTTGTGGAATACACCCGATGATTTTAAGGCTCGTTTAGATATGACGCTGTAAACAGCCGCAGAAATAAACCGCCGTGGTTTTGCCGCGTCATACCTTAGAGAGGCTCACTGGTAGATATTGCCGTTTTGCCACGTCATACCTTAGAGAGGCTCACTGGTAGATGTTGTTTAGATATGACGCTGTAAACAACCGCAGAGATAAACCGCCGCGGTTTTTGCCGCGTCATACCTGACAGAGGCTGATTGGTAGATATTTTAGTGCCATGTCGTTTCGTGTTAGGTAAATGTAACAATCCTTCTAAAGAGCTACTGTGTTTTGAAGAAGGAAGCTTTCACCATCAATGAACAATTGCAAAGTGTATTCAAGATTGATAATAATATGTGAATGGCCTTTATTGTTACTAATATTTCATAATTTTATCATATGTTCAGTCTATACTCTTGTTGCAAAACGGCTTATGTCTGTACATGAAACTTAAAGCATTGTGTGACTGCGATTGTACAGAAACAAGAAGAGTTGAGTTTGCACTAAGTAAAATATGTAATGATCTTAATATGATGTTGTAGTATTATAGCTTGTGCAAAATATATGATAGGTGGGCTATTCTGTAGTGTCATAAATATTATATAGTTATGCTCTGCACGAATATATTGGTATATGCTATGCAATCTCTCGTCTCCCATCGTCATGCTAATGTCAATGAGATACCAAAAAACAAATGCAAATTGCATATTGACTAAATATCAAAACTAATCAATGTTTCTTTCTTTACTATAAAATGAGTGCGATTCTGTCTTTGAAAATTCCATGATTATAGCCCATGAACCTATGTATTAATTCACACATGAAAATGGTAAATGTAATGGGAAGATATTAGTAAGATTTCAATGTGTCAACATCATGCGCCAAAATCTGCTGAAATGAAGTTATGAACACATAATAATGCAATTTTTTTTCTTCTTTTTCATCAGAGTTCAAATTTGTTAGCGTTTGCCATTCAGTATTTCATCAAAGTTATGCTGATGTGGCATGGAAATAAATTATTCTTTCTTTCCGGCTTTCAACGACCATTTTTATGCGACGAAAATATTGGAGACTAATATCAATTTTGTTTATCTCTTTGTTATAATTATCATTATTATTATTATTATTATTATTATTATTATTATTATTATTGTTGTTATTATTATTAATGATAACATTAGTAATGTTCTTCTTGTAATTATTAATAATCCATTTTATTTTTTATCATTTTTATTTATAATTATTGTCATTATTTATTTATTCATTAATTTATTAATTATTATTAGTATTATTATTATTATTTATTTTTTCATTATTATTATTAAACCATGCATTCTTCAAAGTAAAAAGCTAATTCTTTCTGTAAAATGTACTATTGCAATTACTTAACTACCACTGTGGTTTAAACAGTGGGAGTTCTTAGGAATATATGCTGTCTGTTTTGGAGCCAGAAGGGCATTAACTCTGTGCTAAAGCAAATAAGTTAGGACCCTTCTCGCTCAAGACAGGATTATGACGAAGAAATTAACTCTGTCACCTAAACTGTTTTATTTTAATAGATATGTCATGCAAGGTATAAGCATAATGATAACTCGTAGCTAAAAATTGATTTTATTTTGTTTGTTTGCCATATGATTGTAAATAATTGTTGATGCGCTAACGTAATCTACGACAAATAAACAAGGGCCAAAGAATGAACTATAAACCAATTTCTCGTCTCTTTTAATGGTGCTTCGCCTTTATTATAATAAAAATATAATTTATTGTTACGGAATACATGTAAAATATCACAAAAACCTGAAATGCTTTGCGTCCGGTTTGCTCACTGTTTTTGCCGGCCAGGGCCACGTCTTATAAAGAGTTGCGATTAATATCAATCGCAAATAGATGTTTATAAGACGGGGCTCAGGTGTACACGTGTTATTTTGACAGAAAGAATATGTCCATCTATTCGACCGCGGTGGCTGAATATCCCAATTTATGATTAAGAAATAAAATAGAACAATGTCCCGCTGGACCATTTTGAGTGTGGAGGGAGTGTCAGATCATTGACCCTACCATGCTCGGAGGAAGTACGTTTTCCATCAAGCAAAACCACAAAAAGGTTCAAAGGTTTCAACTTTTGCCTGCAAAGCTTAGAAAAAAGTGAGCAAAAAATGATTGATGTGAAAAAAGTATATGGGGTACAGTGTTTATGAGAATGGATAGGACAAATTCAAGTATGTACAGTGAAGGTTCATGACATGACATGTTTTTTTTTAAAGAGAGAAAATAATGCTATCAAAAGGTTTATGGTGGATTTATGACGGATCGGCGGAGACATCGGTAAATGGAACCAACATAATAACAATTCAACTCGATTTTGAAGGTATGCATATATTAATTTCATATTGAAAACTTGACATGAATATAAAACAAGTACCACATGAATAAGCGACCATATCCACCAATACTGCCAAACAAGTAAATCGACACCTTCGCTTTATATAAAGTTCTGGATGGCATGGCTAAATAAGTTTCTGTATGGAACGTGTTGCATATGTCATAATATTGTTCCATTTATACCAAATCATACCTCTACCAGAGGTGTAGTCCAGACTCTGGCCTATTTAATTTTGATCTCCACCACACCAACGCTACCTCCCCCTACTTGCTACCAGCCGATGATGGCGTGATCATTAAATTCGGACTCCCGGCGAAAAAGGCTGGGCTGGTGAGCATAATTATGAGTTTGTTGATAACGCCATCTTCGGCGGCTTGAATCAAGTGTGTAGGGAATATAATAAAGGACCGGGCAGATTCTGGACTACCAGAGGTGTGACTTCCTTGGTATTGGATCTATTCTCGAGTATATATTATTTTCAAAATGATAACATTCTGTTCTTGTATATAGCACATATGTAATTACGAATGACGTCCGTTGTACTGTATCTTGTAGACATATTCCCATTAGCAGCTCATTTAGGAAGCTGTACAGGGATGAACTTCAGTCAATATGCCCTTCCGAAGAGCTTTGGGGCAAGTACAATAGACCTTTAAAATGCATTAGTCCTGATACCGCATTTAAGCCCGCCTTGCTCGTAGCGTTTACCCAAACTAGGAAAGACTAGCCCAAGCATTTATCTTTCATAGAAATTTTAAAGGAGCTCATCATGGGCTTGCAATCTCTTGAACGGTTTCCATGTTGTCATTCTCTGCAATCTCCTCAATTGTGTCCGCAACTGTTTTCTTAGATTTCTTCAGAGACCATTTAAGCTTCCTAAGTTCGTTTGGATTCGTGAACTTCTGGGTCCACGACGTTTTCTTCTGCGTTTTTTCTCCATCAGGAGCCTCATCCGAACCGATTCGTTCTATGACATCACTTTCAAGCTTTTGCCTCAGTTTTTCCTGCGCTGTGAGTTGTTCCTCGGGACGTACCTCTGGGAGGCACATGATAGCCCTCGCAACTTCAACATTCCCCGATGCGCAGGCAGCTGCGAGCGGTGTCTGCCCCGCCTGGTTGACTGACATCTGAGCTCCCGACTCTACAAGCGTGTCAATGATCTGAGGAAGCGGTCCGTTTTTAAGGACATACATCCTCTGCTTCAACGCTAGCCTATGCAGGGCGGAGTTCCCATCCATGTCTTCTAACCTCGGATCTGCCTGGTTGTTCAACAGCAAGCGTACAACGTACAGCAAATAGCGCTCGCACGCCACCATTAAGGCTGTGACGCCCTCTTTGTTGACCCGGGCGTTGACGTTCGCACCGTGCTTCACCAAGAACCGCATCGCCGTGAAATCACCGCGATAGCAGGCCACGGATAGAGGTGAGCAGTGGTTGATGTCGGCGCCCCGGTAGAGCAGGTGGTTAGCAACATCAAAGTTCTGTTGTCGGATAGCGGCACAAAGAGCGGTGGTCTCGTGTGACTTCCCTTCCAGAGTGAAATAACCAATCTGATTAACGTCAACCTGAAATCAGTGAAATGTTATCAAAATAAATAATTGTAAACACTAGGGTAGAATAAACGGAAACAGAAATGACTAATAACCAAAACTAAACAAGCGGAATGAATGGAAGATGATGAATGAATACATGGGGGATGGGGTCGAGGTCCGAACTAACATCTGATTTTTGCATGTCAGTGAGTTGGGGGAATTACAGTTCCCTTTTATGTTCGATCCTGATTCTCCCTCTTTTTTGGCATGTCAGGCTGAGTACTTTGACTCCCTTCTGGCTCTAATTTTTTTCTTTTTCCTTCTTTTTTAACAATATCCGGGAGCCGCTTCTAATAAGACTTCTGATAAAATACAAGAGAAATAAATCTTCTGATTATGTTGTTTCAAGGCAATAATGCTCAGTCAAAATGAATGATTCAAAATGATGTTTATACTGATCATTTTAACATTTATAATGGTATGATTTCCATAATTCCCATACTTTTGGAGGAGAGTAGAGATAAGAAATCGGATGGCTTCTGCAACTACAGGTACTATATTTGATTCAGTGTACCAATAACCAAAACGTGTTTTGCTTTTGATGTAAGGGGTTAACTGAGCTTTGAAATTGCTTCTACAACGAATTAATTAAGATATTGCAGTTTAAGTATACTCTCAGTAAATATTAAAACTACTTGTTGAGTAGACTAGTTGACAAGCGCGGACGTGATTGCACAGAATAGGGCGACTAGGCTTCCACATTACATGGGGCTAGTCCACTGCCTGGACTGTTTCAGTGTCGCGCGTTCAATCAGCTGAGAAAATAACACCCCCTCAACGCTAAACCGGAGACAGTCCTTGCCTTTCATTCTCGCCCTCGCAAACACTTCGACGGGTGGATTTTCGGGGGTCGCGCGATTGTGTGGGATGCGTGTAAGGGAGGAGGACGTAGATGATTGAAGAATAAAAAAATATATAAAACCGGACAGAATCGGGACTAACATGGGGCATGACCAGGGTTTTATGTTATCCTCTATTTTCTTCATCGGCCTTCACCGTTATCCTATAGAATGCCAGGTTAAGTTATTTGAAGATGATTTTGATTTCATACATTATAGCAACACATAAATTACCTTTTCCAGGTGATTGATGCACCTTTCAAGTGACACATTGAATACCATTCAGGCGTCAATAATTATAGACAAACTAAAAATAATCAACATATTTGTTTGTAATGAATTTACCTTGTACTCATCAAGGAGTTCATCTATAACATCGCTGTGTCCATGCCAAGCACCAGCTATGAATGGGGTGAAACGAACCTGAAAAAAAGAAAGACGGAGAGAAAAAAAAATTGATAAAAATATTTTATCATATTTTCGTAACAATGGCAATACTGATTATATGATGTCATAATAGCAATAGTAGTAAAAAATAATAATAATGATTATAATACTAAAAAACAATAATGATAAGAGCTAGCCAAAATAGTAATAGTAAAAATAATAATATTGATAATAATGATAATAATGATATCAATAATAATATTATTATTATTATACAGCGCATTACGTTAATTTGCAATGCGATTTACAATGTTATCATTATTTAGTTTATATTAAGCAGTTATGGGAGCAAAACTCCTTGGTTTATATTAAGTAATGCTACCAATCGTTCTTATTCAAGTAATCTAATACATCAATTTTGCTACGGATAAATAGAGGTATTCTAAAATAATATTAGGTAAATATAAAGCGTGATCAATTAATATGAAAATGCACACATTATAAAAAAGAAAATGTACAAGTTCATACGAAAATTAAAGACGTATTATAATAAGCATTCAATGAACCATGAATATTTAAACACCTTTGTGTAAAGAAGAGGAAATAATTGTTGACATTCGATATGTGTTGTTGAAGCATTTCCGCTGGACATAAAATACCAACGTGACAGGATGAAAGGTTTTATAAGGCTCTTTCCTCCTTCGGAAATCACTTTACATAGATTTGAAACTAATCCAATAGAGAGCTTTAATGCGAGATAAATTCCATAATTACAAAACATGGTTTCGTCTTACGTTCCTAACAATGCTGGTCTGCAAGCACAGACTGTAATTTAAAAACTTTGTCACAAGAGCCTAGATCTATCAGTTTCTGGCTGCGTCAAACCAGGAGCGGCTAATCAGAAAAAAGGCTGTGATGTACATTTCGTATAAATAGCTTCTATAGCTAATTAAAGCTGAACACATGTACATTTTTCACTGTTTCCGAATTTTGAAACTTGCTTAGCAAGTGGACTAAAATGATACAAATCAGTTGTTTTTGTCATACATTGCATCAGTATACTCAAATAGCACAAAATCTGTGAACAAATATACCTTGGCCAGCCATATATAGCATGGCGACCATCTTGGAAAAAATAGCAAAAAAAAAAAAGAAAAATAGTAAATAGCACAGCGCTACCTCCTCCTTTTTTTTAAAGTCCGGACGAAAAACTCGCTAATTTTTTTTTTACTTGGCTTAAAACACCTGCTATCAGCCGGTATATTTTGTTTTGATTGCTTAATGAGGAAGTAAACTGAATTGAAATGAATAGTCTCCTGCATATATACACTGTTTATATAAGTTTATATTTTCTCAGAACTGTATTGATCTTTCTTAAGACTCATAGAGTTCGATCAATACAGTTCTGAGAAGACACAAACTCCACTTATCAACAATAATTGAATAACAAATTTGAGACAATCATTTTCGTGGAAAGAGGTTATGAACAAATTATTCCAACTTTATGGGCAACGGTGTAATATGACTTATATGAGACAGGAAGGAACGTCATGACGCTGTGGTATTTCTATGTCAGAAGAATAACAATGTCCCACTTTGGTTATGTGGTTGTAGACGTCAAACTGAAGTCTAATCGCCTTCCCTTTTTTACCACATCTATCAATGATTAACGATTCTTACGTAACCGATATATCCACATACTATGCACACACATGGATATACGACTACGCACTTTTGCTCATACCGCAGTCACACCGCCAAACCGACTCCACGTTACACCGAGTCCAAACCGACCAATAGACCCGCCGGTTTAATAACATATTCAAATTTAATGCATACTCCTTGGACAAAGGTTGTACTTGACCGACATAGCAACACGTAATGTATGCAGACTGGATTCTGAGTATTGGTAGTTCATTCATTAATAACTGGTTAATTGAATAACTCGTCACTGTAGGTCCCCAGAAAAGAAACAGCCATAAATTGGAATATGTTAGTGAGGCGGTCTATTCTTTACCATTGGAGGGAAATGGAATGTTTTGTTCGGTCTGGTGTCGGCCTCGTGGGTGTGACTGAGGTATTAAAGGCGGTGCAATAATATTGACTAACACTCGATGCTTTGTGTCGAGGTTTCATACGAGAAAATGATAGTATCCAATCACTTATGTCCAGATTTGTTTACAGTTCTGTTTTCTACCAACAAGGATGGACTGGGATATGTGTAAAGCCACTGAGGGGAAACTATCATCATTTCGATGAACAATATCCATTCAAAGGTTTAATCTCAAACACCTTATTCTACCTTTGTCTTGATATTGTATTTATTCAGAGGTTGTTTCTTCTTCTCTAAGTTGCTTTACAAAATCCACGTAGAAGACGAATACCGTGGATCACATGGTTCGTGGTTCGAGTCCCGCTGCGGCACTAATGTCATTTGGCAAGACATTAATCTACACTTGCCACTCTCCACCCAGGTGAAGGAAATGGGTACCCAGTAGGAAGAAATTCCTTGAATGCTTTAGCACCTTATTTTGGCGGCTTAGCTACAGCCAGGTTAATAATATAATACTTTGTATTAAGCGCAGTAGAGTATATTATAGAAGCTACGCTATATAAATGGACCAATTATTATTAGCCTACGTACGTGCCATTACTGACAGCGATCCATAAATGACTAATTGTGACCTTGCACCACAAACCAACAAAAAGTCCCCCGGAAATGACTTCTAAGTTTAGGTCTGACTTTTAAAGAGTAGATTCTCAGCTCATCATGATTGGACTTTCCTATAACCCACTGAAAAAAGGAGGAGAATGCCCTATCACAAACAAAGTTACTTTAGAAATAGAGAATTTTAGAGCCTGTATTCTAATTAAGCACTCTGACTCCCCAAGTATTGCGCGAAGTGACACCAATTATACATATCCTGTTCTTTATTTTGTTTAGGTATCAATGCAAAAGCTCACTTTGTTTTAAACTTATTGGAGATTAAAATGAAACCAGTTGCCAGGGTCTCGAAAAAATGACAACCAATACCCCCCCCCCAAAAAAAAAAAAAAAAAAATCGAAATCAGACAAACATAAGCCTACAAAACACTATAAAAATCGACATAATTCGTTTCTGATTTTTCTTGCCTACTTTAAGGAAATGGAAGTTAGAGCCGTCTCTCTCTCTCTCTCTCTCTCTCAAATAAAGAAGAAGACAACAAATCAAGTTCGAAGAGTCACCTTCTAATCAAATAATATATATCTATATTTCAGTCATTTGTACACAGGTTCATAGTATAGTGAGTATTGTTCACGAAGCTCCATATTTATTTGTTCTATTTGATATCATTGTCCGTGTTTTCCAAACACAAACTTTGTTAGGATTCAGGAATAAAGAAACCCTTGGGTCACAAGCGTTCAAAAGTCAATGCGCGGCCACCGAACAATAGTTGAACTCGTGGCAAATCTTTGCTACCTCAAAACACTCATAGTCTTTGCAAACCAATCGCTCATAATTTCTCACCATGAATACTTCAATATAAGCCAGTAGGGTTCATACACAGGGCTCGAAATGTCACTTCCACATATATATTTTCTAGTCAAAAGAGGTTGATAAATAACGGGTCAATTTATTCTGTAATGGGGCATATCAAATTGTGCCATTTTTGTTACGTTGTCGAACACTATTGTGCGCAGACTCGACAGTTCATAAAACTTGGTCAGCTAATGATAATGGAGTCGATGTCCTATCCTGAAACTGATACCTACGTATTATGCCATACTAATTACTTTGTTAAATGGCCTGTAATAAAAAAAAAAAATAAATAAATAAAAAAATAAAGTTCGCTTAAATATAGGCTTATATAAAAGACATGCCAAAGTCTTTCTGCATTTCCTTCTTAAATCTGCCTAAAGTAGTTCCCCTATTCAATTCCTAATGCACTTTGTATATTGACACTCTTGCCTTATTAGCATGCAGAGACCAAACTTCGATAAATTCTTTATACACATAGGGTTAAGTCTATATAGAGTACCGACGTGTTGACGTCATATTCACTCGTCGTCGAGGTTACTATCTCCAAACGATAGAGCCTGCGCATAAGGTTCACCGCGAAATCATCCAAGCAACGGGCCGGAGCAGGTGCACCATCGATGGTGTGAAGATCACATCATTATCGAGCACAAAATTGTTTGGAACCAGCAACAACATGTCACCCTGATACTTATAGAGGAAAGAGCGTGTTCACACTACTCGTCTACACCAATTATCTCATAACCGAGTGATTTTGTCTGTCCTGTTTATCCCGTTCCAGTGATTTTAGGAGAAAATTAGGATCAGGCCTGGATGGCGAATGAAGCATGGCTAATTGATTAGTTATATTTCCGTTTTAATGAAAACAATTGAATAATCGACCGTTTTTGTATTTCCGGACCAAATTATATTTCCATCAGCTTTTGAAATATGCAAGTGATGATGGTACAGTGTAGTAAGATTGAAGCAAAGCACAGTGAGCAGTTGTTGTTATATTATTAATTTAATTATATTAAAGGCACTTCACTGTTGTTGATATTTACCACTTACTAGTAATGCGAGGTTTCAGTTAATTAGCCATTGTGTCTGTTTTCAGGATGAGATGTCGATCCTCGTGTGGATGCAATACAAATAAAGTCTCTAGGAGAATAATACCAGCAAACACTTTTACTAAATTTTCCTGAAATTTAAGGACGAGACTAGCATTGTGGTTCTCGTGGCAGGACTTTCCTGTCGGCTGTCGGAAGGTGCGGTTCTACAATAAAAATAGGGGGGGGGGCTAAGGGGTTCTTGGTTCATTGTCTACATGCGCCTCGCTGAAACTCACTCATAGCACCCCAATGCACCCCTCTAGAACTGCTACTGTCTGTTCATCTCCTAGGCCGGATGCCCCAACTAGATCCGGGTACTTGTGCTAAACAATTTATCTAACATGTATACTACTACTACTACAGTACTACACGTTAATTAGTTGAGGGGAGTTTTACTAAAGAAATGACACAACCTTAATAGTTAATAGTTTTTTAAAAAATGTTTTGGAATGTATAATACTTACATTCCCAAGGACATCATTGTATCTTTCCTGTGACACATCATTCAAAGCCTCGACGACCTCTTCAGGTTGTCGTCCTTTGAACAACCCTTTAAACTTCTCCGATTCGCCCGACTCAGCCGCGATCAAAACCTTCCTCGCTAACGCGTTGTATTGTGACGTCAGTTTATCCATAGTGAGGCCTCCTCCTCGTCCTTATCGTTCGATCAAAATGTCCTTCAGAAAGTTGTTCAAAAAGTTGTCCAGTTATGATCCTCTGTCCAGAAATTTTCTGTAAATAATCGACACAACATTATTAGTTAGAATGAACGTTGAAAAGGTAGAAGAAAAAGAAGATAAGGGAAAATCACAATCAAAACTATCCTCCCCACCGTATTGTACTGTGACGTCAGTTTATCCATATAAAGACCTTCTCGTCTCTTCTTTTAACTTTGTCCTTCACTATTTGTCCAGTGTGGCTCGTTTGTCCTGACAAACAGAATGTAAACGGTGATCATAATCAGTTTGGAGAAAGTTTGAAAAGGTAATACAAAATAAAAAGGAGAGACACACAAAAAAAGCAAAGCGAAAAACTGAGGGGGAAATGAACGAAGAATCAAACACAAATACAAACTTAGCGTTTGATCCTCCTATTAAAATGACAAGAAGGAAAAACAATGATTGGTTTCACTTCTTGGCATCGTATACGTACCACGGTGTTGGATTCTTCACAACAAACTGGCTTTTAAAAACTTGGCACGGTTTTACATCCTATTGACCAAGTGAATAGAAGGCCTTGAACGCGTGTACGCTAATATGAGTCAAAATCATTAGGCCTATATAGTCGATTTAAACTATATCTAACTTTAGCGAGCCAATGAATCTCTCTCCATTACAATTTAAATCCACGAAGAACTGTAATACCTCTCTACGCAGAGTGAGACTGAAGAACGAGAAGCTGGCTCCGAAAATGCGCAACATTAAATATCTTCACATCTTGGGTAATGTCAACATGCATGTACGGGGAATACCGCGCAAGGATTACGAAACCTATAAAGTGATGTGACACAAAGGCGAATGGAACATGCGTCATTCACTTGAATGGCCTGCTGCTTGATCAATGTATACAGCAACAAAGGTGAAAATTTCCACAGGATATAAATAGGTATTATGATACACACTCTATATTCAGTGCCAAGAGAAGTAAGGGGAAGTGTTTTTTTGTTTTTTTATTGGAAATATGGGAGAGGTGGTATAGTTTCTATATCATGATTGTGAGGCCTATCACTGAACTAAATTACACTGAAAGTTGAAGAGAATAAGACTGAAAATATATTAAATGAACGTATCATCACGGCCATGAAATGAATGGCAGTGTTATATGCTTATGAATACAGAAAATGATTTCATAACTTTTTTGGAACACATATATCATATTTCCCTCCACGGCCTTGAGAGGGTTTCATATGCCTCACCCTCCCTCTCCCTCAATGTAAATACTTATACAAAAACGAAATGAATAAACATATCTGGCTAATTATTGGCTATTCCCCTCTACGAGGAAACACTGTCTGTTACATGTCATATTGAGATATAATCCGATTCCGTAGTAGTAATACTAGTATACAAGGCGCGATTAATCATACTAATCTTACTCACCTCAATAACATCTGCACAAGGCCCAGCACAAGGTGACGGATACGTTCTTCCCAAGAAACAGATCCGATTGTAATCCCAAGTTATTCTCTTTGCTTTCCTAACATCATATATGCGGTGGACTCAGAGAACAAACTCCTTCCTCTTCCTGCTATGTTTAATCCATGAAGTTCCACTTCAAAATATTCTTGAAACTCTGCATCCGTATATACAGAACTATCCTGTTAATATCATGTGAACTGATGTACCATGGACCTACTACCATGGATGTACCAAACTAATCTAACCGAGATTGGACTAACGACGGTGTTATGCTGAGCATGTATTAATAATATTATGAGAGCTCGTGTGCTTATGAATCGAAGCGAAACTGAAGTAACTCGGATCAGTCTCAGTATAATAATTGCCAAGTGAGCGAACAATGTTCATGTATCCAAAGGTTAGGAGTTTAGTATCGTTATATTTGCTATACACATGCTTGATTGATAAGCCTTGTCTGATATAGGAGATTGTAATCATGATATGCACATGCGCAGAGGAGTCATTAAAGGTCTATGAATATTCGAGTCTGTTGGAATGTTCATGTTCACATTCCAAAATAAAGCGGTTGGCGTGGAATAACTAAGCTAGATTAACTTTTGTACATGAACTCCGTACATCTATAATGATTTTCCAATTTAAAGACAAAATACATGACATAAAGTCGGGAAGAATAGGAAGCATCTATCGGTTTTCTTCGTCGTCGAAAATTTAACAATGTTAAAAACCCAGCAAACTCAACCAGATATAACTAGTGTTGTTTAATTCTTTCTTTTCTTTCTCTTCCTATTGGTTTTGCTTTCTCCTCTTATCTTTTTTCCCTTCTTCCCTTTTTTATCATTAAAACAAATAAAATCTTCCTCTTGCTTTTCTTTAAATGTCACTCCAAGAAATCCCCAGCACTATCTGTTTTGCAATGCACTGTCTTCTTAGTGCGACTTTCAAATTTGGACAATATTCTGACCGAATTTACTTTAGGATGTAAACGGGGCAAATGTTGTGCGAGTTACCGCCCGCCCTTCGCTAGAGAATGCTTTCTTTGTTGACATCATGTGGCCTAAATAAAAAGGCCACAATGCTCATCCGAGCTGAATTTACAACCTACCCAATTGTCCTTTTTTAACGGGTGAGTCAGCTACCCCATTCAAAATACAAAATTGTGAATTTATTCTTATTTTAATTGTCATGGCGATGAATGCACATCAACCTCGGGTAAAACCCAACCGAGTATAATTTAGATATTGTCCTTCTTCGTAAGCCGTGAAAGTAAGTTTTGTCATCCATGAATAAAAATGTGTCGAGAGAGAGAGAGAGAGAGGAGAGGGGGTGGTGAAGGAGATAAATAGAATGAAAGAGAGTGGAAAGAGACGAAAAAAGTGGATAGAGAGATGTAGAAGGAGAGAGGAGCGAGGAGGAGAGAGAGGGGGAGAAAGAGAGAGAGAGAGAAGGGGAGGGAGAGGCAGAGATAAGGAGAGGAAGGAAGAGAGATAGAGAGGGATAGAGAGGAAGAGACAAGTCGTCAATCAAACAGTGAATAAATCACAAAAATATTTAATAAATTAATAACACAATCATGTTACATTATTCACACAAACAATCAATTCATCAATAAATCACTCAATCAATCAGTCAAGACATCCATCAATCAACCAATCAAAGACAACAACAAAAAACGATAAAGTGATCAGTTCGCCTCTCATACAGACAAACTGTTACTCCAACACACAAACATTCACTCACTCAATCATCAAAAACAAACACAAAAATTGATCAATTTTCCAGTCATATAGACGAACCGTAAATAAATCACTTCGACACACAACATTTTATTAATCAACCAATCAATCAATCAACCGACCAGTCAATCAATCATTCAATCAAACATTCAATCAAACAAACATCGAAACAAACAAACAGACATTCAATCAGTCAATCAACCACTCAATCAGCCAAGCAATACATTAATCAATCAATAAAGTCAATAAGCTTTGACATACTCTGATTTTATATCATTTAGTCTTCATCAGCATAAAATCTCCCTCTCTCGTCATGATCATTACAAGTTCTGACAGCGCGTCAGCGGAAGCCCTTCAAAGTCACATTGATGTATACAATGACTCCGAGAAGAGATAGGAAAGGAGACAAGTATCGATTTTCATAAACATTTATCAATTGCATGATCATGATCAAAATGGTCTGACATGAAGGAAATCAAAACTATTAATTGATTATTATCAGAAAATACACTCTCGAACTCAAATAAGAAATGTCTCTTTCTTGTAATATATCCAAGTGGATACAAATTAGGGAAATATTCGTGGTGTTTTCCGTTATCAAATTTTGGTATAGGCCTACTTCATAGGTGATAAAATCAATCAGAATGAAACAACAACAAAAAAATAAAAATCCGTTTGACACTATGAATACATTGGCACTATAAAATGGCAATAAGCTTAAAACGACGCTTAGAATGATCCTTTTCGTAAAATGATGTTAACATAACTATATTTTGGCAGTTGCAGATTAAAAACAAAAATGAACATTCGAGAACATTCTTTTTTTCAGAAAAACTATCATAGGGCCCTGTGAAGGAAATTTAAAAAATGAATTAGATACATAATGTCTAACACCTTTTCCCTAAATGTGTAATTGGGTTTTTACAGACGTGTATCAATCAGATATGATTATTTACGTCTGGGGACCGACCTTTAACGTCACCATCCGAAAGACGTCTTTTCCCTAAGATCTGGGCCCCACCTTATAAAGAGTTGCGATTTATCTGAATCAATCGCAAGTCCTCTTATAAATCGCAACTTTGCAGGACTCTATCTCTTTTGTACATAGTTGCCATTAATCGCAACTGTTTATAAGAAGGGCCTCAAAAGTGAAATCCATTGTATTTAACTAAATGAAATGGAAAAAAATGACATTCACAGTACATACAGGCTAGTGCATTCGATCAGAATTTTATCACAAAAAATACACTGATGAAATGGAACCCTAGAGGGTTTATATTAACCTGACCGCCTTCATTCAAATCAGGCCATAAAAACATGAATGTAGTCCATTTAGCAATACCGGTAGCTGATCATCTTCATACTAAAGTTGAGTAATTAATCAATACAATTACTCCATACATCTCCTAAAAACACCACGGCTGCAAAGGGCATAAAACATTCCTTTCCCCGAATAAATCATTTCGCATCTATAAGCATTTCTTCTAAACTGTATTCTGTGAAAACAATAGCAATCATCATTAATTGTTTATATAATAGCTAAGCCATTAGTTTCTTCGTTAGAACTTACCAATATGATTTCTCCAACTAATAATTATAGCTGGCATTATAGTTCAACAAGAGGCCTATAAAATAGAATTAAAAGGAATGTAAACTATCAAAATATTGGCTTAATCTCTGTAATCATTCTTTTCGTTGGATTTGTAATTCATTACCTTACGAAGAGATTTGACATGGTGACGAAAATTTAACTAAAGACATTCCAAAAAAAAAAATCAGAGGTTATTAAAGTATTGGCAAGAATCATGGGATCAACCTATAACAAAATTAATAATACAAAATAAGCATTCCAATTTGACAAAAAAGAAAGATTGTGATTACACGTTAAAGATATTTAAAAACATAATAAACAAATAATAATCGGAACGAATTGCATGTTTTTTTAAAGACACCATATCTACATCATATCTATTCAAAAAAAGGAAAGAGGGGAAAAACAGATGCGACGAAAATGACAACAATTGTCAAAGTTGACTAATTGCCATTATAGCACTAAACGAAGAAGAAGAGAAGAGTTCTTTTCAGGAGGAGGCCAAGATGAAATTTTCCGATCTGTTTTGGAGTTCTAAAAATGACGTTCTGTTTGTCAGTTGTTTAGTTCTACGGACCTGTTGGTGTCTTTTTCGGCAGTGGAGAACCGTGATTTTCCACTGAAGTCCTTGTCACAGATGTAGCTGACTTTGTCTTGGCTGGAGAATTTACAGTAGAACTTCTGGAAGTGACGTCTTGCTTGTTCGATGATTGACTTAACTTTGGACCAGTTGGTGTCGTCTGTCGCAATGAAGAGCTTTGGTCTTCCACGGGAGCCTTCATCATAGATGAAGGTGTAACAGTCTTTTCTTTAGATTTCAAAGAACTTTTGGAAGCGATTTCTTGTCTGTTTGATGTTTGACTTCGTTGTGAATCAGTCGGTGTCTTCTTCAAAACTGGTGAACCTTGTGTTTTTACAGGAGTCCTTGAAACAGATGCGGGAGATTCGGTCTTTCTGTGAGACTTAACGGTCGAACTTCTAGAAATGACATCATGTCTGTCAAGCTGTGAAACATTAGGGGTCTCCTTTGGCATTGGGAAATCCTTTTCTTCCTCTGGGGTCCGTGTCATAGATTCTGTCTTTGAATGAGATTTCACAGTACTTCTAGAAGTAACGTCCTGTCTCTTTGATGTTTGACTCGGATGTGAATCAGCTGGTGTCTCCTTCGGCAATGGAGAAGTCTTCATCATTGGTGTTTGTGTTTCCGTCTTTGCCTGAGATTTCACAGAAGAACCTCTGGAAGGGGTCTCCTTTGGCATTGGGAAATCCTTTTCTTCCTCTGGGGTCCGTGTCATAGATTCTGTCTTTGAATGAGATTTCACAGTACTTCTAGAAGTAACGTCCTGTCTCTTTGATGTTTGACTCGGATGTGAATCAGCTGGTGTCTCCTTCGGCAATGGAGAAGTCTTCATCATTGGTGTTTGTGTTTCCGTCTTTGCCTGAGATTTCACAGAAGAACCTCTGGAAGTGACGTATTTTTTGTTTGATGGTAGACTCTGTTGTGATCCAGCTGATAATTTGATCGGCAATGGAGAACCTTGATCTTGAACTGCTGTCTTTGAAATAGATATAGGTGATGCAATATTAAATTTTGTCTGATTTTTCACAGTAGAACTTCGGGAAGCGATGTCTTGTCCGTCTGAATTTTGGCTTAACTGTAAATCAGGTGGTATCCTTTTCTGCAATGACGAGCCCTGGTCTTTCACTGGGGTTCTTGCAAAAGATGCCTGTGATTCGGCTTTGGCCTTAGACTTTACAGAACTTCTGGAAGTGACGTCTCGTCTGTCTGATGTTTGACTTAACTGTGAACTAGGATGTGTCTTCTTTGGCAATGGCGAGTCCTGGTCTCCCACTGGGGTCCCTGTAATGGATGGAGGTGATTTGGTCTTTGTCCGTGATTCGACAGTGGAAGTTCTTGAAGTGACATCTTCTCTGTTTGATGTTTGACTCGGCTGTGAATCATTTGGTGTCTTTAGCAACGGGGAGAATTGGTCACCCACAGGAGTCTTCATCATAGATGCTGGTGATTCTTTCTTTGCCTGAGATTTCACAGAAGACTTTCTGGAAGTAACGTCATTTCTGTTTGATGTTCGACTTTGTTGCGAACTAGTTGGTGACATGTTCGGTAATGGAGAACCTTGATCTTGAACTGCTGTCTTTGAAATAGATATAGGTGACGCAATATTAAATTTTGTCTGATTTTTCACAGTAGAATTTCGGGAAGCGATGTCTTGTCCGTCTGAATTTTGGCTTAACTGTAAATCAGGTGGTGTCCTTTTCTGCAATGACGAGCCTTGGTCTTTCACTGGGGTTCTTGCAAAAGATGCCTGTGATTCGGCTTTGGCCTTAGACTTTACAGAACTTCTGGAAGTGACGTCTCGTCTGTCTGATGTTTGACTTAACTGTGAACTAGGATGTGTCTTCTTTGGCAATGGCGAGTCCTGGTCTCCCACTGGGGTCCCTGTAATGGATGGAGGTGATTTGGTCTTTGTCCGTGATTCGATAGTGGAAGTTCTTGAAGTGACATCTTCTCTGTTTGATGTATGACTCGGCTGTGAATCATTTGGCGTCTTTAGCAACGGGGAGAATTGGTCACCCACAGGAGTCTTCATTATAGATGCTGGTGATTCTTTCTTTGCCTGAGATTTCACAGAAGACTTTCTGGAAGTAACGTCATTTCTGTTTGATTTTCGACTTTGTTGCGACCTAGTTGGTGACATGTTCGGTAATGAAGAGCCTTGATCTTGAACTGCTGTCTTAGTAATGGATGCAGGTGATTTGTTCTTTGCCTGCGATTTAACATAATCAGGCGGTGTTTCCTTTTCCACAAGCAATGGGGATCCTTGGTCTCCAACGGGTGCCCTTGTCAGATCTGAAGGTGTTTCAGGCTTTGCTTTAGATTTCATAGAAAGTCTGGAAGTGACGTCTTGTCTTTTTGATGACTGACTCAACTGCGAATCAGATGAAGGGTTGTTCGGCCATGCGGAACTTTGGTCTTCCATTGGAGACGGGATCAAGGGCGCTGGCGATATAGTCTTGGCTTGAGATTTCAGTGAAGAACTTCTGGTAGCGACGTCTCGTCTGTTTGATGTTTGATTCAGCTGTGACGCACTAAGCATCTTCTTCCGGAGTGGAGAATCCCGTTCTTCCACTGTAGACAGTATTCCAGATGAAGGTGATTTAACTTGGGATTTCACAGTAGAACTTCTGGAAACGACTTCTTGTAAGTTAGATGTTTGACTCAGCTCTGAACCACTTCGAGCCTTCTGTTGCAATGAAAAGTTTTGGGTGTCCAGGGAAGTCTTCTTCGTAAATGAAGGTGATTCTATCTTTGCCTGTGATTTCAAAGAACGTTTCGAAGTGATGTCTTGTTTGTTTGGTGATTGACTCGGATGTGAACCACCTGGTGTCTCGTTAGGCAGCAGAGAACCTTCGTCTTTAGCTGTTGTTCTCGAAATAGATGCAGGTGATTCAGCCTGAGATTTAACTATATAATTTCTAGACGTGGCCTCGTGCCTGGTTGATATTTGACTCAGCTGTGATTCAGTTGGTGACTTCTTCGGGAATGGAGGATCTTGATCATGTTGGTCTTCCACCGGAGATCTTTGTAATAATGTAGGTGATTCAGGCTTTTCTCGAGACTTCATCGTAGAACTTCTGGTAACGTTTTGTATGTTCGCTTTCTGACTCGACTGTGAACCGGTTGGTGTATTCTTCAGGAATGTAGGACCTCGATCCCCAAATGGTGTCCTTGTCTTACCTGAAGGTGAATCGGTTGGTGTCTTCGGCATTTGGGTATTGTCTGACGATGTGTGAGAAATAGTGCGTCGATCACTGGCAAGATTAAGACCAGGTGGAGATCTAGTCTGTTCATCATGTAATGTTTTTGATCCATCGCCTTTATTCTGAGAACGATTTGAGTGATGCATGTCATCATTTTCTTCACCCGGCATACTCATACGGTCCAGCTGGTTAATGTCTTTTAGGTGCTCATAGTTTTTCCACATGTTTTCTAAATCCTGGTATATCTGTCCATTTTGTTTGGGAGATCCTCTTTCACTTCCACTTATAACACTTTCATGTATGGAACCTACTGACTGCCTCGATCCACAAGTGATGCGTTCGTCTTGCAATGAACTATTTGATGAAGATAAAGACTTCTTCCCTGCAGCGGGTATTGTTCTGCTGACCAGTTTTGAAGATTCTCTAGCACTCTTTGTTTTAAGTGATAAGTTTGATTTATTTGAATTTGTTTCTAATTTTTGTGGTGAACGCTGGAATTCATTAAGCTTCTTGGTCGGAGTAAAAATCTTTTTAGAACTTCCCCGCTGAATACTGCTGTCTTTTGGTGATTGAACGGATGTTCCGGCCATAGTTTCTGTTACCTGTGAAGCTCTAGAACCTAGGTTTGACTTCGGGCTTATATTATTTTCCAGTATTTCTTTTGAGCTTCCGTCTATTGAAGAGCCTAACGAACGGGATACAAGGTCATGCCCATCACTTGACTTGATGACTCTGGACGATCTTCTAACCGATGGATGTTTTGGTCCAGTTGGTGGTCGAGGCGATTTGATGTATAGAGCTGATGCCTGGCTGTAGACAGTAGATATGGTATCTTTAGGAGTACCTGATAGGTCACCACCTTTGACTTCTGAATGGTCCGGTTTGTTATAAGTTGAGTTTAGTCCTCTGGGACTACAACCATCCTGATCGTAAACAGACCCTCTAAGTGAAGGAGTAGGGCTACGATTGAGGATGTTTTGATAAACACTGGAGAGACCTGGGGAGGTTTGACCAAGTAGCTGTGCTTCTTGATGAACATGGGGACTATCACCTTCTGAATGTTCGGCAACAGTGTCACTTGCTGTAAAATCAGGTAGGCTACGCGAAATATGTTTTCCTGGACTTGTCTTATTTTTCCTGACACTATCATCAATAGAGTGCTCAATGGCAGTTGCAGATCGAACAGAATACATGGGTAAAGGATGTTCTCTTTGACTGGGTGCAACATGCTGTTTTGTGATATTGGAGGTCTCTTCAGACATCTTTGAAAAAATACTCCCCGGCCTATCCTCTCGACTCTGTGTTGGCGCAACTATATCACTTGTAATACATTCTCTATTGTTTTCACTATCACCCGAGGGTGCTTTCCGTTCAAAATGAGAGCTAAGTCTATCCGATGGGGTGACTTTGGTAAACACTTCTGCTTGTGGAGCTGCATCTTGTACGTCATGTGTCACACCGGTGTCAGCCGAACTTGATACAGATCTGCGATCAACATCTCGCGACTTCGTCTTACTAGGTGAACTTTGTCGGCTAGGATCCTCCGTCGATATCCGAGATTTTGATGCAGTACTACGAACTTCAGGAGTACGTTTGTCACCAGATAGTGATACGTTTCTACTTGCATTCGAAATCGCGCTTTTCCGTGTATCATTGTGTGCAGAGCGGTCTACAGATGGGAGAGACTTCTCTTTCAACGTCTCACCTGGCCCTTTGGCAGACCCACGCACTTGACTTTGATGACTTCTTGAATAAACACTGGACAGGTTAGCACTATCAGCATAACTTGGAGCATCTGTAAAAGAACTGTCTTTCTTGCGCTCGCTTCCTTCTTCATTAACAACAGGAGTTTGACTACTGGATATTTCACCTGACCCAGCTGATCTGATTGATTTATCGCTAGCCTTGGAAGTTTTCCTTTCTGTAGATGAAGACTTATTGGATGCCGCTCTCTCTTTCCTATCTGAGGAAGCTAAAGACTCGGGGTGTTCAGTAGAACTTGAATTATGCCTCTGATCTGTTTGACCCAATGCTTCTGTGTTGATTGGTGTGACCGGGGAAAGATTTGATGAAACATCTTGACCTCTTGAGTTTTCAACTCGTGATGGTTTGTTGTTTGTGTCGTCGGATTTAGCTGAAAGATCACGGTCAGAAGCACCAGGTGTCTGCATGTCTCCTCTAACAGAGGTCGTTGGTGACTGTCTGTTACTGGGATCAGTCGTGAGACGGGTGATCACTACCTTAAGAGGAAAAACATCAGATTTTAGTGATTTGGAAGACTGGCTCCTTGAAGCAGAGTCATTTATTGATTCCTTAATTGTAGTTGCTTCTCTTCTGCCATTTAATAGTAGCGGAGGGGTATCAACTAGCATGGATTCGGGCTCTTTTGAAACAGAAATTTGTTCCTCAGGATCAGTCCTCTGTTGGGGTGTATCATTTGCGGAAGCGACAGTTGATGATTTTTCTTGTGAAACAGGTGCGTGGATAGGGTCCGCTTGACTTGACTCTTTTCTTGATGCTCTTTGGCGGCTATTTGCAGATTCTCTTGAAGGTGACTTTATCGAAGTTGCACCTCTAGAAGATGAAGGTGTTTTAAGCTCAGTCACAAGAACTGCAGATTGTCCGGCAATCTGATTTACTTCCGATTTTGCTGATTTGCCTGAAGCTTTACGAGCCCTGTCACTCGAGACTACACTGCGTTTCGATTCAGCTGTTAGAGGTATTTTATTCCTTGCAGCAGATGAATGTTGGTCTGGAAACTTTGATGACTGTCTACCAGTAACTCGCTGTCCAGGTGTAGCACTGGTTCTATCACCATCGAATGTTTCACTTTTACGAGTCCCTGATCTCGAAACACTTTGTGGCGTTTCGGACATTGCATGACACTTGTCTACATCGCTAATTATTGCTGCTCCGAGATACCCTTCCCCTGGCGTCTTTCTAGAGGATTTCGTGGACAATGAGGACTTTCCACGGTTTGCATTTTTGTCGTCAGTTTCAGATCTACTGGGAGGTTTTATTGCATCTTCGTCTTCTTTATCTTTTTGTCTGGCTGATATTTCTTCCTTGTTTGATCTATCATTCAGTTCATTGGTGTTATTTTCATTTCTATGAAAATATTTCTTATCATCTAGAGTTTCTGCATCTAACTCTGAACCTCTACTGCTCTGTCTCTGGAGTTTATTTTCATTTTGAAGGTTTCCGTATTTCTTCCAAATATTCTTTAAGTCTTTATAGATTCTTCCAGTATCTTTGGGCGTCTGCGAAGAGCTACCGCTGTGGCTTGATGGGAGATCGTTGTTGTCTTCAGTCGAATAGTTTTCCTTGTGTTTTACAGATTTCTTTGATGATACTCGGCTTGCAGATGGTATGGTTCCTGTAGTGCCACCTGTACTGGACCGTGCCATCTTTTTGGGATCCGGTAGTATTGGTTTCATCCTGCTATCGCTAATCATAACCCCACTCTTTACTGTTGCTGGCGTATGAGGGCTCGTTCTTTGGCCATGATTGATTGATGTTTTCTTGGAAAATATTGATTTCTGACGGCCAGCACTATCTTTTCGCTGTGATTCATTCACCGATCCAGCACTACCTATCTTCCCTTCATTGCTGTGTATGATCCTGTCAGTTGATTGAACAGATTGCTTTTGGATTGACACATCGTTATTGTTATTGGCGTCCATGTCTCTTTCTTGCTTTCCATTTTCACTATCATCTACATCAATGAAGACGCCTCTTTTTTCCTCTAAATGAGTTGGTGATGTTTCATGAGACTGTCTGGAATCATTCTCCCGCTTTGAAGAATCCCTGTCAGACATGGGTGTTACCCGACCAGATTCAGTGGACCCTTTTCTTTTACCTTTCTCGGATTCGGTTGACTTTAGCTTGGCTGTGCCAGTATTGTTGGTAGCTCGGAGGATGGATGATTTCTGTGATTTCATTGTGGATTTCTCCATTAGAGTGTCCGTATATGAATACTCTGAATACGCAGAATGGTCTCCAAACCCTGCGGTAGAATCATCTATTTCACTTTCTCCATCGCTGGCGATTTTGATTGAGATATCCACCGTTGATGCAAAATAGGACTGGTCATCAAAAATTGTTCCAGTAAGGGCATTTTGGGTTATTGTGGACGCCTTCCCTTCAGTTTTCTTTGTACTTTGTTCACCGTCATCTTCGCCACTGTCACTTTTGTGGGAGATGTTACCCTTTGACCAGGGAACAGAACTAACGTAACTTTTGCCAAGTAGCTTCCCTGATTTGCCAAAGCCTGTTGGCGATTTCCCCGAAGATGAAGCGGGTTTTGCACCTTGTTTTTTTATATTCCGGAGTTGTTTCGATCTTTCTATGATTTTTGCTAGATTTTTCAAAAATTTCCTCGGCTTGGGAGGCAATTCTGAGACATCGTCGTTTTCATGGGTGATACTATCGTCCGGTATGTCTTCAATTTGACTTTCCGTATCCTTAAAAGAAGATCTTGCCTCGCTAATCGGACCAAGTGATTCTGCTCCGGGGGAATCTCCTTTAGCACCGAAGCCATCCGTAAGGTAACTGTTCACCTTTTCAAATGCGGTCGGCGTGACTCCAGGGCTAAACCAAGTCCAAGGTTTAAGAATCTGTGATTCCTTTGTCTCCGCCGACTCGATTGGGCTTTCAAACATAATTTCCTTGTGGTATACGGAAGACTCGGAAGATTCCGGCTCAGATGACTCGATGTCAATATCTGTCGTGACTGTAAGTTTCTCTAAGTTCTGGAGATGTTTGGACCTGTCTTTGATTTTGGCAAGATTTATCAACATTCCTAAGTTTTGAGGCACTGATTCGGTGCTGTCCGTTCTATCAGAAGTAGTCTCCAGTGGAAGGATTGTTGCCTGTTCTTCCCCTTTCCTCTGTCTTTTGATGCGAAGACTAGTAGACAAGCTGTCAGTTGCAATTTCTTTCTTTCTAAGTACTGCAATGCGGGAGGGTTTTTCCTTTTTCTTCGGAGCTTCATCTTTTTGGGAAGGCATTTCCTTCTTTTCTTCCTCTTCCTTTGTTTTGCGATGATCTTTTTCGAGTTTCTGCAGTTGTTTGGACCTTTGCATGATTTTCAATAAGTTCTTCTTGATATTTATAATATCTTTTGGCGTTTTTCCACTGCTGTCGCTTTGCCTGGATTGTTTCAGTTTTGACGAAGTCATTGATTCGAGGGGTGTGTCTACTACATCTTTTGCAAGATGGCTCAGCTGTAAGGACGATTCTTTTGTGCCGGACTTATCACTTCTATCATTTTTTTTCTTTTTACGGCCCTCTTTTCTACGTTTCTTCTTTTTAAGGACACTCTCACCAAGTACCTCCTTCTTTTGTATTTCTTCATCTTTGTTCGCTTGTGAGGATGAATCTTTCGGCTGTTTTTCGTCATCGAATTTTGAACGAGTTGTGCTATACCCTTTCTCTTTTTCGCTCAGTTTATCTTGTAGATGTAACTCCGTATCGGCCTTATCGGTAACATTCAACTCTGACCCATCCTCTTTTGACGGTGTTGTGTTCTTCTTAGATGAATCCTCTGGCTGTATCAAGTCATCAGAACGCAACGGAGCTTGAACGTCCTTCTCCAGAGAAACGTCTTTACTGTCGGGGAGTTCCGTGGATATTCCTTTGTCCTTAGCAACCACCTTTCCATCCGATTTTACTGAACTAGGTTTTTGCTCTGAAGAACGCAGTGATTTCGAATCTTCCGTCTCACTTGTACGTCCTTTTTGCAAAGAGACTATGCTTCCTTTGTCAGAAGTTGGGTCATCTTTTATGCTTGTGCTCAACCGTTCGTCAATGTGTACATCGGCATCAGGCTTTCCGGTAGTATCGGCTACATCTTCTTTTGGCGATGACGTTTGCTTGATAGCGTGAAGTTCAGCTCTTTCTAAATCTGTTGAAACTAGGGTTGGTCGACCTTTGCTCTCTTTCGTCTCACTTTGAATACTAGGAGAATCAGCCGATCCTTCCTTTTCTGTAGGAGTTACCCTTGTATATGATTTGCCTGATTTGATCTTTTCTGAAGCACTCTCTGATTTCGAATCATCGCTCTTCCTGGAACGTGAATCCCTCGAAGATGAGACTTTTTCTTTATCAGCAGGATCTTTGTTATCAGATGTATCCACTGCAGAGCTTTTCTGAAATGGGCTCTTTTTTGTCGACAGTTTCTCTCCATGAGAACTTACTGGTGTTGTTTTGCCGTCGTCCACCTGGATTGAGATTTTCGTTTGCTCTGGATCTCGGGAGCGTGCGGACGAACCTTTATGTGAAGACGAGACCCTAGTCTTAGCAGATGCGTCTTCAGGTTGGGGACTCACTGATTCTGATGAATGAACACGGTGAACACTAACATCATCTTTGCTATCACGTGAAGACTCACTTTCTTCAGGCATTCTAACACTTCCACTTTCCTTCAAGTCGGCTCTTCCTTTGATTTCTTTTTCATCTCCATTAATATTGCCCTTTGACAGCTTACTTTCCTCTCTCCTTGTAATACTTTCACGTTTCTGAGATTCTGTTCTTTCTTTGATGTCTTTGTCATCTGTTTCGATATCTCCCTTTGTAGTTTTTCCCTTCTCTGTTTCTGACACTTTCTCTCCATCCGTCACATTCTCTTCCACAACAGGCATATCAGCTGAATGAGTGATTTGCTGACCTTCCTTTCCTTTAGGTTGTTCCTTGGATTCGCTTTCGTCCACTTTCGCAGGAATGTCGCCCTCTCGAGGATGGTCGTCAACACTATCAGGCACTTGATCTCTCCCTCTGCCGCGACCACGCCCTCTGCCACGCCCACGTGCTCTTCGTCCACGCCCCCTACCTCGCTGCTCAACCTGATCTCCTTCTTGCGGCTGGACTTTTACCCCATCCTGCACCACGACTCTACCTCGTCCTCTTCCTCGGCCACGCCCTCTTCCACGCCCTCGTCCTCTCCCTCTTCCGCGTCCCCTTTCAGCTGCTAACTGCTCCTTGTCTTTAAGTGCGTTTTCTATCAGGGCAATTCTGTCTTCACCTTTTTCTTTTGATTTTGCATCCGTATCGTCATTGGGTTTAATTTTCTGACTCTCAAGAACTAAATCTGCAGCTATCAAACCAACAGCAGCGCCACCTTCTTCAGATTTAGGACAATCAGTTGCTGATTCCACAAGTTTTACTCCTGGGACCTTATCGGTAGGAATGTCACCTTGTCGGAGATCTCCTTCTCTTTGCTTTTCAGTCGCTTTTTTAGACAGTTGACTCGTCGACCGCTTCTTGTCAGCAGGATCACTGGACATTGTACTTTTCCCTGATTGCATCCTTTCTGATGATGTTCTTGACTTCGTTTTACGAGAGAGTTGACTTTGGGAAAGAACGGTTTCTTCGGCGTCTATTGGAGTCTTACCGATTTTCGGAGAAGATGCTACTGCTGCCTCTTTGGCAGGGGACCCAGTGGGGAGGACATTCACTACTGCAAGCTCATCACCTTTCGTGTCATCCTTCGCCTGACTCGGCGATGATTGTTTATCTTCCTTATCTTCCATCTCAGGTTTGGGTGGTGACGTGTGATCATGTGGTTCTTTTGAATCACGTGACCGGCCATCTACCTCTTCTTTTGGTTTAGTCGCCTTGGAAAACTCTGCTACAGATCCTGGCGTTTGATCTCTGGATTTGGTTTCTGCACTATTACTTGGAGAGGCGTCCTCTCTATCTTCCAGTATTATAGTGTCCTTTTCAGTTGAATACAGCCAAGGATAGTAAAAATCTTCAGTCATATTGATTAAAGTAGCTTCAGTCTCATCTTTAACCCTACTTGGAGGTCTAGACGTTTCCGTTTCTTCTTTCCCTTCGCTTAACTTCCTCGTTAGTCTTGAAGTCTCCATATTACTGTTTCTTTCTTTGATATCTTGTTCTTTTGCTTCCTCGCCATCACTTAACTTAGTCGGCGGTCTGCTTCGTGTACCTTCGATTTCCTTCTGTTTTTCTTCTTTTCCATCACTTAATTTACTTGGTGGCCTTGAAGCCGCCTTACTGCTGGCCATATCCTTTTCCTTTTCGCCTTTCCCATCACTTAAGTTAGTCGGCGGTCTCGATGTTTCTTTTGTGCCGTCTCTATCTTTAATATCCTCTACTTCTTCTTTTCCCTCACTTGCCTTACTCGGTGGTACAGAAAACACTTTTAAGCTCTCCGTATCTTTGGCATCCTTTGCCCCATCAATCAATTTAGTTTGTGGCCTCGAGGTTTCTTTTCTACTATCTGTATATTTGATATCCCTTTCTTTTTCCTCCTCGCCATCACTTAACTGAGTGGGTGGTCTCGAAGTTTCTTTTCTTATCTCTTTATCTTGGACGTCCTGTTTATCTTCTTTGCCACCACTTAACTTAGTCGGCGGTCTGGGAGTCTCTTTTCTGTTCTCTGTATCGTTGACGTCCTTTGCATTTTCTTCTTCTTTCCCCTCATTTAACTTACTTGATGCCCTCGAAGCTTCTTTTCTGCTCTCTCTATCTTGGATGTCCTCTTTTTCTTCTTCGCCATCACGTAACTTAGTCGGTGGTCTGGAAGTCTCCTTACTGCTGTCTCTATCTTTCACGTCCCTTTCTTGCTCTAATTTTCCATCACTTAACTTACTTGATGCCCTCGAGGCTTCTTTTCTGCTCTCTCTATCTTGGATGTCCTCTTTCTCTTCTTTGCCATCACTAAACTTAATTGGTGCCCTCGAAATCTCTTTACCGCTATCAGTATTTTTGACATCCTTTTCCTTTTCTTCTTCGCCATCACTTAACTTAGTCGGTGGTCTGGAAGTCTCCTTACTGCTGTCTCTATCTTTCACGTCCCTTTCTTGCTCTAATTTTCCATCACTTAACTTACTTGATGCCCTCGTGGCTTCTTTTCTGCTCTCTCTATCTTGGATGTCCTCTTTCTCTTCTTTGCCATCACTTAACTTAGTTGATGAACTAGAAATCTCCTTAATAGTCTTTGTATATTTGGCTTCCTTTTCTTTTTCTTCCTCGTCGCTTAACTTAGTTGGCGGTCTGGAGGTCTCCTTACTTGGTGGCCTTGACGTTTCCTTAGTGGTGTCCTTATCTTTATCTTTTTGTGCGTCTCCTTCACTTATTTTACTCGGCGGTCTCGAAGTCTCTTTTATGCTCTTATTATCTTTTACATCCGTTACTTTTTCTTCTTCTTCACCTTTTGAAATTTCGTCTTCAATAACATCCATGTCTTCTTCAATTTCTATTGGTTGTTCCTTGGGTAAATCTCTTTCTGCTTTCGGTGTTGTCTTTCCAGAAAATGGTTCTAATATCTTTGGAGATTCGCGATCTGATTTACCAGAAGTTGTTTTCAGGTTATGGTCCTCGGGAGTGGATGTATCAAAGGCGGTATAATCTTCCTTGATTACTAGATCATCATCACTCAGAGTTGTTCCTCCATTTCCTACCAAAGCATTTCCTTCCGCCCCATCAGATGGTTTGGATTCTGCGTCCAATTCCAACACACCCATCATATCGATCTGTACAGACTCGAGAAGTGACAAGGCATGTTTTCGTTGAATATTTGTAGGTAATACTGCTATCTGAGTTATATCTTTCTCTATATCTGTCATGGAGCTTTGAGGAGATTTCTTTACTGATGACTTCGCTCCATCTTCTCCTGGGAGTTGGCTTGGTTCTTTGGCTGTTGGAGATGATGTATCTTCTTGCGTTTCGGTTTCCTCTTGCCCTGCCTCCATGTTTTCGGTAGATTTTGTTTCTGGTGACTTCCCTCCGTCTTTTCCCGAAAGTTGTCTTTCTTCACTTCCTGACGGAGGCGATATGTCTTTTTTGGTTTTAGAATCCTCTTTACCCGCCTCAACACTTTCGGGAGGTTTCGTTTTTGGTGACTTCGCTCCATCTTTTTCTGAAAGTTTCGTAACTTCACTGGCTGTTGGAGACGATGTATCTTTTTCAGGTTGAGTTTTCTCGTCCTCTTCCTCGACGTTTTCAGGAGATTTCGTTTCTGGTGACATCGTTCTATCTTTTTCTGAAAGTTGGCTTGCTTTGCTGGCTGTAGGAGACGATATATCTTTTTCACTTTTAGATTCTTCTTTGCCTGTCTCAATCTTTTGGGGAGATTTCGGTTTTGGTGACTTCGTTCCATCTATTCCTGAAAGCTGACCTGCTTTGCTTATTGGTGGAGACGATGTATCTTTATCTTGAGAAAACGTAGTTTTGTCTCCAATCTTTGCATCTAATGTAACTTCCTCAACTGGTGTTGCTGGTCTTGATTCGTCCTTCGTAGGTATCTGATCCTCAGTAGGTGCCCCGAAATCTTTATCAATATTATCTGTTTCCTGCGGCTCTCTACCTATGGTATAGTCTATGTTTTCAGGGGTGGAGGAACTTTCTATCTGTTTTTCATCAGGTTCTTTCTTTTTAGGTGGAGTTTGGAGTTTCCTTTCCTCATTTATCAAAGAAGTTAATATCTTTTCGAAACCCCTGTGGTGTCTTTCAGTCTCGAACACCTCAAGAGGGAGTACTTTTGATCCTTCTAGTACCAGATCAAGAAGAGAACCCATTTCTGTTTTTCGGAACTTCTCAAGTTTTCGCTGCTCAGCAATCCTGTCTCTCCTTGCAAACAGCTGTATTTCTGTGAAGTCTGTATTATCTTCAAATTTCCAAGTCCTTTTAGGTAATCTTCCTGCTAAATAGTATTCATCATCAATTTCGATACCAATCAATTTCGGATGTATTTCAGTGGGCATCGGATTATCGGGTCTCGGGTCTAATTTTGGCACGGTTATCTTCTTCATGTCGGGTATTGGGTTAGCCGGTCGATCCAAGTCTGCAACAATGTTATCAAAGATATCGTCTATTTGACTTTCTTCTGCTGTTGGGCCCTCTTTGAGTACACTTTCTTTATATTCCTCATTTTGCTCACTTGAAGCTTTCGAAGGACTACGATCCGTACCCGACCCAGGTTTCGATGTTGAGACGCTTCGTCTGTCCTCGTCTTCATCTTTCGTTTCCTGCTCACTCGATGCTCTCGAAGGAGAGGGCTCTTGGCTCGACCCAGGTTTGGGCGAGGCGTCAGACTCATTCTCATTTTCTTTGTCGTCTCCTTCATCTTCTACTTTTTCCTCACCTGACTTTCGCGAAAGAGAGGGTTCTTGCCCTGACTCAGGTCTTGGCGTGGTGTCGACTTTCTTTTCGCTTATTACCATGTTGGCTTCTTCCTCATGCGGAGTTGTAGGTGTAACAAAGTCATGGGGTGTCCACTGGGTTGCTCGAGTGTCAACCATTTTCTTTACTTGTTCAATCACACTCTCTTTTCCCTCAACGGAAGGCACAATTAGGCCTGCACTTACGTCGGTGTCGGGTTT
Organism: Mesocentrotus franciscanus; assembly: GCA_037976565.1. Taxonomy (NCBI): domain Eukaryota; kingdom Metazoa; phylum Echinodermata; class Echinoidea; order Camarodonta; family Strongylocentrotidae; genus Mesocentrotus; species Mesocentrotus franciscanus. The sequence continues at coordinate 11,681,556 of CP137684.1, forward strand.
TAAATCACCGTCAGCTTGTTCAATAGGCACTCCTGGGCTCTTGTCCGAGATTGACTTCACTTCTGAGGAGACTCTTTCCTTTTCTTCAGCACCGTCACTTTTTGATGGAGATACCTTGTCTATTGCTACCTCCTTTCTTTGATCATCATCTGATGTACGACTCTCTGATGAGTCCTTTTCGATTTCCCCAGAACCGGCACGTCTGTCACCTTCAGCTGGTGACTTCCCCTCTTTAGCCACACTTCCAATGGATTTCGTTTCTTCAACTATTGATCCCTTTCTCTCTTTTTCGGGTTCCTCCACTGGAGTGAGCCGGTGCTCATCAGACACCCCATCGTGGAAAGTGGTTTGGCGTTTTGATTTTGATTTGGCACGATCTGGTTCCTCTACCTCATCTTCGGTTTTTGGTTTGGGAGATAAATCGTCAACGGCCTCTATCTTTTTGTCATCGGCCTCTTGTTGGATGTCTGTCGTTTCATCAGATCCAGTTGGTGGGACTGGTGCTTTATTTTTTGCCCTTATCATTCTGGCAACAAAACCAGCCACATTGGAGAACTTGATATTCTTACGAGGAGGTGGTTGGGTTTCATCTCCGTCTTTTGCACCTCCTTCTCTCTCGTCGTCGTCTTTCGCCCCTTCAATATCTTGCAATTCTCCTTCATCATCCGCTTTAGAAAAACGTCTCTTCTTGGCCAAGGCTTCAGGAATATCTGAAGGTTGCGCTTTATGACCAGCTTCAGTCCAGGCCTGACGTGGAACGCTATCCCCTTCATCTTCTTTACCATCCTTGTCGACACCCTCCCCTTCTGGGACTTCTTTCTGTTTTGCTTTAAGTATTCTAGCAACAAAACCGGCTACCTTCGAGAACTTTTTACTCTTCGTTGGAGGTGGTTCTACCTGGTCTCCATCTGTTTTACCTTCCTCTCGCTTTTCATCTTTCTCTTGCCATTCTGCGGTATCGTCGATTCGAGACAGAGTTCTTTTCTGGGTTGAGGTTTCAGGAGCATCTGGGAGATGTGAATCCTTAGAAGCTTCGGCCCAGGCCTGACGTGAGAGTCTATCCCCTTCTTGCTCTTCGATGATGGCTTCCATCGTCGGTTGCTTCCCAAGGGCGCCCGGCCTACGACCCCCGCGGCCTGGCGGAGGGGGTTGTTTCCTCCCTGGGGGTGTTAAGCCTCTCCCCCTTCCTCTCCCTCGACCACGCCCTCTGCCACGCCCTCTACCTCGGCCCCGTCCTCTTCCTGAAGGAGGTAGGCGTGGCGCTGCCTGAGCATCACCAGTGCCATCACCGACTTGACCTCTTTCTTTACGAACCTCTTCCAGACGGGCTTTCCTCTCCTGCCATTCCTTCTCCACCTTCTCCTTTTCCTTCTTTTGTTTGATAGCTTCTTCCCTCTGTCTTATTGCCTCATCCTTCTTCCTCTTCTTGTCCAATTTCTGTTGCTTTTTCCTCTGAGTGAGAAGCTCAAATTGCTTCAGCGATTCCTCTCTTCTTCTCTTCTCTGCTAACCATTCCTCATCCTCCTCCTCTTCCTCCTGAACTTTTTCTTTCTCCACCTCAGCATCATCCTGATCTTCCTTTGTCCTTTTCTTCTTCTTTTTCTTTTGGACACTGTAACTGAGTGATTTGACTTCAACGGGGCCCTGGATCTGCCGTGCGAACACTGTTGGAGGAGATTTCGACCCTCCTATATTGGATTGAGATTGTACATTTTGGCCCCCTACGGGACGCTTTCTTCGCATAGGACGAGGCATAGTGACAGTTAGACCGGACCTTCTTGATTACCAAAGGAACAAACTTCACGTGATGATTCTGAGCTCACTGATTTATTATTCCTCTCAGGAGAAGCCCATGGAATGTATTCTTTCCCCAGCCATTTGAGAATTGGACGACTTATCCTCGTCGAGTTTATGGGCGACCTGTATTAAACAAACATAAAGAAAAGAAATACTACCTAGGACTACAAATATAACGTCATGCACATGGGTTTAGGCATTTTTTCCAAAGTCACCATTGTTATCATTTTAACATAATTCAGAGTCATATCGTCACCCTCTAACACGATTATTACAATCGCGGTGTGTTGAACTTTGCTATAAGAGGTTCGTTAAAATTCTATAGCAAAATGAGAAATTGATTTCACAATGGATTGATTTCCATGTACTCATTTCGTAAAATAATTATTATAGATGTTTACAGGGCATACTAAACCGCAATTGGTACTCCAGGGGGTGTTTCACAAAGACTAAGATCGACTTAAGTTGGACTTGAAATATGGCAGGCCATTCATGCCACTGGTTGCTCTCACCATTGGTTTCTCAAGGGACATCACAAATCTACAGAAATTACATTTTTTGATAGTTCAGTTGAAGGAAAATATGTGGATTTGTGATCACGATTTTTACGTCCCTTGAGAGACCAATGCCAGGAATGATGAGAGCAACCAGTGGCATGAACAGCCTGCCATAGTTCAAGTCCAACTTAAGTCGATCTTAGTCTTTGTGAAACACTCCCCTTGAATCAGTGTATTATCAAACTCTACCCACTTATTTGGGTTTAAAATCTTCATTAAGGTTTGTTCAAATTTCTGATTAGCTAAAATATATAAATTTCCAAGGTACATTGTCATTAATATTTGAAATAGAACAGGGTTCTATAATCTTGTAAATGGTGGCACAATAATATCAAAAATCTCTGACAAAAAAAAAGAAAGGGAGAGACAAGCAAAGCAAAGAACAGAAGAAAAAGAAGGGCATATACACCTCAAGTGCCTTTAGGTATCACATTTGAACATGGGGTTACAAAATCACAATATATAATAATAATAATAATAGTTCAGTTCTTGTATAGCGCATAATACGTTATGAAATAACATCTCTATGCGCTTCCAAAGAGCTTTTGGAAATTATTACCCTAGCTTTAGCTCCGGCAGCCGTTATCAGCGCACAGTGCATTTCAAGGAATAATCCTACCAGGTACCCATTTACCTCACCTGGGTTGAGTGTGGCAAATGTAGATCAATGTCTTGCCAAAGGACATTAGTGCCGCGGCAGGACTCGAACCGCGGACCTTGTGATCGACAGTCCGGTGACGTATCCGCTCGACCACAACACCTCTATGTGGATGATTTCCCCTTGGATACTTAGCTATGCACACTTTGGATTTAAAAATGGCCACAGGTTGGTTGCGCCCCCAACAAAAAAGGTATCTGCTGATATAGGCTATCCAAGATACTATAGATTTGCCGCATATTTCTTAACTTATTAGAATCTAGATATCTGACCAATTAATTTTTCCATTTTGAAAGAACAGTCGTATGGATATTTGTTAATTTCCAAGGACTTCGGTATTTTTAGACACCTACTATTTTTTTCGTAACTCATCTGTTCATAGTGATAATGACATTCTGAAGATAATTACCTCCAGATTATTGTTTCCTATCCCGTTAGACGCATTTCAGGAACACCATTCTGGGACCAGCTTATTTAGTGGTGGCTTCATTTCCAATGATGATACTATAAATGAAAACGAAATAAGAAAAATTATACGTCAAAATATACACAATAGGCTATTTTCGCAATGTAACCAAATTTAATACATACGTCTTTGTGAAGTGACTTGATACGAAATATTTAATTGGCCTGTTGCATGTAATTGTATTTCAAAAGTCAGTATGTAACTTGCATATATTACATGTATAAATTACATTATTTGTTAGGTATGGAAAGCCAATTTGTTTGTCCTAATTACCAACAACTAATTGTATGCAATTCGCATTCTGACTATTGAAATACAATTATTCGTAACAGGTGGACGAAATAATTTGCATCAAGGCGCTTCACAAAGACGTATGCATTAAATTTGGTTGCATTACGAAACTAGCCTATTTGGGCTTGGGATTTTGATTAGACTTTTAGTTGAAAGTCTAGAGAAAATTTTCAGTATTAGGTGACGCAAATTTGTTACAGGAATGAATTTTGGAATTCGATGAGTGTTAAACAAGAGTGCTTGTGGCAAAGTGTGGCATAGGAAGTATGTCGTACAATCAATAAAACTGATAACGATGATAACAATAATAGTAAAATCAATGATAATGATAAAATTGATAACAATAATAAATAATAATAATAATAATAATAATAATAATAATAATAATAATAATAATAATAATAATGACAATAATGGTAAGAATAACAATAGTTATGAAAATGATAACAGTAACACTTTTATCATTATTATTGTTATTATTATTATCATTATCATTATTATAATTATTACAATTATCAATATTATCATCATCATCATCATCATCATCATCATTCATTGTTCGTTGTCATTATTATTATCATTATCAATAATAACAACAATCATCATCATCATCACCATGATAATGATAAGGGCAATAGTAATTATCAAAATAACAATTATAAATCTAATAACATTTTAAGAGGCTATCGATTTAATAGTAGAATAGCAGTTTCATGAAGATTAATGTTCCAATCAACTGTCTATTCCCATTCGATTGCGAAAGCTCATTGCTTAGGCTAATAAAAACAGCCACAGCTCTATTCTGGGATGTATTCAAACAAACAACAACATCAGATAGAAAATATATATAAACTACATGTACTTCATAACTTATTAGCTTATTTTTACTTATAACTTACAATGCTGCTGAATGATAACTAAAAAGGTTTGGTTTTATTTACTTACCTTTCATATATGCCTGTTTCAGTCTCTGTAAATCATTTTGAAATCTATCAAGGATTTACGTCTTGTCATGCACTGCGGAATAAAAAGCTGTACGACCTTGGAATGCTTAATATCTTCGATTTCGGCTCCTCATTAAAAGTCAAAAATTGTCTCCTACAATACGAGTTTCTTCATGAGCTTATTCTTAAATAAACATTATCTTCACACTTTCCTATTGCAACCCTGGCATGCAGTAAATGTCTCAATACATTTCCAAATGGGCCATTCCACTCTCCATACATCTTTAGCTATGATAAGTATAATCCACTTTTAAAGTGTATATTCTCGAATCCTCCCCCAGCCCCACGCGAAGAAAAGAAAACGATCCAATCGATAACAATCCTTTGTACTATTGGTTGTCTGTTTTAAGAAAGGGCGTGTATTGATTAAGCCCCCGATGTAATACGATTGTGTATGGTTCATGTATTGTTATAGCGACGAACATTCACTTTATGATGGCATAGTTAGCTTCTAAGTTATTCTTGACCAACATGTGTGACTATTCTAAACTCCAGCGAAATAATTTATTAGTTTGCATTAATTTATACTGTATTATCAATTTTTAAAAATATTTATATAGTTACTATACTGTAATAAGTATAATGTGAGACTTTAAAGATGGAGGGTATTGATGATAATATAAGTTGAAGCTGACATTATAAAAAGACAAGTTATGTTCATGACTATTTTTTTCCTATTTTGATTTCATTCATAGAAAAGATGCGAATGAAAAAAGTATAGAGAGGGAGAAAAGTGAGAAGTAAAGAGAAGCAAGAAAGAGAGTGTGAGAGAGGGGAGAGACAGAGGGAGAGGGGGAGAGGGGAGATGGAGAGAGTGATAAAAGGGAGGGAGACGGGGGTTGGAGAGAGAGGAGGAGTGAGAGGGAAAGAAAGGGGAAGAGAGAGACAGAGATATATAGAGATCAAGAGAGAGAGAGAGAGAGAGAGAGAGGAAGAGAGAGAGGAAGAGAGAGAGAGAGAAGGAGGGGAAAAGGAGGGGGTGTGGGACTATATAGGGACAAAGGGAAGCACGAAGAACAAACCTAACTTATTCATGTATTAATGGTGCAATAATATTAACCAAAACTAGAACCGCACAATAATTTTCAATTTCAGCAAATATGAATAAATTCGTATTCATTCTCTTCTTTCAGGTAAATCGTTTTGTATTTGTTCGTGTTTATCACCTTATAATGATCGATAGCCTATGCCTGAGTTACCTAGGCCCGCCGAAAATGGTAAGATGGCATAGTTTAGACAAGGGCAGGGCAAGCGCTATGTGAAACTGAGTGGGGGAGTGTGGTCAATTTGGTGAGTCGCACAAAACTGTTTCGATACTATTTTTCGATATTGTACTAAAAGATAGATAAATATAAAATTAAATTTTTAAAAATATTAAAAAATGAGAGATATAATCACGTGACGTATAGTATTTTGGCGACAATAGTCACAGCTGACTTATTGCCAGACAAAACAGAAGAAGAAGAAGAAGAAGAAGAAGAAGAAGAAGAAGAAGAAGAAGAAGAAGAAGAAGAAGAAATTTTTTCAGGTGAGAGAACATAGCGCCCCCAGGCGTTGAACTGAGTCATAATAGCAAAAATGTTTATTGATTAGTCCCCTCATGCTACAATAGTACTAAAAGACAACCCCCTACATGTCATGCAAATGAGGAACAGAACAACCTCCCTTGCAACCCATTGAATGAGTAGACGATAATACAGATATATGTAGCGGTATTCTGGAGCCAAAGGTAAGCGCTAAATGTCTTATTCTCATGGTACGGACGTAATTTATTTCCTGTTGGATATATGATTTTGCCCTTGAATCATAAAGATAGTTTGTAACTTTCTTAAAGAAAACTATTCAGAACAATCTTGATATTTCCAACTACAGTGAGTAAATATGCCCTCTTTAATTATAGCGTTGTAATTACTACTACCTTCTAACTGCGTATGTGCTTACAATGATCATCATGGTGTCAACAGAAAATAGAAATTATTTAGGTCTGCTATATTAGAACTATCACTCATAATACTGCTGCAACAACAGCAACAATAACTGCACCTACTATAACAACCGCTACTTCTACCCCTACTCCTCCTCCTCCTACTACTAAAATGATCACTTCTACTACTACTACTACTACTACTACTACTACTACTACTACTACTACTACTACTACTACTATTTCTATTAACCACTACTACTACTACTATTACTACTACTACTACTAATGCTACTGCTACTACTACTATTACTACTACTGCTTCTGCTACTGCTACTAACACTACTTCTACTACTTCTACTACTACTAACACTACTTCTTCTACTAGTAACACTACTACTGCTACTACCACTACCACTAATACTACCACCACCACCACCACCACCACTATTCTATTACTACGATTACTACTCACTACTACTACAATTGTCTTCAAAACTGCATTTTTTTCAAGGAAAAGTAACAGGTTATAACATTGTTTTAAAGTTGTAACAAGAAATGTAATAGTTAACTCCCTACAAATACCGTAAAAATAAAAATTTGAGAACAGAAATTCATTAGATCGGATATATGACCGAAGCAACTATCACCTTTCGTCACGATTATTACATTGTATTGATGATCATGATGATATAACAGCTTGTCACTATAAGAAACCGATTAGAATTACGATAATTGTGAATCTAAAGAAGAAAGTAAGTGCATCTATGACTTAAATTATCTCTCTTCCTTTAATTTTTTTAAAATTCAGGTGCATCTTCAGCATAATTATGGCAGTCATCAGAGATGCAATTAGGATACACAAGCTAGTATTTCACAAATGTTATGACTTATGAGGTAAGTCGCAATGGACATGGCAATAACATTATGCAACTTTAAGGATAAATGAATACATGAATTTTGTTGTCATTTGTTATATTTCTTTTTTAAACGCATGTAAAGACTAGATTTTGTCACTCATGATGAGAATCTCATAAAAAACACAAAGATAATATTTATCCTTTAATTTTTGTTGGCTAACCTTTAAGAAGATCAACCCTCTTTAAACTTTGTCCGAAGTTTGGCTATTATCACGGAATGAATTTTGTCTGTAATGTTAATAATACATCCACAAGATGTAGTTCATAATTTAATTCACGTAATAACATTTATTTTGTTATAATCAATAACAGTATATACCCTCCCCGCCCCGTCATGATGGAATATTAATGCACGTACTAAATTATTATTATCATGATTATGGTAGAAAGCGAAGATGTTTATTTTTAATGCTTCAACATCATAGAGAGTATTAACTTATAATATATTTTATCATTACCCTTTTTGTATTGCAGTGACTTGTGGCGGATAAGGAATATTCTAGCTTTACAAGACTGCAGACTCAGATAAATCGTCGAGACATCTAGCGCAATGGCTACAGACTACGAGACTTTCGCTTACAAGGGAAGGACTAAGAAAAAGAAGAAGAAAAAAGATGAAAAGCCAGAAGAAGAGGAAGAGGAGATAGAGGAAGATGACGAGTTGGCAGCAGAGCGAAGGAGGAGGGAGGAGTCGTTAAGGAGAATAGACCAGATGAACGAACTCAAGAAGCAGAAGAAGTTGGAAAAGAAAAGACAGAAGGAAGAAGCTGCGAGATGGAAGGAAGAGGAGGCAAGGCAGAGGGAGAAGGAATCAAGAGAGAAGGAAGCTGCGGAAAAGGCGGAGATTGAAAGACAGAAACGGGAGGCTGAATTGAAAAGGAATGAGCAAGAAAAGTTAGCATCTCAACCCGAAAGACAACCAGATTCAGGCGGACGGGGAAGGGGAAGAGGTGGTGTTCGAGGTAGAGGGCGTGGTAGGGGGAGGGGGAGAGGAAGAGGAAGACCTCCTCCATCATCGAAGAAACCGTCAGCTCCAGCAGGAAGAGGCAGTCGAAAGGTTGGTGTTGTTGCTAAGCAACCAACGATGGAGGCTATACAAGAGGAGCTGGAGAGCGCTAGGAATTCCCGCCAAGCTTGGAGCAGGGAATCGGACACCAAACCAGTAGCCAAAATCCAGACAATTATTGAGGAGAATAAAAAGGAGATTACTAATGATAAAGGGGTCAAGCCGGAAAACAAATCAGAAGAAAAGGGTGGAGATAAGGAACGCAAGTCAATCACACCAGACAGGAAGACACCCCCTACTCAGAAAAGCACAAAGTTTACAAAGGTGGGTGGTTTCATGTCGAAAATGTTCAAAGGAAAAAATAAAACCACAGAGGAACCCAAACCAGAAGGCCCTGTGAGCGACGCCATCAAGAATCAAAGCGAAGAAGAGAAAAACGAAATTCCCAAAGAACCGCCATCAAAGGATTCGGTTGAGGAGATGAAAAATGGAGCAGAGGACAAACCAAATGAGGAAAAGACTGATGGAGGAGAGAACGTTGATATTAAGACTGATGGTTCGAAAGCAGACGTTACAGATGGAACTAAAGAAAGTGATGTCCCAAATGAGAAAGGCCAAAGCCCTCACAATGAAAAGACTCAAACGAAAGACGACGAAAGTGAAGTACCGGCTGATCAAGTAAAGGATATCGACGAAGAGACACGTCAAAAGAAAGAGGACGAAGCCGAAGTGTTAGATGATGAGGGGAAAAGTCCAAACGAAGGAAGTCCCCACAAGGAAGAAGGTGAGAAGCCACTAAAGGATGAAAGAACCGAGTCACATGATACCGTCGACGATCCTGTAGCAAAGACATCCAAGACAATGGAGATTGGCATTCAAACTGACAATGAGACGGAAATTAGTGAGACAACGGAAGAGTCTGAAAAAGGACCAACTAACGATGAAAACAAAGATTTGATCGAAACGAAGGAAAATGAATCAGAAGAATCCTCAAAACTGCATGCGACCCATTACAGATTATCTCAGCCAAGCCCGGATGACGACCAAGTAGATGAGAATCGGGTTGGTTTGGGTTATGAAGAAGCTTACGATTCCTCAATTGAAGTCGAAAGACCAGCTAATCCTGAACCAGGGGGTAAGAAGATACCCAAACTCGATCCGAGACCGGTGAATCCTTCACCGCCTACGAAGGATCCTGAACTACCCGAAATCGGAATCGATGACGAGTTCCATGTTGCAAAGAGTAAACGTCGCACAGGTCCGGACTACCTAGAACTGCAACTCCTTGCAAACAGAGACATAATCCTTGAGGCGAGAAGGATAAGGAAACTGAGAAAATCGGGTACGACTGCTTTGTTGGAAATGGTTTATGAAGGTACGAAGGAAGATCCGGTGGATTTGTTCAAGCAGCCGAAACGCCACGACGATTTCGAAAGGCTTCTGAAGTATTTGAAAAAAGAAGATGGCGATCACGGTGATCACGATTCTCCTAGTGATGCCGACAGACCAGCTAATCCAGAACCAGGGCTTGGTGAGGATGGACTAGCCGTTGATGCATCCGACCCTATGGGTAAGGAAATAGAGGCAGGACTTGAAACGGAACAGGATCATCCAGAAGAGGGCTCTGTGCTTCACGTTACTACGCATGTAGGAGAGACAGAACAACTCAATGATGCGAGACAGGAAGAACCGTTGGATGAACCTAGCCACGAGATGACTGGAAGGGGAGGGACCGCATCAGCAGAAAATGATAAGCCATCTAACCAAACTCAACTACCCGAACATTCCCAGGCAACCCCAAGCACCAATCTTCAAGAATCATCTACTGGAGAAGCCTCACAAAATCCCTATATTTCACAGGAGGGCCATGTAGGAGAGGCTGCGATCAAAACCAACTCAGGAGATGTCCCGATGGTTAAAGAGGAGGGCTTTGAAAGTCTATCCAAACCACCTGGATCGGCCGCTGATCCTGTCAATGGTTCAACATCAAGGGCAGACCTCAGAGACTCACCGTTAGCTGATGTGGCAAAAGCCACTTCTCGAAATGGCATATCCCACGGCCGGGGACCATCGCGAAACAGGTCATCTCGACTGACACCTCCATCTCGTTCCAGCCGCCAAGAGCGGGCATCACCGGCTAAGACACCGACAAATGCGGGACATATGCCTGAGACGGGACTAGAGACGAGGGAAGGTGAGATTGCAAGTCGGACATCTGGTCGGTTGTCCATAAAATCGAACAAAGGATCCCCTACGGGTCGGGTCTCCGTCACTTCTCATAAAAGTGCATCACCAAATAGATTGGTTCCTACGCCGAACAATGGAGGGCGCTCGTCGGTCGCCTCTCAAAAGAGTGATAAGTCTGGAAGGCTTTCGGTTGCATCTCGAAGGAGTAACAAGTCAGGAAGGCTTTCCGTAGCATCGAATAAGAGTAAACCGAACTCTAAAAACAACTCTCCGCTTCCCGGACAAACTGTCGCCAACGAGAAACATCCATCGGAATCAAATACGGAAGTTGGTGTACAAAACACAAGTAACCATAACGATATACAGAATACTGATCTTGAAGGCACAGGTGAAGCGCCGGTTAGTGATCATGGACAAGTTATTGCTGGTCAAAAATCAACGACTAGTGATAATTCCAAACCGGGGAGCACATCTCAAAATGAAACCATGGCTGATGAAAATTCAAAAAGTAAAGAGGATTCAAAAGCAAAAACCAAAAAGAAGTTCAAACACTGGTTGTTTTGAGAATCTGACATTAGTCTTTATCCTTACCTGATAAAAACAATAATGGTAGTAATGGTAATTCATCGTGCAAAATTATTGATAAATTACTTTTCTGAAATTGCAGATTTTTTTTTTTTAATTCTTGAATCTTTCGTTGCATAGTCACTGTTAATACCTCAGTCATACCAACGAGACCGACCCTGACAGACAACATACCGAACAAAACATTCCATTACATCCAAAGGCCAAGAATCGGCCGGTTTAGAGTCAATGTGGAGTCGGGATGGCGGTGTGACTGAGGTACAATAGTTACATAGTCATAAATCGACCACTACAACTGTTTGCAGAACAGCAGCTCCGTAGATTCTTCACTAAGCATAATACGTTGATTACTTATATTATAATATACAGTCAAACCTGCTTTAGTGACCACCTGTCCACAAAGACCACCTGTCTACAAAGACCACATTTTTTGTTTCCCTTGAAAATGGTTTCTCATTGAAACATGTACTAAAGGAACCTGTCTACAAAGACCACCTGTCTACAAAGACCACTTTTTTGTGTTTCCCTTGGGCGGTCGCTATAGACAGGTTTGACTGTACTTATTATAGTTATTGAATAAACAAAAACAATGCGGAAAATAATAGCAATCTTTTGTTTCATTCTACGTATCAATGAAACTAACTGTCAAGTTAATCAAGTAACATGAAATTCAGATAATAATTGTTAAAGCCCCTCTAAAGTGTTGGGAGCCCCACATTCACCAAAAAATTGATGGCAAAAATTCTCACTTCTGCAAAGATCCCCCCCCCAAAAAAAAAAATAATAATAATAAAATGTGTCTGAAGACAGTTATTGATTAAAGAATACATAATTTGGGTTTTCTGTCGTACGCAGAAAACCTAAATTTTGTATTCTTTCATCAATATTCGACTTCAAACACTTTTGTTTTGAAAATCCTTGCAGAAATGTGTTTTAAATGACATCCTCTTTTACATTATGATACAATAAATTAAAGTGAAAATTTGTCTTAAAATTTTAGGGGCTCCCAACACTTTAGAGGGGCCAGATACTATGTCTCTTTTGCAGCCAACATCAAGTTCTGTAGAATATTTAGTGCAGGAATCGTGAATATGTCATGAATGTCATATCTGTGAAATTTAAACGTTAGCAACGTCCTAGTATTCAAATTATGCAAAGAAACCCGTTTACTTTCTAGACTTCACTGTCAGAGACACTATTGAGTGGCTAACTGACTTTTTTTTTCTTTGGTAACAAAATACATAAAAATGATGAGCTTTAACAGGTACATGCAGCATTAATTTTGTCTACATCAATAACCCACTTCTTGTAATGGCCAAAATTAAATTGATTGAATCTTTGCGCAGTACAAAACATACGACCATTCGGTACAAGGGTCTGAAAATCAGACTATTTCTAACATGATTGCAATCACTAAAGTCGATTCGACAACTAATGCTCGTTATTTTCCCACTATAAGACATTTTCAAGCCCTTTCGTTTTGAGGGAAGTTCTAAATTAGTATTATCTTTCAAATGCCGCTGGAATTTAACCTTTTCATCTTTTAGCCTGCAAATGGGACATAGTACTTTTAAAGGATAACTATTAAACGGGATGAGAATGATGACTGTACCATTCTGTGACACAATGCAATAGTGAATGACTCTTCTCTGCCTTTTGTGGCTTTAGATTGTAATAACAGTAATGTAGCGAGATAAACAACTCCCCGTACTAATATGTTGAAGCCAGTCAAGAAATAGACCATGATTTAGGCTACCCAACGTCTTTTTATTTTTTGAAGTAGCATTACCCAGGGAGGTGGAATTTTAGACCTAATGCTTATGATATTTTCACCGTTGAGTATGCCATTTACATCATTTACATACAAGGGGGTGGGATGAAGGGAAATATACAGAAAGACGGGATGAAGACATGAAAGAGACTGAGAGAGCCTGAGAGAAAGAGGCCGGGGAGAGAGAGGAGGGGGCGCAGAGCGGGTAGAGAGATATATGAGCAAGAGAGAGAGAGATGAAGAGAGGGAGTGGGGTTTTGAGGGAGTAAGGGGTAGAGAGGGAAAGAGGGGGGGGGGTGGAAACGAGGGATGGATCGAGAGCCTAATTCTTTCTTTTTCTTTTTCTTTTCTTCTGTGCCATCCACTGAGCTGTAGAGTTATGCGTAAACTAAAGATTCAGTCTCTGACAACGACGGTTGTTCCCCTGAGACTACGTCAGGCTCCACTGACCGCCTATGTAACACAAATGTCAGTTTAATTAAAGAATTCCCCATACCAGACGGTATTTCCAAGTTCAGCGGTGCCAACGCGTCGATGACGTCATCCTTTTGATCCGGAAATCCACGAAAGTGGGTTCGAAATTTCCCGAAAGTAATTTTGTTCCGTCTCGACGTCTCACGTCTCCTCACTGAAAAATCATGTACAAGCTGTGATATTTTTTAGTATAGCACTCCGTAAGTCGGCTATCCTTGAGTCGGCTTGACTAACATCAAACATCAAACATGGACTTTCAGAAGATACTTGAGATGGCTTCCAATAATCAGAAAACTGCAGAGAAAAGGGTAGGTATTCGTATGTTCACTTGTTATGCGTTCCCATTTGCTTATTTTGGTGTTGTGTTTTTGGTAAGAATTGAATGGGAGCCTTACTGAGTACTCTGAGCTCTGCCATTTTGCCAGCCAGCGCCAGCCGGCTAAGATTTCATTTTAAAGTGATTCTGGAACAAGAAATATTGATGTATCCATGCCATTATGAGGCTTAAACCGTTATTCATATTCTGAAAAGGCCTTTTGCCGAAAATCTCTTAAAAATTTAAAGGAGAAACAATTTTTATCAACAACAATGTCAATGAACAACAAAGAACAAGCAAATTAATTGGGATTTGGGGTCTTACTTACTTGGATTTACTTGGATGTAGAGACGTAAAGCTTATAGCTTATTTGCCCCTCGTCACGTTGGGTAGTCTCTGATAGGGTGAAAACTTAAGTGGATGGGTTTTCCAGTGCCTCTCAACAACAGATTTGAATACATGTATATTAACACTAGTGGCAGAAACTGCGTCCTCTGGTAATGCATTCCAATTGTTTATGCTTCTAACCGAAAAGGAATTCTGCCTTAACTGTGATCTGCACCTTTGCTTTTTTAGTTTCATGCTATGACCTCTGGTTCTGCCACTGTCGTAAATCCGAAATAAGTTGTTTAGCTCAATTCGATCTAGTCCTCTTGAAATCTTATAGATTTGAATTAATTCAGCCCTTTGTCTTCTGTATGAGAGAGTTGGTAGTCTCAGAATCTTTAATCGTTCAGGATAGTCTAGATGGCGTAGATGGGGTAGGAGTCTAGTCGCCCTCTGTTGTACTTTCTCTATTAGATCTTCATCCTTTTTGAAGACAGGGGCCCATACAGAGTTGCAATATTCCATAGTAGGTCTTATAATGGCCTTATAAAGCTTGAGCCATCCTTTCTCATTTAAGGCTGTGAAAGATCTCTTAATCATGCCAAGTTTTACATTAGCCCTTTTGGCAACATCAGCCGCATGGGCACTGAAAGAGAGACTTATCAAAGAGAACTCCTAGGTCCTTCTCTTTTTCCTCAGACTTGACTTCTCGAGGACCATCTTCAGTTGTCATTTGATACCCAAAGTTCTGATTTCTTCGACCGTAGTGTACAACTTTACATTTGGACTCGTTAAATTTAAAATGCCACAAATTTGCCCATACCTTAACTGTATTTACATCGTCCTGAAGATCATCCGCATCCCTCTGCGAGTCTACTATACGGTACATCTTGGTGTCATCCGCGAATAGCTTCATGTTAGACTTGACAGATTCCGGTAGATCGTTGATAAAGCAGATGAAAAGGGTGGGGCCTAGTACACTGCCTTGCGGAATTCCGCTGCTGACTGGAAGCGACATGGATAGTCTTCCATTGACTATTACTCTCTGGGATCTACTTGACAAATAGGCCTCAATCCAGTTGAGTAGGCAACCACTAATGCCATACACTTTTAGCTTACAGAGAAGTCGTTTATGGGGGACACTGTCAAACGCCTTTTGATAGTCTAGGTAGATGCAATCAATGCTGTGTCCATCATCGATGTCCTTAGTCCAGTCCTCTAATACTTCTATTAACTGTGTAGAACATGATCTGCCACTACGAAATCCATGTTGATTGTCGCTTAGTAAATCTTCCTCCTCTAGATGCTGTAGTAAGACTTTACGTACCAGCTTTTCCATAATCTTGCATACCACTGCTGTCAAGCTAATAGGCCTATAATTAGAAGGATCATTCCTCTTTCCTTTCTTAAAAAGTGGTACTACAATGGCTTGTCTCCATGAGTCTGGAACTCTTCCTTCTTGCATCAGCTTTGATGAAGATGATTTGAAGTGGCATGCTTATTTCCTTGTGTACTTCTCTCAGAACTCTGGAATTTATTCCGTCAGGACCAGGTGATTTGTCAATGTTAAGTTTTGAGAGTAAGTCTTCTATATCTTGGACTTTGAATTCTATTACGCTCAACTCCACTTCAGTCCTCTTTTGAATGTTTGGCATTGAAGATAGATCTTCTACTGTGAATACACTTCCGAAGAAAGGGGTCAGATGCAGAGCTCAGCTCAGTCACTCCTACAAAGTACAATGCATGAAGTCTAACTGTAAACGGGATGGACATCATACCTGCAGACAGGTGTGAATATAGACTGGTAAAATACTCTACTACAACTAGATCTAGGGTGTCTGATCGCGCACCCGATGTTGTGTGCTAAAATCCTTCCCATAGAGATTGCACGCAGCCCTATGCAGTCTATGTGCATTACGCGATCATGCAAAATTGGTCAAAGTTTTATTATTAAGTCGAGATTCAAACCTTTATTCTTTGTGATCCTGAAGGTGATACTCAATAAATGAGGTGTCATATGGAAGAGCAGATTAATTCCAATATTTCCAGAGGGGCGTCATCTCGAAATTCTATAAATATCTTGGTCAAAACAGCTATTTAAACATTGTTTCCTGGCTAACTCCGAAATTTGCCACTTGTGAGATATGACGCCCCTGGCGATAAGTAGTCCCAGTCATAAGGAAAATATCCCTACACTTATTTTTTCGCTAGCCCCCAGGGATCACAAACAATTACAGTTTGAAAATACCCTTCCCCACATTTTTCGGATCAGCTAAGTAGGGAGGCGTGAGCTCCGCGCTGGCCGAACCCATGGTGAAGCGTAAAATCTGCACATGAATATGCATCGGGCCGCGTCTACAAACCGGAAGTGGGTGCCCATTGAAGACAATGGATTGCCGATCGCGCATCATTTAAGCAACACGCTGCACGCTTGCACGCGTATGTGTACGCTTGCATATTGCGCAATTCAGCTGTTGTGCTAAATTTAGCAAAACAACATAACTCTGCGTGTACGTCTTTTTCGTCGATATTTACAAAAAATGGATGAATATTGTAGGGAATTGAAGGGGCTGTAACTTTTGATAGAAACATCGGTGAGTCTTGAAATTTGAAATGTATTATTCTGAGTGAATAATCTTTTCAATTATCCAAACAAAATGGTGAAAAACGATCCAAAAGGGAAAATTGAAAAATCATTCAGACACCCTACTACAACATAACGTGGGTTATAAATGCATATCTTGAATCGTATCCATGTACCATTTTGGTACAATACTATATTATATAAAAATGAGTAAAATGGAAAGCCATTTTGTAAACTTACTTTTAAAGCCTTTTTTCTCCTCATTTTCGAGAGACGACTGCTTCGTTCCCTCCTGATATTGATAAAATCAAAAAGCTTGCTGTCTATCTCGCATGCGCAGATAGCCTGCCACTGGCCTGTGTTAACAACCGATCGCGTTCAACAGCAACGATAAACAACATGCGATGTAATCGTGCGTTGAGGTCTCCCTTCATTTTGAAAAGAACATCATAAAATTAGAAAATTGCGGAACATAGCTGAATACGGTTTGCCCAATCAGTGAGTTGTTAAATATATATCAATCGTGTCTCGGTGTCTGAAGTGCAATATGAGTACACTAACAATGTTCTTCTTTAAACTATCTTTCTCTGCAGCTCACAGAGACAAAGAGGTACAGCTCCAAGGTCCCACCTCCTAAGAAAGAACCAAGACCCAATGTTGATCCTGATGCAATAAGGGCCCGGATTGATCAGAAAGAGAAAGACAGACAACAAAAATGTAAGCAGTGTGCAGACAGGAATATTTTGATAATGCCCCCCCCCCCTGCAAATCACTTAGAATATCAATGCTTAATATGAATTCAACCTATTGGATTTTGTACTGCATGTTCCTTTTCCAGAAACGTGCACACATTTAATTTATAACTCTAATTCCAAAAAGGTAAGCTTGTGTTCTAAAATTTGTTCTTTTTCTTCAGTTCTTGGTATGTCTTTTCCTTTCTTCATTTTTGTCTCGCCTGCGTAGCAAAAAGCGAGACATAGGCGCCGCTTTTCCGGTGACGGCGGCGACGGCGACGGCGACGGCGTCAACATCAAAACTTAACCTAAGGTTAAGTTTTTGAATTGTTAATATAATTTTGAAAGTATAAGGTCCTATTAAATGAAACTTGGACTAAAGGGTTATCAAGTATCCCCAATCATGTGAGGAAAATTTCAGGTCA
The DNA here is from genome assembly GCA_037976565.1 of Mesocentrotus franciscanus. Classification (NCBI taxonomy): domain Eukaryota; kingdom Metazoa; phylum Echinodermata; class Echinoidea; order Camarodonta; family Strongylocentrotidae; genus Mesocentrotus; species Mesocentrotus franciscanus. The sequence continues at coordinate 11,699,582 of CP137684.1, forward strand.
CAAAGTCAAGGTCAAAGGTCATTTCAGGTCAACAAACTTAGACTATGTTGTGGCATCATCATCAAAAACTTAACCTGAGGTTAAGTTTTTGAATTTGTAATATAATTTTGAAAGTATAAGTTCTTATTCAATGAAACTTAGACTAAAGGGTTATCAAGTATCCCCAATCATGTGAGTAGAATTTCAGCCCACTAGGTCAAGGTCAAAGGTCATTTCAGGTCAACAAACTTAACTATGTTGTGGCATCAGGCTAAGATTTTTTAATTGTTATCATAATTTTGAAAGTATACATTCCTATTCCATGAAACTTGAACATAAGGGTTATCAAGTATCACCAATCATGTTATTAGTCTTTTAGGTGACAAAGTAAAGGTCAAATGTCATTTCAGGTCTGGAAACTTAGACTTTGTTGTGGCATCAACATCAAGATTTTGAAATTTTAGCATAATTTCAAAAGTGTTTGTTCAAATTCCATGAAACTTGTACCCAAGGGCTATCAAGTATCACAAATCATGTGACACAAATTCCAGGTCACAAAGTCAAGGTCAAAGGTCATTTTAGGTCAGTAGACTTGGATTATGTTATCAAAATTTAATATGAGAATTAATAAATAAATTGTTGTTATTTTTTCATATTTCATGAAAGTAAATATTCGAATCATTCGAGTACTTTCCCATGAATATTCTAATAGTAATTTTAGTATTCGATCCCAGGCCTAGTATGTACATGATCAGTTACAGCTAGGTGACAATATTGATGTTTGGATAATATATATTGGAGTATATCTCATAATAATGTTCTCATTATGCTAATGAGACGTGATGTGATGTAGATGGGTTCTACCTTCCAATTGTTTTTACACAAAGTGCTGAAAATCCTCTTTTCTTAAAAAGTTTATTAGATAACTTTATTTGTAAATTACTGACAAGCATTGAAACATTTGTAGTCTTACCCATACACTAAATCTCATTATATTGTATTCTTATGATACAGTAAATAATTATTCTGATGATTCGTAATCAATATTCACTTCAAAATGCTTATTATATTCAGAGGATTTCATTTTCGGGGGTCTGCAAATGGGCCACCCCGCCTATAAAAATAATGTCCCAACCTCAACTTTTCATCATATCGAATTGCGTAATGCCGAATTGCGTAATGCAGGCGAGACCACCGAGAGCGTTTCACTTGTTTGATTATTTTTGCAATCCCACAACTGTTGTAATGCCATTACATTTAGTTTAGATCAGGGAAAAAATTCGGGGGCTACTTTTCAAGCTCAAGTGCATGAAAATAGCACTCTAAAATATTGGTTTGCATTGAACTCTATGCAAATTGCCGGGGGCTCGTATTAGCATTTCCGGGGCTCTTTTGGGCATTTCAGGGGCTAAATCGCCCTGAGCCCCCATGAATTTTTTTCACTGGTTTAGATACATGTAAATACCAACTGTGTGAATACCACATAAAATTCCTTATCAACAAGTTATCATTATTGACTATGTTGGAACACTAAAGTTGATTCTTAAACTGTAGGAAAACCTGCAAAATTGGGTTTCTTGCAGGCTTTCTTGAGTACATCATTTCCTAGGAGATTCAAATAATTGTAATTCCCCTTGTGAACATAGATTAACAACTGTTTATATTCTCTCACCTATGTTCTTTCTGTCTCCCTCTCTCCCTCTATCTTCTTGTCTCTCCCTTCTGCTCCCCCTCTCTCTCTCTCACTTTCCCTTTTTCTCTCTCTCTCTCTCAAACACACTTGCAATCCACATATGTGGACCTTTTAGTGATAGATGAAGACCGTGCGAAGAAGGAAGGAGCCATAAGACAGGTAGAGCTTGATCGAAAACTAGCTGAAGAGAAGCGGAACAATCGGAGGTCCAGGAAATCTAAAACTTTCCATGATCCTAAGACCAAAAGGAATCCTTCTGCGTCTTCCAGAGAATCCTCAAGAAGAGCAGAGCCATCAGGATACCGGGATAAGGAGCATGAGGTCGTCCATAAAACTTTCATGCATAAAGTGGAGAAGAATTCTGAGAGACATAGAGAGAAAGTAGCTAAGAAAGAGAAGAAAGAAATGGAAGTGAGGCCTTCAAAACCTAAGCCTACTAAGAAGCCTCCGCCTGCTGCGAAGAAGCCGATGAGCTATGAGGAGCTCTTGAAGTTTGCGGAACAACAGAAGACAGGTAATTCTTCAAACAGAGATGGAAGGATCGAAGAAGAGGAGGAGGAGTCAGAAGAGGAAGAATCAGAAGAGGAAGAATACGAAAGCAGACCTAGGGGAAGAGATAACAGACCTTTAGACAGGAGCAGGGAACAGGGTAGGAATCCAAAAATGAAGGAGAGGTTAAAAGAGGAGAGGCTTAAGAAAATGGCAAATGGGAACACTCGAAACAATATACTAGAGAGACATGGTAGATCTCCACAAAACTACAACAATGATAGGAAAAGACCATCACAGGGTGTTGTTAAAGATAGCAAAGGCCACAGACATTCTAGCGAAACTGAGAGAAATATTGTGAGAAAGGCGAATGGGCAAATGAATACAGGCGGAGTGAGGAAAGAAGGGAGGCGATACTTCTAGGAAACCTGCAGGGGATAGATTTGGGGATGACAGAAGAAAAATGAATAATGGTAGCAATGTGCCTTCGAGATCGGGTGAGAAACAAGTGAACAGGACAGGAGAGCGTCCAGTATCTAAGATTAGCAGGAGTGGTGACAAACGACCGGTGAGACCAAGTGATACACACTCAGGGAGAACAAGCGATAAACTACCTCGAAGACCAGATGGGAAGTTACCCTCCAGGCCAGGACAGAGACCAGGAGAGAGACCACCAGGAAGAACCGAGTCCAGACCTGAATCTAGACCTGATTCCAGAGCGGTTTCTGGCAAGCCATCTAGACCTGATTCCAGAGCGGTTCCTAGCAAATCATCTAGACCTGGTTCTGGTAAACCATCTAAACCTGGTTCTGGTAAACCATCTGGACCTGTTCCCAGCAAGCCATCCAGACCAATCCAGCACCAAGATGGAAGAGCTAGAGATCATCCTAGACCGGTGAATCATGACAGGGAGAGACCAAGGCCTTCAGGCATGGGACCGCCGAGGGGGCCAGAAGTCACAAGAAAAAGACCAGGTAATACTTTGTGCTCTACATTACATAATAATCCAGCGACATTTGCGTAAGGATTTATTTCATCAAGAATATAGGGCTAGGGTTAAAATTGCATTTGGAATCAGGTTAGGTTTAAGGTTTAGTTAGGGTTAGGGTGAGATATACATGTACACTGTACATGTACATGTACATTATTATTGTTGTTGTCATTGTCGTTGAGTTGTTATTTGTATTTATTATAACTACTATGTAGTAGTAGTAGTAGTAGTAGTAGTAGTAGTAGTAGTAGTAGTAGTAATTTTATTTTGTCAGCACATACATGTATAGGGTTAAGTTTAGGATTGCAATTGGGTTTTATGCTAGGTTTAGCATGTGTCTTTTAACCAATATATCTTGTACACAAAATTATGACATTTTACTCCTCCTTGTGCAAGTGCTTACGAAATATTATGTGCTGGACAATCGCTACAATGTTCTCTTTATGTTTAGTTATGAAGTTGTAAAGGATTTTGCCCTCCTCCCATTTCTGATAGTTTTGTACAGTAGATGAGAAATTTGCAGCCCATGTACATGTGCATGCTTCAGACATTTTACTAATCCCAGCAACAATTACAATTTTAAATATTGTCAAGAAAGTTTTGGCTGGCACCAAGTAAATAATGATCGCATGCTTGATCTTGTAATTGAAGATGAGTCAGAAAAATCTAACATTCAAAGCTACTATCCTAATGGTCAACTGATGAATATTAATAAATCAGAATAAGTCAGGAGAGCTGAGGTATTTGTGTCCAGTTCATAGTGACTGTGCCATGGACCAGTGATGGGCTGATGGTAAAGTCGCTGCCCAGCAAGCAGTAGATGACAGGTTCGAATCCCACTGATTTCAAGATTTGTGTGTGACTTGTAATCAATTACAAGATCCTTATTTACTGGGTGCAAGCCAGACATTTATTTACAATAATTTAGATTACTCCCAAGAAGCGTAACATTCAATTACAATTTTGTTTTGTTTTCTACGACAGCTAAGCCACCCATTATGCATGTTAAGCGAGGGCGTATTATGGTCAGCGATAGCGAGGAGAGCGACTATGATGATGGCGACGGCTTCATCGATGATACTCCGTTGGAGGAGAGCGGGGGATCTAATGTCTCAAGTTATATCAAGGAAATCTTTGGATATGATAAATCAAAGTGAGTCTTTTATTTCTCGGATATTATATAGTGCTCATCTCCATGGCGATTAAAGCTTGTTTACATACATGTATACTGCAGCTGTTTAACTGCCAGGCTATTTAAAGCATATGTAAATATACTGCACCTTCCCTTTTTTTGATCGACACAGATACAGTTAACAACTAAATTATTTGTAGCCCTTGTAAATTTTGTGTTTTTTGTGTTTTTTGGTAAAGACTGGTTGAATAAGGGCCTTTGTTGAATACTTTGAGATGCAAGCATTAATATGTCATATTCTCAAGAAACATAAATGATGACAAATTAATTTTTCACATTCTTCAAAAATCACAAAGCTTGGTAAGGTTATGAATAATTTAGTTTACTGTAATTGAGTATCTAAAGGACCATTGTTGTGCACAGTCACCATTTCATCACTCATTTGCCATTCATTTAGTAATGTAACATTGGGTACAAAAGAAAGCCTGAATCTTGCCTGCCGTGTGCGTGGTACACATTAACATAATCCGTCTCTCTGTGCAGATTTGACTTTATTTCTATTGTTGTATTGATTTCTAACAGGTATGGTTATGAGAGCGATTATGCTTTACGAGCCATGGATGCCAGCTACAAAGATATTCAGAGGGAAGAAGCAAGAAGGTAATTATTATTTATCATCATTATCTTTTCAAAATATATTTGACCATGTGTGCATGTGTAGAACGATCCCTCCTTAACATCATATGGAGAAGACAACTTCAGTTTGTTGGCATATTATGAGAAAAGAAGGCACAGACAAGAGGTCCTCTTGTCTTAGAGGATACTGATAGGAAAAATTGAGGGAAAGAGAAGCAGAGGGAGACAGGGCATCAAATCCATGGTTAACTTCATCGAGCTGACTGGTAATAGAAGTAATGTCACATTACAAAGAACCAGAGATAGAAGTAGATGGAAAGCCTTGATCGCCAAAGTCTGAAACAGACAAGGCACCTAGCAATCAAGCAAGCGTTGTACCATCGAGAGGTGGACATACATAAATAGGAACTGCTATTTTCTATCCCAAAGCCAACGCATGATTCGAATTTGCCATGATAGAAATCTGAAAGAAGAGGTGTCCATTTATTATTGATACATTTCATATTTTCTAACCACAGTAGTATAATGCTGGCCCAGTTTTTACATCTCAAAGTATTTTGTATCCACTGAAAAGGGCTCAGTGATAGTCATAATAATAATAATAATTATTATTATTATTATTATTATTATTATTATTATTATTATTATTATTATTATTATTATTATTATTATTATTATTGTTCAGCTCTTTTAAAGATTCAGTACATGTACTTGTCATGTGACTATATTTTCAAAGACATTGTCCAGAAGCAATTTGGAAGTGTTGATTATGTTGTACATATGAATTGATGCACACACTATATAGTGTACGATTCTGGAATGATGAAAATGAAAAGAAATTGATTCAATCCTCTTGAAATTCATGTGAACTGTACACAGAAATGGGTATTTGGGGCTACAGCCACACGCGGCATGAGTGTTTGGTCCAAACTTTTCAGCAGTTTTGCATCATTTTGAACGTGATCACATTTGAAGAGAAATCCTTTTCAGGGGATATGTCTACTATGTTATTCTTCCAAACTGACGTGAAAAGAATGAGAAAGCTTACAAAATATTGTTCATCTTTCAAGAAGCAGTACATTCTACTGAGCTTGAAGATAAGCTTGAGTTCTGGTAATGATAGAAAATAAATTCTCACAGAATCCAACAAAACTTACACTGAATGTTCAAGACTACATAAAATATATATAAATGACATGTGCCAAACGATTTTGGTAGAAAATGTATAGGGGCTGAGTAATGAGCATAGAAAGATAAGGAAATCACCATGTGCTTAACACAGGTCACTATGTGCAAATGACAGTTGTGGTTTTTATTGAAGATGATTTCCGGCAAGTTTTTGTGAAGTTGTTTTTATTTTACTGGTTCGAACACTCAGTCTACTGCAGGATCAGGATAAACAATCCAGAATGAATTATAGCCATGTTCTCTTGACATACGATGCCCATACCAGAGCTCAAGATTAATTAGCTTTAAGTAAGGACTATTTTTATTATTTCTTCCCATTTTGCATCTTTTTTTTCCTGCAGTTCCCGTCTCGGCATGTTGGAGGACTTGGAGGATATCAGGAGAGAAAAAGAAGAGATGAAGAGGAAGTCCATGAAGAAGGCAAAGAAGAGGTGATAGAGGGAAGAAAAGATGACCATAGGTGGTGGAACAAGTTACGAGACTGAATATTGACAAATTAGATCATGCATAACATGTGTAACATCCATTCAGTAGAATTATAGCCTGGTCAGATCTCACTGATAATAGTAACGATAACCATATTGATAAGTCATTACCAAATCACTCCCCTGTTGTATCGTTGGAATGAATTTGAGGTTGTTGTCTTCGGACCTTGTCATCTTATGCTAATGAACCTTCCTCAAAGATTTTATTGTCTTGTTAGGATTGCTCGGCCACCATATTTTTTAGGACAGATTTTAATGATAGCATCTGTGAACAAATAAATGCACTCCTTCGATGTGATGTCACTTGCTAATGAATGGAAGGAGGAAGTGCCCATAGTGTTCGATTGACAAAACCACAGTGATTTTATTGTTTGGTACGACCAGTTTATTGTTTGGTACGACCAGTTTATTGTTTGGTACGACCACTTTCTTGTTTGGTATGACCAGTTTATTGTTTGGTACGACCACTTCCTTGTTTGGTACGACCAGTTTATTATTTTCGTTGTGGTCTGACAAAGCTTTTAGGTTCAACCATCTGCCATGGAAGTGCATAATGTCCTTTACAAAGTTTCACTTGTGACCCAGAATAACATAGAACCAGGCCTTTGTGCTTCTAATAGACCTGTTAGTACATGGTACAAATGACCCTAAATATTCCATGGTCTTTTAGAAATATGGAAAGATGCTTCTTTCTGCACCCACCAAAGTACATGAACAACTTTTTTTTACCCTTTGAAAAAAAAAGCTACATGTATTATCGTGGACTGTTCTTTGGTGCATGAAGTGAATTGTCTCGCTTGATGGATTCTACAATGAGGTACAAATTTCCTTCTCCTTCTTTGGAAGTAAGGTTCTCGGTGTAACTTCATACTTTTATAGTTGTGCAGTTATATGAACAGTGCTGTTGAAGATCTCATCTATGTGCGGTTAAAGCCCAAGTCCACTCCAAAAATAACTTACTTTCAATAGAACCAGAAAAATCAGACAAACCAATCACAAAAAGTTTGAGCAAAATCGGATAACTAATAAGAAAGTTATGAATTTTTAATGACATGAAAAACTTTGAAAATCACTACACAAATTGGCAACTCACTCATGAGTCTGTGACGTATGGTCCTCACTATCCACTAATTATTTTCTGTATATTGATAATATAAATTTCCTATTTTCACCCTAAGAATCTTATTTCTTCACACCAGCATCCAAGTTAGATTGTTAGTAATATGTTTTTGTGTGGATGCACAAATAAAGAGTAATTTTTGTCCAGTTAAATCATGAAAATATTGAATTTTTATAAACTATTTATATAAAAATCAACAATTATATCCGATATCCGATTCTTCAAAATTCATCAAAGTTTTTGGGATATGTCATGCACGCAATATGATACAAATCATATAACCTGGGCAAAGGCATGGGGAAATCAAGTTTTGGGGATAAAAAGGGAAATTAATGGGATTAAACTATGTAAAGCAATTGATAAGTTGTGAGGACATGACGTCACAAACTGATAACCATCTTGGCAATTTGTGTTGTGATTCTCATTGTTCCATAGTTTTACATACTTTTTCAAAAATTCATAACTTTCTTATTAGTTATCCGATTTTGCTCAAACTTTTTTTGATTGGTTTGTCTGATTTTTCTGCTTTTATTGAAAGTAAGTTATTTTTGGAGTGGACTTGCCCTTTAAAAAGAACAGGTGCAGTCATAGCACAACTATTACTCTCTTCACCTCAGTCTTAAAGGGAGATGGTGATCGGTTTCCATGTGCAGAAGGTCATAATTCACTGACACGAGGTTTGGTGGAGATTCCATTAATGGATGTACAAGTCTCGCACACCCAGAACCCATGGCCCTATTAAGAAATACCCCCTAGTCTTTGGGTATAAAGGGAAGCGTAAGATAATGACCTTACCATATGGAGGATGGGTGGAAAAAGCAGAGCATTTAATAAGGCCTGTTGGTCATTAAACTGAAGGCTAATTGACAACATCTAGCTGTTATTGGGTAAATAACCAAATTGTGTCAAATTCCCCATGAGAGCCCGCTACTATGTGTCTTTAAAGCTGGCTACTGAGGTACAGGTGAATGTGTTTGCAGGGACAACATTCCATAGTCTGATGGCATCAAGAAAGAAGGTTTTCCGATGAGTACAAGTACGAGCATATGGAACATGTATCTTCTGTTGATGGCCACGGAGGGACGTGGAGACTTGATTGAAAATATTGTGCATATTGCATCTCAGAGCTTGCTTTAAGATTACCATGCAAATGGTTTGGCTCTAAATCTTGCTTTTATTGTAAAAGAAAGTTGATACTTACATGGTCTTTGCAATTTTATTATTAAAGTATTTCATTCTTCACATTGTGATATAATGTGTTGATTATCTTGAACATATTCTACAAAGTAATATATTTATCTTGCCAGAAAGAGAACTCTATTTTTCATTTTGAATCGAACACAAGGTACATGTCACATCTCCATTAGTTTTGACAAATGCGTTTCTTCTTGCAATTTTAAATGTAAGCATCCTGTATTTGAACAAAGGATGAGTGTTCTATATTTTCTTTTTTCTTTTTTGTTGTTATTTCTGTAATTGTGTTTTTAACAAAATGTTTGACTATATGGCTGTCAATAGGAGTTCTACTTAATCCTGGGTCTTAGAGTAGCTATTGGAAGTAACTAAATGCAATTTTAGATTTTGCATGTTAATGAAAATAATGCCTAATACGTTTCTATTTTTCAGTTAGAACATTTAGGAAAAGATTAAATTGATTCATTTTGGTGCTATGTTCAATGAATTTTCTTCAAGTTGTCAACTTTGACCTTTGAGCAAACAGTGCCTTATGCTCTGTGCTACTTTGTTCATGTAAGAATATTACAAATGTTTAATCTTACTTTCAAACGAAAGAAAAGTGACTAAATTAAGCATAATTCTTTCAGAAGAAGATTTCAACTTCTTTACTATTTGTGTGTCGGTTTAGCAAACAACTAAAAAATGAACTTAGTTGCTTCTTTATTTTTAATCATACCAACTTTTTTTGAGTATTTGCAGTTATGATGTCCATAATACATTGGATTGAATTTGCATCAAAGCTTTTATAAATAAAAGAAGGAAGGAAGGAAAGAAAGACACACAGACAGACAGAAAAAAAGGAAAGCAAAGAAAATAAAAACTTGGTAGTCCAACTTTGTCTGTACATGTGGCTATAAAGATGCCTTTATTTGGTTATTCTCTTTATCATGTACATGTCATTGATATAGCGTTTCATAACCAGTTTGTTTTTATTCAATCTAAGTTGATGCATACCAATGACCAGCAGTCTTTTAAAATTAATAACGTTTGTTTTGTTATCAATTACTTAAGATTTGTTTGTTTAATCTAGGGTCATGTTATAAGGGGGAAAAAATACCTTTGCTTTTGCTTTTTTTTCCACGTGAAATTGATCTAGGCAAATGGTTTTCAAGGAAGCAGATTTTGGGATTTGGTATTTTTCCAAAATAGATGCTTAAAAACACACTTTCTTTTTATCATTGTGAATGACTCTAGAAGTTATTGAAGGACAGTGTTGGGCTTGAGGATTTAATGTTTTTGGATTTGGGGCCCAGCCCGAGATGTATGTATTCATTTCAGTGTACTTAGTTAAGCATGATTTAAGTTAAGGCTTTGGTATAGAGTTGCATGTGTCAGCTCCTCCTCCTTTTGATTTCTATACATTTGAGTGTAAATGTGTTTCAAAATGAATGAGGACAAACAAAACTCTTTCTCCTTTAGCACTGTATCCGTTGAAGAGGGTTATACTTGCTGCTATATTTAATGTTGGAATAGTTGTACCCATAGCGTATTGAGAGAGATAGTTGTGACACCCGCAGCTATGCATACTCGAGATGGGTCATAGGTTAGACCATGTTGCTCCAAAAAGTTTCCCTCCCATAGAGATTGTAAGTGGGAGGGAACTATTTTGGAGCTTCATGAAATGACTGACTATTCAGAAGCAACTTCCGGTGACCTAGCTATCTCTCTAAAGTAGCTATGGTTTTACCCATTCAGGGTTTTAAAATAGGCCTTTAAAATGATAATCCCCTATTTTACATAATGAGCTAAGTGTGTGCTACTAAATTTGATTCCACGTTTTAAACAATGTGTGACTATAAACTTATAAAGCTGCCATTCCATTCTGAAATGATTTCTATAATTCCCCTATTTCCCCCCTTTCTAATTTGTCTTTCTTTCCATTTTGCTTTGGTCCCATGTTTATTAATTTCTATTGTGACAGGGTCCCACTTTATATCTTTCCCTCTTTTTTGTCACTAAACAAGTATAATAGCTATTCGTGGAGAACAATGATTTCGAATTGCAAATGTTTGAAAACTGATGGTACAGTTATCATTGGGCTGTTATGTATTTTGAAAATATTGAATTAAGTAAATATTATATTATATCATATTTTATATCTTACTCTGTGAACCAAATGGATGTCATTATAAGTTCTTCTTTTTTTCTTCACCATCTGGTATTCCTCTTTCCTTTTTTTGGTATTAGAATGAGATTTTCTGAAGATGTTTATCGTTTTGAATGATAACTTTTTGTGTGTGCAAAAGCAATGCATTGAGTAAAAAAATAATAGTTAATGTAAACATTGCAGTATGTCGCATAATGATGTTTTTTTTCTCTCTTAATGATTTTCTTTTTACTGTATTTTCGTCATTTAAAAGGCAATATCGGTGAGAGTGCATATATTTTCTTTGCCCTTTTTTCTGCTGTTGTCCATTTGCCTTTAGCCAATTATTATTTCATGCTTTAGCCAACCATTTGTGCAATTAAATTGATTCAACAAATAATTAATTGCTGAATTCAGGATATGTTTTTCTCTCTCTCTTGGTTTGTAGTGAATGTGTGTACCTGCTTTAGCGACCACCTGTATAGAAAAAACACCTGCCTATAAAGACCACTTTTCATGTTTCCCTTATGCGGTCTCTATATACAGGTTTCACTGTACTTTGCTTGTGAATCGTTTTCCCTTACATACAAATGAGAGAGTGGAGAGATAGACAATGAATGGGGAGGGGTACATCGGATGTAAGGAAGGGAGGGAGGAGGAGGATGGACAGAAGGAAGGGAAGGAGAAGGATGGAAAGAAGGGAGGGAGGAGGAGGATGGAAAGAAGGAGGGAAGGAGGAGGATGGAAAGAAGGGAGGGAGGAGGAGGATGGAAAGAAGGAAGGGAAGGAGGAGGATGGAAAGAAGGGAGGGAGGAGGAGGGTGGAAAGAAGGGAGGGAAGGAGGAGGATGGACAGAAGGGAGGGAGAAGGAGGGTGGAAAGAAGGGAGGGAAGGAGGAGGGTGGAAAGAAGGGAGGGAGGAGGAGGGTGGAAAGAAGGGAGGGAGGAGGAGGAGGGTGGAAAGAAGGGAGGGAAGGAGGAGGATGGAAAGAAGGGAGGGATGAGGAGGGTGGAAAGAAGGGAGGGAGGAGGAGGGTGGAAAGAAGGAGGGAGGAGGAGGAGGGTGGAAAGAAGGGAGGGAAGGAGGAGGATGGAAAGAAGGGAGGGAGGAGGAGGATGGAAAGAAGGAAGGGAAGGAGGAGGAGGATGGAAAGAAGGGAGGGAAGGAGGAGGATGGAAAGAAGGGAGGGAGGAGGAGGATGGAAAGAAGGAAGGGAAAGAGGAGGATGGAAAGAAGGGAGGGAGGAGGAGGATGGAAAGAAGGAAGGGAAGGAGGAGGATGGAAAGAAGGGAGGGAGGAGGAGGGTGGAAAGAAGGGAGGGAAGGAGGAGGATGGACAGAAGGGAGGGAGAAGGAGGGTGGAAAGAAGGGAGGGAAGGAGGAGGGTGGAAAGAAGGGAGGGAGGAGGAGGGTGGAAAGAAGGGAGGGAGGGAGGAGGAGGGTGGAAAGAAGGGAGGGAAGGAGGAGGATGGAAAGAAGGGAGGGATGAGGAGGGTGGACAGAAGGGAGGGAAGGAGGAGGATGGAAAGAAGGGAGGGAGAAGGAGGGTGGAAAGAAGGGAGGGAAGGAGGAGGGTGGAAAGAAGGAGGGAGGAGGAGGGTGGAAAGAAGGGAGGGAGGAGGAGGAGAGTGGAAAGAAGGGAGGGAAGGAGGAGGATGGAAAGAAGGGAGGGATGAGGAGGGTGGAAAGAAGGGAGGGAATGAGGAGGATGGAATGAAGGGAGGAGGAGGAGGATGGAAAGAAGGAAGGGAAGGAGGAGGATGGAAAGAAGGGAGGGAGGAGGAGGGTGGAAAGAAGGGAGGGAAGGAGGAGGATGGAAAGAAGGGAGGGAGGAGGAGGGTGGAAAGAAGGAGGGAAGGAGGAGGATGGAAAGAAGGGAGGAGAAGGAGGGTGGAAAGAAGGGAGGGAAGGAGGAGGGTGGAAAGGAGGGAGGGAAGAGGGGTGGGAAGAAGGGAGGGAGGAGGAGGAGGGTGGAAAGAAGGGAGGGAAGGAGGAGGATGGAAAGAAGGGAGGGATGAGGAGGGTGGAAAGAAGGGAGGGAAGGAGGAGGATGGAAAGAAGGGAGGGAGGAGGAGGATGGAAAGAAGGAAGGGAAGGAGGAGGATGGAAAGAAGGGAGGGAGGAGGAGGGTGGAAAGAAGGAGGGAAGGAGGAGGATGGAAAGAAGGAGGGAAGGAGGAGGATGGAATGAAGGGAGGGAGGAGGAGGATGGAAAGAAGGAAGGGAAGGAGGAGGATGGAAAGAAGGGAGGGAGGAGGAGGGTGGAAAGAAGGGAGGGAAGGAGGAGGATGGAAAGAAGGGAGGGAGGAGGAGGGTGGAAAGAAGGGAGGGAAGGAGGAGGATGGAAAGAAGGAAGGGAGAAGGAGGGTGGAAAGAAGGGAGGGAAGGAGGGTGGAAAGAAGGGATCGAGGGAGGAGGAGGATGGAAAGAAGGGAGGGAGGAGGGTGGAAAGAAGGGATCGAGGGAGTAGAGGTGGAAAGAAGGGAGGGAAGGAGGAGGATGGAAAGAAGGGAGGGAGGATGGAAAGAAGAAAGGGAAGGATGGAAAGAAGGAAGGGAAGGAGAAGGATGGAAAGAAGGAAGGGAAGGAGGAGGATGGAAAGAAGGAAGGGAAGGAGGAGGATGAAAAGAAGGGAGGGAAGGAGGAGGATGGAAAGAAGGAAGGGAAGGAGGAGGATGAAAAGAAGGAGGGAAGGAGGAGGATGGAAAGAAGAAAGGGAAGGATGGAAAGAAGGAAGGGAAGGAGGAGGATGGAAAGAAGGAAGGGAAGGAGGAGGATGAAAAGAAGGGAGGAAAGATGGAGGGCGGAAAGAAGAAAGGGAAGGATGGACAGAAGGATGGAAAGTAGAAAGGGAAGGAGGAGGATGGAAAGAAGTAAGGGAAAGAAAGAAGGCAGTATAGGAAGCGAGTGCAGAAGAGAGGGAATAGGTGAGAGAGTGGAATGGAAAGGAAAGAGAATAGACCGAGGGAGAGAAAAATGGTAGGAAGGAGGAAAAGAATCATGGTGAGAAGAGAGAAGTCAAGCGGAAGATAAGGAATAAGATGAATAAGAAAGGAGGGGGGTAAGCAGTGAGGAAAACACAACTAAACCTCGTGATGTATTGGATGTAAAAATGATTTATTGCCTCTTAGTCATTAATGATTATCTCAAGGAGAGATTATGTGGCAATGCACGAATAAATGAAATATAGAACACTGTAGAAAATTGTACTCACGAATAACATTTGATGTATTTCAAACATTTTCCCATACATTTATTTTATACTTATTGGATGGAAATTAATACGGCTACATGAAACACGACAAAAAGGAAAATGTTGGGAGCACAATATTTGTGAGTATGTCCTATAAATTCCAGCCCACAGCAAAAATAAATTAAGCCAATTTTGCCTGCTTTCACGACTCATTTTCAGCAGATAATGAAACCAAATGACGGAGCATGACAGACAAAACTTTGATAATTATATTCTAAACGTTGGTGGCAGTCGTCAATCTTTGTAAGCTCTTTCTGTAGATGTCAACCCAAAGCAGTTTAAAAAAAAAAAAAAAAATGGGTCACTCTTAGTCCATCTTAAAAATCAATAGAAGACACAATGAAACCTTATTACAACATTTATTGTACGTTATCAATTTTTTAAAGCTAGTCCTGTAGATTTGAACCCAAAACAGTAGCTGATCTTCATGATAACAGTGTATGTACATGCAGACATAATTTGCTTGCGAAGATAACCCACTTTTAACCGTCTCAGAACCCAGGGAAGAACATGACAGACACAATATTCGATTTTTACTACAAAGTTTGTTAGTCGTTGTCAATTTCCGCAACATTTCCTTGTAAATGCCAGCCCAAAGCTTTGTAAATAATAAATCGATTACTCTCTAAGATGGCCCACTTTTAGCCGATCTTGAGCCCAATAATAGATGACACAGTCCTGATCCTTATTACATAAGTTGGTATCCGTTGTCAATCTTTGCAGACTTTTCTTCCAAATCCCAGCCCAAAGCAGCGTAAATATAAACAGATTGCTTACTAAGATTCCACACTTCTAACCGATTCTGAATCCCGAGAACGTGGTGAATCTGTAGTGGCTGCTGTAAAGTTCGCGGCCATCGTAAAGCTGAAGCCAAACCAAGTCTCCGTAGTTGAGACTGAGGATGATGCTGTTTGTCGTTGAGTCTTCCGTGTCGGAGCTTCCGTAGTCGATCACCGCTGCCTGGTGATCACCTATCAAAATAAATAGTCGATTGATTTACATCACACGATCGCAAAGACTTTCGAAAAATCAGCCTAAGGAAATTTCAAATAGCCTTGCCCGTCACCTTTTGAAAATTGCCCACATAACAATATATCACATAATCCGAGCATAATTTCTGTGGGCAGTAAAAAAAGGCATTTAAATTGCCCTTGAATTGATTTCATGAAAGGCTTTGCGATCATGTTGACTGGTTGATTGATCAATTGATTGATATTTTGACAGACTGTTCGATTGATTGGTACTTTAATTGATCAAGCGTTGGTTGATTGATTGTTCACTGTCTCGTAGCCCTATACGTCACACCTAAGAAAGCAAGTACATGCTTGTAGATACGTAACCAGTGTCCCTACGGCAGTAGATCCTTTCCCAGGGATGTAGTTACTGAGGACAATGTCTTACCAAAGAGCATTTTATTTGGTTTTGAATCTGGGACCTTGTTACAAGACCGCTAGACCCTGTTCTTTTTACCCCTGAGCCTTCGCGATTTTATTTGAATTGATTGATCGGAACTGGAATTATCTTCTTGCGATTTACAATGTACCGTAGTCAACGCTGGTCTTTATAAACTGTAGTCACGATGACCACGAACCTCTAATAATTAGGTTTTGAAGAAGTAGCTTAAACATTTCTTTTTGACGATAAACATGGAATACTATTTCTTTAAAAATTAGCCAAATTACGGAATCGAAGGATAATTGACAAAGTAGTCATGATACTTGATAGTAATGTTTGTGACTCACCATTAAGTAGGATTTGTACCAGGAAAGTTTGTTGTTGATGACTTGTATACGTTGATGGTGAAGAAGTAGAGACCTGTAAGTATTGAAAACACAAATACAAACAGCAGCTTGTTTATATACACCATTAAAAAAAAGCTGATCCGATTGGAGGGTCGTGGCCGAGTGGTTTAAGGCGCTTGACTGGAGATGCGAAGGTCGAGGATTCGAATCTCGACACGACACTAATATCCTTTGGCAAGATATTAACCTGCACTTGGGTACCCGTTAGGATGCGACCGTCATTGTTGGTCAAACAGTTTTTGAGCGTCAAGTAACGCCTGGCTGGAATGCTCACCAGGGAGTGGAGATTGTGCACACAGTGTGTGCGGGCAAGCACTGAATCCAATGACCGGGGTAATAGTATATCTGTAAAGCGCTTAGAGACATTGTATTAAGCGCTATATAAGCGAAATATTATTATTATATTATTATATGAGTCTATATGGCCTACGGTGCTTATAATATAAGCCCCACTGCACTACTTGTAGCCACTTGCGCCTTCTATATAGCAATACAATGCCTAATCGGTACCCGTTGGTCCCTTGTGGTCCCCTTTTCTTATGTTAAATGAGAGCTGATTTGACGAGATAACCGCCTGTCAGTGACCACGCAGGAGGTCTAATCCCTCCTGGCCAAACTAGTGCAGACAGGCTTTAAGTTCTCTGATTTTTCTTGTTTCCGACAAAGCCAAGTAGGTTTACTCTTTATCAGTTTTGTTAGTCTTATAGTTTGTTGAATGAGATAGTACGTTAGCCATTTTAGAGGAAGGTGTTCTTGATTGGCAGTGTATTTCATGGAGTCTCAGATGCTATGTTGCTCATGAATTTGGCCCGGAATAATTTGCATTACTTCTTTTGATGAAATGATTGTGACAATATGATTTCTGATAGATAAAGTTCATATCTTCTCAGAACTTAATTGTTTATTCTGAAGAGTCATTTATCAAGAAAAGGCTTAGAAGATATAAACTTCATCCATCAAGAATAAATCATAATGTCATAATCAGTTCATAAAAATGGGTAAGGAATATTATTACTTGAACTTTATGGGCAACTACTGGAAGCTCCGTACGTCCATGGTTGGATCTATGACCGCGCTCGCTTACGCGTGTCACAACTATATAATTATGTCATGTGACATGTCAATGCGCTATGGTCTAACCTGGTAAGGAACAGTTGAATTTCCCGGTGTTGATATCAAAATCATCATGTACGTTGACGAAGACATGCTGGAAGGTGACGGTTACCGCCCCGTCTGTCGCGGTCAGGCCCGACGTCCGAGCGACGGAGAAGGCCGACGTTCCCGATCCGGCTGTGTTACGTTGCTGCGGTTGAGAGTCGCAGTTGCAAACCCCATCAGCACCGGGTTCGCCGTTGTCACCTTTATATCCACGGGACCCTTTTGGACCTGCGGTAGAACAATAATTTAGTCATTATGCATGCAGTAGCGATTCTTCGAGCCCACCCGAGGATTTTTGCGAGGCACATGTAGAAAATGAATGCAAGAACCCCAAGCCTCCAGCCCCATATAAAGCATTGAGGGGCATTGGAAAGACGATTTTTTTTTGGGGTGCATAGGGGTACTAGTCTTAATCGGAAAATGAAATGTGAGTTTACAAGGCTACCGATTAGAGGTACGTGGGTGCTGGATAGTTTGCAGGCATAAACCTTTGTCAGTCGCTGTGCGTAACAGTGTCTGCATTCTGAGACTAGGCTGAAAGTATACTGCATATAGGCTCTGTACTTTAGCTGTTCCTGATACGGCCGGAGACTGACAGAGCTAGGCTCTGCTCAAAGCTTTAGGAAATGTGGTACAGTATCAAATTAGAGTCTGTGCCTGCAAACTAGGTTTCGCCCCTGCTTACCTTCCACCCCAGGAAATCCTTGATCTCCTTGGGGTCCATTTCTGCCGGTGTGCCATGTTTCCCTACCGCTCCAGCCATGCCCATGTGACCGTCGGTTCCTGAAGGACCTCGAGGGCCTTCGTCTCCCCGAATCCCTGGCACCCCCGGGAGACCTGTAGGGAAAATGCATGGAGATGATATTGATATTGAGAATGACCAGACACGTTTGGATTTTTAAAGCAGGATGTGCTAGTGACACTACTTAAAGGGATTGGGTAACTTTGTCTCAGATTCTGAAACAAATCCTGGATTTAGCTCATGCTGCAATGATAAGTATAAACCTTTAGGTCAGTCAGGAATCCCATGACGTTTACAAGCCGATCGCCTGTCTGATTATCAAGATATTTATGATTGGAAATCGAAATCAAATTTTGCGTTTTCCTAACGGTTTTCATAACACTACAGTCTAATGGGAAATGAGTATGGTAAAACCGGTCACTCAAGGATTTTACTTTTTTGAGGCACTACATGAACATTTTGAAGCTCAATTTTTTTCAGGGCTTCATTATTACACCATATCTCAGACACTGATAACACGTAGGGCCATGCATCTCAGATTTAACATTGTTAAACGATGCCTTTAACCGTTACGGATACTGCTATACTGCTGCTCGCAATGTCCCGATGTGTCGATAGCGATGACCCACAATGCACCTCCAATTGATTAGCGAGCGTGATGATGCTTGAGTACAGGAGCCGGAAGTCGCTTTATGTACGCCTTTACCGAAATGGCGCGATTTCGAAAACATCGCCTCCACGGCAGTGGAGGCGATGTCGGTGAAATTGAGATTGAATTTGAATTTGAATATTCTTTTATATGAATAGTTTATTACGATAAATGGTAATTTGTAATCATCTCTGTATGATATACCCTGAAGAGGTACGTACATTTTTGTTATTTCTGTTAATTGTAATTTTGACATTTGCACTCAATTATTATGTTTGTTACACTATGATTTTCATTTTCGTTATCCTTTGTTTAAAAAAAACCGAATTGAAATTGATGTTATTTGTTTGGAATATAATCTAAACATTTTAAATCAAATTAAAGTTAATTGGAGAATATAGACTTGTATTAAGAAAGATCAACTGCGCAGGGCTGCTGCGCTTATTAGAAAATGAATTTATGATTTTTCAAAAATAAAATGTAAAGATACTTTTTTTTCTCGACAACGTCATATAAAGTTAAGAGGTTACACCACCTCAGGGCCGCCTTTGCTATTTTTCTCAAAAACCTATATATCTATTTCAGAACGACAGCAGAGACTGTCGAGAAATCCATTTAAGGGCAATTTCAATACCCTATTGAGAATTCAATTAAACATCATCTCTGGATGACAAAGCTATTAAAATCAATATTATTGAAGAAAACATACAACCGGGGGGGGGGGCGTTTCACAAAGCCTTTTTTCAATGACAAATAACAAAAATCAGTGACAAATCTGCTGATAACCAATCAGAAGCAAGGATTTCAGTAGCTTATAACACAAACTGTCATTTGTCACTGATGACAAGTTTTGTGAAACGCCCTGAACTCACCGGAAAGACCGGAATATCCTTGCTCGCCCTTGGCTCCCTTTTCACCGGGAAACCCATCACGCCCACTGAGTCCATTAATTCCGTTATTCCCGTGACTACCGGGCATTCCCGCGGGGCCACTGGCACCTGTTGGGCCGGGATACCCTGGCAGGCCCGGTGGTCCGGGAATGGACGTCGGCTCCGAGGATTTCTGGCAGTTGGAACGGACATAGTCCTGTAGATAGTCCCTGTAGGTCTGCTGAGGATCGGGAGTGTCGGGAGCGTCAGGAGTGAGATTTTCGGGAATTGGTTGCACTTCGGAAACCGCCGGACTGACTTCGGGGTTCGGGTTGCCTTCGGTGGTCGTGTTAACCTCGGGGTTCGGGTTGACTTCGGGTTTCATGACAGGTCGTTCGGATTCGGGCTGTTCGTTATAGTTTGGAGATGATACCGATGGCACATCTTGCTCGGCTATGATATGCTGAGATGCCAAAATCAAGAAAGCTGCCAGCAGTCGAAACATTCTTGAAGTACCCATGGTAAACTCTCTTTTCAAGCTATAATATGACAGTTAGATATAAATAAATAACTTTAAAAAATGCTACATACGTATGCGAGGAGTGTAAAAATATCATATGCTGTCAGGTTCTTACATATGGTTCAGTACCACCACCTTGATAACGACTTTTCTGTGTAAATGATTTTTGCCAAGCAGGTTACACAAAGCATGTAGATAGGTAATGTATGTCATATCAGCATATTTTAGTGAAAACATCTTGAAAAGAACGCGACTACTTTTGAAGAATCCACCTCAAGCAATTTCAATTGTCTTGTACGTCACCCATTTAAATGTGCGAACATGATAATGACATATTACGTAATCCAAACATGAATTCTATATGGGATATACAATAGGATGTTAACATTGACCTTGACTTGATTTTTTCGAAAATAGTTGTGACCGTGTTCTTCATAGGTTCAAATAAAAATGACGGAAGTAAAGTTAATGAAAAAATGGAAACCTTAAATGATACTTCTTTTTATGATAACATCTTGAAACATTCAATGCACTGAAAACGGTAGCATCGTACAGACTTAGACTATACAAATATGAGCAGCCTATCATAATTTTAAAATCTAATAAAGAACATTAAATATGCGAAAATGTTATATTTCTTACCTGGTAGCTGACTCACCGACCAGCAATCAAAGAGCTTCTGCTTGGTAAAACAATGTCTTGCTATACGTCTACGAAAACAATTGGATATCGAATCAAGAGAGGCGTCGCTCGGGGGGAGGGGGAGGGGGGGGGTGTATCGCCCCCTTTGCAAACTTTGATCGGCAAATTTACAATATTTGAATATATGTTTTGCAGGTAAGTCTGTAGATTAAGAGACTATTTCACCAAAGTCGACACATTTAGGATTCCAGGCCTGTTTGTATTCGGTTTTACTTTCTTGAAATTGTTCATACAGAGGATAGCTTGTGGATAGCCCGCGGATTAATAACCAGTTGATAATTACGGACGGATATAAAGACGGATAGAGAGAAAAAAACAAAGGAATAAGAAAGAATTGAATCAAGGATAAAGAAAGAAATATGTTTTTAAATGAAGGAAAGAAATCAGATAGGCCTATAAGAAAATGATACAAAACAATTAAAAGAGAGTTCACAAGAATGGGAAGTTCATCGTCATTTTTTTTTCAACCACCCTTCAAAATTTTCTACTAACGCCCCTTTCGTTTCCATAAGAAAGTTAAAAGAACGGGAACCCCATCGAAAAAATCTTATCCGCCCCCTCCATCAGAAATTCGGGCGACGCCCTTCGACTCTTCTTTGTTTCTACCGGATATGATCACATCGAGGAAGTCTCCCATTGCACCCACATCCTGTTTGACGCCGTCCTGCACGGGGTGAAATGAGGCCTATGATCTTAGATCAACCCACTGGCAACCTAGTTTCCGGGCAGAAACCCTAGTCAGTCGCTGTGCCTAACAATTTCTGCACTTGGAGACTAGGCTGACAGCATACTGCATAAGCTCAGCACTTAAGCTGCTCAAGACACAGCCCAGAGAAAGACAGAGCTAGGCTCTGCTCATGGTTTTCGGAATTGTGGTAACGTGTCAAATTGGAGTCTTTTCCTGCAGACTATTGTCATCCGAAAGTGGTATAGCGATACTGGCTGGGAGTAGGGCGGGGCTGCTAACGATACTGCAGCCTCCTGGAAATTTTGAATTTAACATTATTAGACCTATTGCTTTTATTTCAATGACAAAGTTACAATTTCACGACTAAAGGAGCGTGTCACAAGTTTTGCTCATCTACTACTCTAATGAAACTTGTATAAAAAGACCGCTAGAGGGAGACAAGAAAATTTATAAACAGATTGCTTTAGTACAGGTTTCAAAAGGATATAATTATTGAGGAAAACAGAATTTGTGCTATTTATAGACGGATCGTCTTTCTGTACAGGAGGTCAAAAAGCAGGTTAACTTAGGAAGTTGGAAGTTGATATCCGGACTTCGCTTATGAAGTAATAAAGCACTACTTTTTTTTTGAATATTTTTTTTATTAAATGTTTTACCATTCTCTTGATCGGGAAGTCGCTCGAGAAAGAGAGAGAGAGAGAGAGAGAGATAGACAGACAAAGGGACAGAAATTGAGAGGGAGAGAGAGAGAGGGGGGGGAAAATGTAATTGGGGAGGGCGGTAAAAGCATAAGAGACGGAGAAGAAACGAATTAGCGAAAATAGTTTGAAAGCAAAATGCAAATTAAAGTATCATAATCATGACCAATAATTTTTTTTTTTCTTTTTTTTCTTTTTTGGCGATGCGAAGACTATTTGAAGTGTCTTGTTCAATGTGTTTACCCGGTTGATGAGCAGAGAGGGCGTTACTCTCAATATTCCGTTCTATGGAATTGAGTCTTCTCCAAATTTCCAGTAAACCCAATAAATCAGAAACATTGGTGTTTCATGTTTTTCGTACGAAAGGGAAAAGTTGTGCCATTAATTTGTAATGGCAACATTACAAAGAAAGACGATGACGGGATGAGGGAAGATAATCCTAATCGAGGTTGATAGAGAGAGAATAAGAAAGAGAGAGAGAGAGGGGGAGAGATGAAGTTCTTGTCCCTAGAAATACTGTATTAGTCCGAGTGTTAAGAAAGAGACACAACAACAATTTCATTGATACGATTTTATTGTTTTAGTAATTGAGATAAAACTGTTCTTTCATGTAAAGCAACGACAGAAAAATGTTTGGAATATTCCATTTTGACCAATTGTTAGCCATATGTAGTTTAAAGTCAGGATATTCTACTGAAACTACTTCAGCTTTACATATACTGCCATCTGCTCCTCACAATGTCCCGATGTGTCGACAGCCATGTCCCACAATGCATCACCAACTGCATGACGCGCGTATGGTGATGCTTTTGGTACAGGAACCGGAAATCGCTCGATGTACCCATTCACCGAAAGATGATTAAGATGATTAGATGAAAATACATTACAGCAGTGGTAAAGATGTCGGTAAAACATCCTCCTTTAACAATTCCCATCATACATTATTTACAATGAGAGCTGAATGACCTATTTCAAGTCGAAAAAGGAAACCCCAGCCAATTTTGTCTAAGAATCAATCTAATTGAATTTGGTTGTAATATGATAAGAAAGAATAATTGCACAAATCAAAAATCACTTTCAGCGAATCCATAACATTGACCAGTATCGTTCCTATGCAAACAAACGGTATGGCAAAAATTCATGATTCGCCCCAAATCTACAAAGATATTTTTTTAATGCGTAATAAATGGCAAACACGCGCAATAAACGACATACGTGTTTTCACTGAGCTCTGTGTTATAAGATACCGAAATTTGAAGCGTATTAAACTTCACGTCATCTTAAAAATAAATAAGTAACTACAAAAATCACATCTTAATACTTAATACGTTATTTACTGAACAACAGCACACACATCAAGATATATATTCTCATATCCATAATATAGTTGCGTATTAAAATATTTAATTAGAAAATGGAAGACTTTGATAATTGATCGGCATAAGCGGAGATCACTTTAACCTACCAAACATACACCTGTTCCCGTTAACAAAAGATACTCGGATGGCCCATACTGATCATATAATGCTTTATCAATCATGTTTGTGGTACCTGTTAACACGGTTAAATTATATGTCTTTGTAGTACCAAATAGTTATACAATCGGCTGGACACTGCCGAGTCGACATAATTATATAATATCATCGAAAACTACGTAATGGTATTTTCTATAACAATGTAACTATGTCTTTGTACTAAATGATACATGTGGAGATACATACAGTTTCATGCATTCATCATTTATAACGCTACTCATTCCCTTCCAGCGATTACCATAGGTAATTAATATGTCTTATTTACCCTGAGTAGCCCCAGCAGTATGACTACTACTTTATGCGGGCCCTGCAATATATACCCCAACATTTGCCAGGTACCAATTTCAACCTGGGTGGAGAGTGCCGAATGCGAATTAATGTCTTGCCAAAGGATGTTGGCGCCGGGCTGGGATTCGAACCCTCAAACCTTGGATTGAGAGCCCAATGAATGAACAACTATACCACCACACCTCCACGTACCTCGGAACTTCCATATTTAATAGATGCACTGTGAACTGCATCAAGATAATAATACCCGACACCTTGTTCAAGAGATATAGAGAAATGCCTCAAGTTACACAATCGTGATAAATGTTTATAAAAGTACGCGAGACTGTACAAAATTTCAACAATCTTTTGCTTACAATTAACGTTGACTCTATTTGCTTTTAAGCATTGTATCGTATTTAATACACGGATATTCTAGGAAGGCTGTTGGTTTAATGAACGCGGAAGTAAAATGGAAATAACTTACGAGCAATTAACCTATATGTTAATAGACTATATTCATAAAAGCCTTCGTATATGAAATATGCGGGCGGCATCATATTTCGTATACTCAGTGTATAGGCAAGTAACTAGATCAATGCAACATTATCTAACTTCATGTTATGTAAACTGTAAAGGCATACACAAGAGAGTATCTACTTATAATGTACATGTAAACTACAAAATTAATAACGACTCTTTTAGGGAAATCGACCATCAGTTTCCCTAGTCAAAAGAGTCACTTTGTTGTCATAATAAATAAAACCATGAACACGGACAAGATAGCAAGGTGAATAAATTGCACTTTTCTCTATTTCATTCTTAAAAACATCTAGTTGTGTCACTATTTTCCAGGTAACCATAGTATTACTCAACCGGATGAACATGAGCTTACATTCGAACTACAAAAGATAATTTGTCTTTGCTGCGGCGACAAACAATTTGCTCCATGCTTTATACAAACTTTGGTTGCGATTTGGTTATATGACCATCGACAAAAATGAGTAAACTATCTTGATGGACCCTGAGGGGAACTTAAATTTTCGAATTAAAATTTGGTAGTGTAACCAAAAGTGTCTACATGGATTTGATGACAGTCATAGTATTTTCTAAAGAGCACCAAATTCACCCTGGGGATATTAAAAGTTTAATCATCGATAGTAACATCAGTGATAATGTAACACCTATCAGTATTATCATATATGTATAATAACATAGGAATAAGGGAAAGTAAACGTAAAAGTTTCCAAGATAAACGTAATGTACTAAATGGCCATGTTCACAGTAGAATAAATAAAACGTGATGAAGAGAACAACTGAGTCCTATATTAGTTGGGTATGGCCCTTTAATTAGTGATAGCGACGGTTTGACATGTTCCCTGCATCCGGGTCACCATGCAGATACCGACGACGGTGGCGATAACCAATCGCTATGGGGGCAGTATGCACCATCGTCATGGTCATATATTGACGATGGATTTCATGACAAACTTTGTGTTCTATGAATTGACTAATTTGTCTTGAGAACACTCCCATTTTAATGAATGCCCGTTGGTCCAGATGCGTCTTTGGTATTGCGTTAATACTTGTACTGATGAAGCCCATGAAGATAATCAGCACATGCGCCAGTAATTCGGCGCATTGTTTCTACACAGTTCATTTGGTATTCACTTTTTGGACGCTGTCACTTTCACAAAGACCGCTCCAGTTGGTAACGTAGACATATACGTCAGCAGAATGACGCTTTGTGTGCAGGAAGCATGAACAACTGGCATCAAACACATTAAGTGCAAATAACTCAAATATAAGAAAAACTTGCGCAATGTACCTCAAAAGGAAAAATAATTTACTCCAATCCGGAGCCCCGTGTTTTAAAGAGTTGATATCAATCGCAACTATGCAAATATGAGATAGGAGACTGCAAACTTGCGATTGGTTGTAATACTTGCGATTGATTTGGATCAATCGCCAATCTTTATAAGAACTTAACAAATGCGAGCTTCAGTAATTTCTTTAAAGTTTTCAGAGTCTCCATTGAGCTGCGTGTACACCCATGTCAAACTGGGTGTCGGTGCATCGTGAGGCAACGTCAAGAAATTGCCGCAACACATTTTCTTGAAACCCCTACCATGTCTCCTTGCTCTCTTTCTTCTTAGAATCTAGACGTTTCTTTCTCATCAGGGTTTCCTTCACACTCTTCTTGGGCATCATTAGCTTCTCATCATCGTCAAGATCATCGTCGCTATCGTCAGAGATCATATTCATGCTCATATCATCGACCTCGGCTCGCTTCCTCATCGCTTTCGGAATCTTGGGCGATTTCTGCATCTTATCGGCGACGTTCTGCCCCGCTCGGGTGATTCCGGAGCCGATTCCCGAAGCGGCTCGCTTGACGCTGTCGATGCCGTAACCGAGGGTCTCCGATGCGGTTAGATACATGCCGGTTGAGACTCTGCGGACGGTATCCAGTTTGGTCTGCTCGCCCGGGATCGTCAACTCTGAATAAATAAAGGCAAAGGGAAAGATACCTTGTTACATCCTCAATATCATTGAGTTTCGGTTGTCTATGGTTTCCACCTGTCATACCTATTTCAATCATTCAAGGAATATATATTTTAGTTTTAGTTTCTAATTTTCTTACTTATTCATTATCTTTGTATACATCATTTTTCAGCATGTTCTCGTTAACTGGTTTACAGAGTTTGCCATTCTTAACAGCCCACCTACTTCATGACAAACGATTGAGAGCATTTTTCTATACAAATGGAATTCCGTTATCAGATCTAAAAACTAGATCTAAATTAATGCCTGTTGCAAACGAGCTGTCATATTACGTCATTAAATCCCCCAGTCAAGTTTTAGTTTCTACTTTTCTTACTTATTCATTATCTTTGTATACATCATTTTTCAGCATGTTCTCGTTAACTGGTTTACAGAGTTTGCCATTCTTAACAGCCCACCTACTTCATGACAAACGATTGAGAGCATTTTTCTATACAAATGGAATTCCGTTATCAGATCTAAAAACTAGATCTAAATCAATGCCTGTTGCAAACGAGCTGTCATATTACGTCATTAAATCCCCCAGTCAAGCTTATAAAAGCAATGAGCTCATTCACAGGTAATTCACGGCCATGCCAACATTTTATTTAGAAATTCTGCATTCGCTTTTTTCGATGACGCTGTCGCATGGCGCGCAAACATTGACGCAGTCTTACGTCAGTCAATAACGCATCGTGAGCAATGAGCATAGGCCTAAATATACCGTCAGTTGTTACCTGGTCCATCGGAACGCTCGAACTGGCTATTGAGTTCTGTGTCTTCACCTGTGTCTTTGTCCATTTCGTTCTAGAACAATGGGAAATAAAAGCAAACAGACAACTCAAAATTATGAATAAATAACGAAAAGCATCACTATTATGCTATAGGCACAAAAATGCTCTTTCTGTCACTGGCCAGTAGTTAATCTTCTGTAATCGTGAACTCATGTATGTGTATCGATTCTGTGGACGTACATACGTATGGCCCGAACAACACATCAACATTATTTAATAGGCCTTCCAAGAAACATGATGTAATTTCCAGTAAAAAGAATAAGAAAAAGAATGACGGCACGTATAAAACAGGAAATAATATCAACCCTCTCTCTTGTCAATCGGCTATTAAAAGTCTATAGCAAAAGAACGCGATATGTTAGTTTCAAAATGATGAGTATTTTGTTTAACATGAGATCACACTATATTTGGTACGATTACCGTAGAATGAACACTTGCATTATCTTGTCATTTCTTTGGTTTTTTTAATGTTGATTTTTTTTTTTTTTTACATAAAAGGTTCTCATAATCTATTTTTTAAAATTAAAAACTTAAATTCCTGGCTATTGAAAGTGTCCACTTGTGAGTGAAGGGTGAACATAATAGAATGATGCAACTTCTGCTTATGGAGAAAAAGAGAGTCTGAATGAGAGTGAGTGCAAGAGAGAGAGAGAGGGGGAGAAAGTGAGAGAGAGCGAGAGTGAAAGAGCAAGAGAGAGAGGGAGAGAGCGCAAAAGAGGGAGAGAGAGAGAGAGAGATAGAAAGAAGGAGCGAGAGAGAGAGAGAGAGCAACAGAGTGAGAGGGAGAGAGAGAGGGAGAGCGGGAAGGGGGCAGGGATAATCATGAGTATAACAGGGTACTCTATTATTGAACAGTATGCGAAAATGTCATCAGCTTTCTTCGTTCCATAATGCATTTAGATGCAGAGAGAGAGAAAAAAAAAGAAGGAGCGAGAGAGAGAGAGAGAGAGAGCAACAGAGTGAGAGAGAGAGGTGGGGAGGACAGAGAGAGAGAGAGAGAGAGAGTGGACGGGGAGTGATGTGCTTATAGGCGAAAGGGTGGGTAAGGGTGCGTGTGTGCGCGCGCGCGTGTGTGTGAGTGTGTGTGTGTGTGTGTGTGAAGAGCGTGTAATGTGTCTAAGAAAGAGAAAAACAAAGAGGGAAGGTGAGAGAGAGAGAGAGAGAGAGAGAGAGAGAGAGAGAGAGAGAGAGCGGGAAGGGGGCAGGGATAATCTTGAGTATAACAGGGTACTCTATTATTGAACAGTATGCGAAAATGTCATAACCAGCTTTCTTCGTTCCATAATGCATTCAGGGACACATGACACAATTGACAAGCAATGGAGTTGGAGCAAAACCATGGCGCGAATGATATGCCCTTATGCTCATCCGTGTGTCACATTTAAGAATGTTCTTATAGTATTATTGTCCTTGAGAAAAAAAAGAAGAAGAGAAATGTAACTCTCTCTCTGTTTGTCTCATGTATTACCTTTAAGAGTTATATTTGTCGTCTGTATGTCTATTAAATATTTCATATCTTATTGCATATGCTACACGGCCCACTGTAAAAAAAAAAAAAAAAAAAAAGCATAGCAGCCGAATGCGCCTTTTCCGTGTTTAAATGAATGAGTAAATGAATGAATGAATGGATGAAGCAATCAATAAAGATTCTGTCTATCTCTCCCCTCACTCTCCTGATATATATATATTTCTCTCTTTCACCCCCATTTTCTCTCTCTCTCTCTCTCTCTCTCCTCTTCTCTTTCTCTCTCCCTCTCGTTTTCTCTCTTTCTCTTTAATCCTTGGAAACCGAAACAGGGTATACTATCTAGTTATTCTCGTAATGTAGTATAACAATTTTCATATACACCTGTATATATACATATATCATACAACACAATCACAAAATGTTTTTGAAAATCAATTTTTAAATGCAATAGCCAAAGCCTGGCGTGTTACCTATTAGGCTAACATGCGCGAAAATTACCATACTACGTTATTCGAACAAGTTTTCTATTGACAATGCAATCCTGACAACACGGAGTGAAAATGTCATTGAGTTTAATTTTCGAAAGTATTTGCCATCATGTTATAAACAATGGTATATACCAGTACTCACGTACCTATAATGTATGCATACCATTACTATGATGCTATGTACCCGGCAGAGAAATGCAAATATGTCAAGAGATTGCCCAGCCCCAATCGGTTGTTTGATCAGAAAAATAAACAATGAACCATTCAAATCCGTCGTCTGCAAATGCCAAGTGTATTTAGATATGAGTAATGCTAATCACACGCTCTCGTCGAAAAGGCCCCGTGGAATACCGTTAACATGTGTTAGCGAACAACCGTATATAACGACCAACTAGGGCCCAGTAATACAGAGGTTTGCCATAAATTGCAAACTTTAGATAACGAATAGTTTGATACATTCTGACTATTGAAATACTATTATTCTTATCAGGTGAATGAAATAATTTGTATTGAGGCACTTCACAAAGACTTATGTATTGAATTTGGTTATATTACGAAAATGGCCTATTGGATAAGCTAATTAAAGACATAAAAACAGGGGCATCCTTGTTGAACATATACGTTCTATTAAACCACCTGCAACTTTTACGCAAGGAGATATTAGAATTTACACGGGTTCTATGACTTTCTGTTTTGGTTTTGATGTCAAAACCTCGTCGGTTGTGATACCAGGACTAAACCCGAATGGATGACGGACAAGGAAAGATTGCAAGATATATCCTAAAACAAATATTAGTTATATATTTATTTCAATTTGAAAAAAGAAAGATAATATGAACACTTATAATGCGCCAGTATCCATCACAATAGTGATGCTCATGGCGCAGAGAAAATATGAAGACAAAAATACTCACTAGTGATATAAACTCATTTGTGATATATACATGAATGTATATATATATATATATATATACATTAAAAAAATATATATATATATATATACATGTATATTTACATATATATTATGGTGCTTGTTGGTATGGGATTGACAAATGGAGGGCAAGTATATTATTATGTCCAATAGGTAACAAATCTACAACTTTTACTCATGATTATTTCATGACGTTTCCCCTTCTATGACGTGGCCGTGTATGGAATATATGAAATATATTTCTTTCTTTCTTCTCAATTAATCAATTAAATGGTTATTACAAGGCGTGTAGACCTTATCATATTGCATGACTAATTTTCATCGTTGGCTCGGCTAAATAAAGAGTAGCACAAAAAAACAGGTGTAAAATTTTGATACTGAATATAGCCTGTCGCGCTACAAATGGCGTCATATGGTGATTTCCCACACGATTGATCACGTGACATATGGGCCATGTATACACATCGAAGCGTAATAACAAGGTTAGCGTTTCACGAAACCGTCGTTATTACAAATTCCTCGACAACCAATTGAAACAGTGTATTAAAATTAATGTGCCATCAATGGGATGTCGGTGAACTTATTCTCATGACGGTTTTATGAAACCATGCCCAGGGTCTGCAATGCATGTCTGGCGTAGCAGTTATCGTCATGGTAGCTCTGTAGAATTTGTGTCTCTAGCTATGTTTTTTGAGGAGCCTATATCTTACGCTATAACACGGTTGATTAGATAAGTGGTAGGGCCTCTGGATGACGTCACAATGCAGATTATAATGTACGATGCATTATAATTGTCGAAAGCATGAAATAAAGGAATAATTCCACCGTACTATTGCCTAAAGCATGCCGCTGTTTTGGGATTTTAGAATGCATGTGCTTAAGGGTCGGAAAATAAAATATCTCATGATTTAAAATACGAGGAGATAACAAGAGATAAACAAGGAGAACGTGGTATATATTAGAATTATACAGTATATTTATCAATGATTTTAACAATTCAATAAAATAATTGCTTGCATTTTAACAGTAAAGAATAGGAAGGAATTATTTTTTGCAAAGATGGAATACCAATTATTTTAGATTGAAACAAAGACAGGCAGACAGGCAATGCAAGATTTGGGAAGGTTGATAAAAACAGGAGAGGAGAGACAGGGAGAGAGAGAAAGAGAGAGAAGATGAGAAGAAAGAGAGAGAGAGGGGGGAGAGAGAGAGGAGATTAGAGAGAGAGAGAGAGAAAGAAAGATGAGAGAGAGAGAGAAGAGAGAAAGAGAGAGAGAGAGGGGGAGAGAGGGGGAGATGAGAGAGAGAGAGGAGATTAGAGAGAGAGAGAAAGAAAGAAGAGAGAGAAAGAAAGAAGAGAGAAGAGAAAGAGAGAGGGGGAGATGAGAGAGAGAGGAGATTAGAGAGAGAGAGAGAGAAAGAAAGAAGAGAGAGGGAGAGAAGAGAAAGAGAGAGAGAGAGAGAGAGAGAAGAGATAGGGTGGCAGAATAAGTTCAATAAACAGATTAAAATTGAGACGGCAATATACAGACAAAATAAAGACGATCGCAAGGACTTTCGAGGAATCAACCTAAGGACAACTTCTATACCCTATTGTGTAAGCTTTCGAAACCATGTTTGGATTTCATAGAATGTCATTGTAAGTGTTCGTGAATTTTGTTAGGCGATTCACAAGGCTTTTCAAATTGCCTTCAGATTGATCTCTTCAAAGGCCTTTGCGATGGTGTCGAATAACAGGTTGATGATGTAAACATGTATCATATTCCGCCTTTTTCTCCTTATTTTCAATAGTTAATTCAACATATTCATACTGTGATCAAGTTATTTTGTTTTAAATGTATCATCGCTCCAGATGTCAATTAATAAAGGTCTTACGACACTTGCTCCTCGTCAGATTTCTACACCAACCAAATTCTCAACAATCTTTGCCAACACTATACATAACACTAACCCTAAAGCAAATCCAAAACACAATTTCAAACCGAACCCCAACATTATACTTTAGACGATATCAAGCCTGGATCAATTATTGTACCCGGAGTATAGTCGGATCACCAAAAATAATTGTCTCTATCTCAGTCGAAGTATTACACAATAGCAAAATAATGTGCACCATCTTCACTATTCCACTGCATCGAGGCAAATATCTTGTCTGCCAACTCACCAGAACATCGCCGTTTCTTTCCATAGCGGTCGTCATTTTTGCATCCTGTTTCCAACGTCGCCTGTCAGTAATTCCTCTTTCTCAAGTTTCCTTTTCTCATCAATATTTTTGGAAGAAAAGCTTTAAAGCACCGGCGACATTTTAGGTGGTAGTACCAGCTCCTTATCAACTCGTAATGATTATCGTAAATGACAAATTGTGTTAAATCGTCTCCTTATTTCGGTCGGTCGTAGAATTCTACACAAAATAGGCCAAAATAATGCTATGTAGAACAGAACATTGTCAACGCGGCTTACACCTGTTTTACAAGTAGAATTGTGAGTTATGCGCGTGTAATATGTCCGCACGCGCCGTCATAGGACATAGGCATGATATAGTGGTGTATAATATTATTCACATGGCATGGCATAAGTGTACCACGAGCTGTACGATCTAATTATTATATCCAATATCCATGAAATAAGCGTTCAGGTGTAGTCTTATTTAACAGACTCAAGCGAATCTCCCGTTTAAAGAGATTTCGTGTGTGTGGGAAGGGGTAGTGTGGGGATCGGGCGAGGTAATTTGATCCTACTGGATTTAGTTGTATAACACCAGAACATAATAGGCCTATGTATGAAAACTGTGAATGAATTCCGTTTAATGTTTTGGTGTGTTTCTTTTTATTTGTTTTTTATTTTGGTTTTGCATGCTTTTGATTATTTGTTTGTTTGTTTGTTTGTTCATTTCCTTAATTTGTCTTTCTTTTTATTCAGCTCTTCAGTGATGAGTAAGTGTATTCAACCATGCTGGTATTCATCGCCGGGTAGATTTTATGGTTGTACAGCCATAAGCTTTTCCACGCACACATCCTTACACTGCTATTTACTTGTAATGAGTCAAGGCATAGGCATGTATTGACAGCCATCTTATGAATATTCATCAGGCCTGTCAGCTGTTGATGTTAACCATACAAATCAGTACAGTGCCTTTTCTTTTTATAGTTGCGTTCGCTTATTTATGCATAGTATGCAGTTATGCGGTTTTAATGTTGATTTCAAAACAATTATTATTCCATATAGCCTAGGTCTTAATTTCTTGAACAGTTCGAAAATTCAGATAAAAGCACGTCCTATAAAATGATAAACATGATATCATAAAACATATTTAGATTGAATATTGATTTCATATGCAAAACTGCAATGAAATGACAATTTAAAAATTAGGTAAGAAATTTACAATTGAGTTGGTCGGGTTTTTCGTTTTCTTGTTTTCCTCTTCTTAATCAGTTCGCGTATGAACAGACGTGATTTTGTTGAATGATTGAGATGCAATATTCAAGAAGTGTGTGACATCGGAAAGGGGGAGAGGGCAATCATGACCGAACCCTTTCCTTGACATAGCGCCACCTTGTGGTAAAGTACCGTCAAACGGGTGGTTAAGACTGTTACATGAGCAAGTAGGTGTTCAAGCGACTAAGCCACTGCGGCGCTTATACAAATGACCTCCAAATATTCACAGATATTTAACACATGGAGACGTCCCACATTGTGCATTTTAGAATAATCACTGCTAAAATGATGGAGGTGCTTCATGAATACGCTTTGTTTGCTCTCTTGAAAATAATACTTCCATCTGTTTGATATAATGTACCGCCGGTGCATAAATGAATAAAGATTACATTACTTTCATGAATGAACACTATCCAGCCCATCTGCAGATAATATCTCTGAAGTGGCTCATAGTAAAATTTGCCACATGACCATTAAATATATGGTGGTTTGGAAATAGGCCATTTTCGTAATGTAATAAAATTTAATGCACAAATCTTTGTGAACTTATGTTTATGTTTTGAGAAAAGGTGATTTTAGCTGGTAAAATGTAGGTTATGTATTAACAAGAAACCGGTGCTAACGCTTGGATTACGCGTAAACATCGTGTATGCATCGTGTGTCTAGGCCTACGTAAGGTGGATGAATCGGGTGGCGCCGCACCGGGCTCGTTGAACTGTCGTGACTGTGGCGCCCGCTATGAATGAAAGTCGGTATGTTAGAGCGGTATTGCCATTTCGAGTGGGGTTTTGATCTTGTTAAGATTAAGATCCATGTAAATCTATATAATAACTTCACGTTTTTTTTGGTAGATAATTATGAAAGTAACATTGAAAAGCTATTGCATGAAAAGCAGTGATACGTCTGGGAGATTTTATAATCTTAGTTTATTCCTTACCATCGTCATAATAACTGATGTCTGATCCTTTGCATCATAAAAGCTTTCTTGATCGGGGTTCATTATATACATACATACTTGAAAATGCCTCGTTGACACTTGCCCGCCTTTTGGTTTGCGCAAAGTTTGCGCATAGAGACATACTCTTGCGTGGCAATGCGGGAAGTATTCGTGGTAGCGTGCGGAAGGATGCGGGCGAATGCGGGCCGTGCGTGAAATGCGTGACAGAATTTCAAAATGTTCACAATTTTGGCACGACAAATTTGTTTGGCAACGTTCGTGAACACTTCGTGAACTATGCGCACCCTATGCGCTACCTAGTCGTACCAGTGCGCGCCTATGCGCCGATGCGTGTCCTGGCCTAGTGACACGCATGTTCACAACTAGTTAACGACTAATTTACTCACAATTTGCGCATTGGTTGCGCATACTTCCCGCGCAGTTTTCGCATGCCATGCGCATAATCTACGAATGCGTGTCCTGGTGGTTACGCATTGCGTGAACTATTCGTAAATTAGACGTGACCCTGCGTGCGACTGCGTGCCACGCATTGGCACGCCATAGAGCGGGGCAGTGCGGGACCAAAATGCGTGCAAGTGTCAACGAGGCAAT
Organism: Mesocentrotus franciscanus; assembly: GCA_037976565.1. Classification (NCBI taxonomy): domain Eukaryota; kingdom Metazoa; phylum Echinodermata; class Echinoidea; order Camarodonta; family Strongylocentrotidae; genus Mesocentrotus; species Mesocentrotus franciscanus. The sequence goes on from CP137684.1 coordinate 11,734,704, forward strand.
AGGTTTTGTTATACATACTATTTTATTGTCATACGTATAGTATGCATTGGAAAATGCTGATCAGTTATTGTTGAGAAAATTTTACACAACTATTTGTCATGAAAATATTGACAAATGTTTGCCTACTTTTTTAAAGCCATTACTGTGATCCCACTTTCTCTTCTCTTTAATCAGCAGTGATACCATTGATCATGGTCCCTCTGTGAGGGTTACTAAAGAGCATCAACTAACCCCAGGTAGATGTGAGTTGGTCTAGTGGTACGTTCACTTGGTCAGCTCTCTGTCTTCGCTTACAAATTGGCCCAGGCGGGCCCTGGTTCGAGTCTGAGTCACGTCTTTCGGATGATGACGTGAAAGGTCGGTCCCCAGACGTCAATAATCGTGTATCAACACGTCTTTAAAACCCAATTACACACAGACATACGCACACACACGCACGCACGCACACATCAACCACCCCATGCTTCCAAGAGAGATGAATAAGTTCATCTTTTTGTGTTTAATGGGTACCCCTACTCTTTCCCAAGTCCTTGGCACTCGGCCTCTCTCGTATGTTCATCATGCCGACTATTGGTATTTGGGAGATCATTATTTATCATCACTATCATAAATTATGTTATTGATTGGATAAAGGTTTTTTTAATTCGATACTTTGCTATTTATTGGACATGTTTGGATTTAGAAAATCCTTTATGTTTGAATGTCCTAGCGTTTCATGTGGTTTTATATTTAGATTTAGATTATTGTTCTCTCGGGCTTCAAGGGGGGGGGGGGCTGTGCAGTGATCGCGACGGCGCAAATCTATGCTGAAAATACAACTGGATAAACAATGCGAGAAAAGGTGTAAAATGCCTACCCCATCTTTTCATCGAATGCATCAATGAGAAACAACGCATGACGCAAAAATCTGTTTCAGCGTCATGAAACACTTACCTTTTTCCCATTTGGTATCCCGCTATGGATGTTTTCAGTATTATGTTCTGTTACAGTTACATCGACAGAGGTTGCATTGGTATTTACTTTACATGACATGTATTTCTAAAGGCTTATCTCCTCGCAGTCTTCGTTTGACATTCCACAATGCGAGTACATCGGCAAATTTACCACGTCGGTAGTTTCAAATGTCTAAAGCTGATACGAAAATCAATTAACGTCGCATGCCAAGCCCATTGTAAAGGCGGTAAACAGAACTCCATCTCGATTAGATTCGTTACGGCATCTTAACGTGATAATCGCTAAACACTCTGGGCATCGCTGATTCTCTGCTTACGCTTGAATGCAAACGATACTTCCTAACGCGAAAAATTATCCTACTGGCGATCGATCAGACGGGCGGCATTTCAATAAATCGCGAAGAATACAGTGGCAATGATCGCTTCAACATTTCTTAGATATTGACGCCATATTATATCAGCGTATTTGCGTTTTGGGGGTTTCACAGGAGATGTCTTTTTAAATGGATTAGGACCGTCATTGGCTTCAAGTGCACAAGCCTAATGAATTGCAAACAATTTAAGAAATACCGTAACATAATTGTGCACTCATTCGGTTTGAACGCTGTCAAATCGATTTATTATAATAAAAATGGAACGACATGAAACAATTAAATTAAACAGAGTGTGAAAGAGAGAAAGCAATAGAGAAAGAGAGATAATAAGTAAAGCAAGTATGAAATAAAAAAGGGAATAGAAAGAGGTGTAAAAAAAATCCTACGCGAAAAAGGGCTCACAAATGTTAATGGTACCGAAATGGCATCACGCTTCATCACTACCCAATGAACTTCTAAACATGTAGCACTGGCAAATAAATGAAGACGATTGAAATAATATTGATTTTTTTTCGCCTTCTTCTGTTAATCTTCGAAGGGCTATGCAGCTTATCACGAATATTTGTAGCGAGATTGCCAGTTGTGTATGCAGGCACACTAAACACCGGGTCTACACCCTACTCTTTGCGAGAAGTGTAGTGTATTAACGTGCATAGGGTGTGACACTCCTACACACGGAGCCTCCAGTTCACGTTCTGTCCGAGGAACGGAGTGTTTTCCTGTGAACCGAGCCTGCATCGAGAAGAGATGGGAGGGGCGCGCTTACACATAATGGGGCGACAATCATTTTTGCATTTTGTCTGCTCAGCGCGGGACTCGAACCTACGCGCGTGACGAAAGTCATGAGAGTCAGACGATCCAAATACGCCACACCGCCTCCTTCTCAATAATCCTCCTCAATACTAATAAGTTACAAATAAATAAAAACAGTGGACAGGTTAAAAAGAGATGAGTTCAAAGTGATAAATAGGTTAATATATAAAGTGATGCAACGACAACGCTAAACGAAAAATTGTGAGATGATTAAATGAACATTGATTTGTATAAATCAATCCTGAAAATAATATAACCCTCCAAAAGAAAAGGAATAAAGCGGAAGTATTGCAATTAAGAATGGAATTTAAAGGGAAAGAGAATAACTATAATGGGATAATTTTTGTAAACATTGTAAAAAATAAGATAATCAAAGTGAATATCCAGAAGTAGCAAGAGCTTTTGACGCAGTACAGATTCTGGGAAATAAACCGACATCTGTTTTAGAGGAAACCAATTACAAAAAAGAAAAAGAAAGAAAGAAAGAAACATGGTAAAAATGAGATAATCAAAGAGAATATTTGAAAGTAGGACAAGCTGTTTATGCAGTATAATTTGGAGGAAATAATACGACATCTGTTTTAAAGGAAAACCAATTAAAGAAATAAAAAGAAAGAAAAAGGAAATCAATAAGCGGAAGGCGGAACTCCATAGAAGGAAGGAACCTCGACTATCAGTCATAGCTAAGTTGCGTCAGAAGTAGTAAACACTTAAGAGTATCGTGTCCAAACATAAGAATAATCTACTAAAGAAAGTAATAAAGAGTGAGGGAGCGAGAGAGAGAGGGGGAAGAAAAGGGGAGAGAGAGAGAGAGAGAACGAGAGGAAGGGAGAGAGATAGAGAGGATGTATAAAGTAGGTAGAATTAAAGAGTCTTGGCCATTTGAACAGTTTGAAACTTGATCTTGTTATGAGTATGATGAAGTTGTCACAATGCAAGTCATAGCAAAGGATGGTTGTTGCTGGAACGCCCCGTAACCATTACACAGTTCTCTGCTAGCCCTTACGCGACAACCGTTCCACACTTTATGGTTTAGCTCATTTTGTATTCAGAGTCCTATAAATTATAAATACACCAGGTGCGTGAGTAGAAAGAGCAGACACTTTTGCAGACACTGCGTCTATTTTTGGTTTCATGGCTATATTGCGTTTGATGCCAGGGGTTTTACAAAGAAGCTTTAAAATACTTAAATTGGCAACACGTTGAGAGATTCAAAATCTTTGTTTTTTGATCAAAATTGGCAATTTTTCTACTTTTCGACAAAATTCCAATACCAATTTGTATCGTTTTATAGGCATTTGATATCAACAATGTAGCAATAGAAGGAAAAAAGATTATTGTTGGCAATTTGAATAACAATATGTTATAAATTTAGCCGTAAAGATAAATCCTGTCCTGAAAGAGTTATAGTGTGGGTGTGTGAACGTGGGATGTATTTGATATCCAAATATTTTAAATCAGAGAGGACTTTAGTAAGAATTATCCTCATATACGATTTACCTTTAGAAGACTCAAATAGTGTCCTATACCAATGGATTGTTTGAATGACATTATAATTATAATTATAGTATGAAAAATATAACTACAGGAGGAGTTAGCTTTGAATTTCTAAATAAAACGTGTATCTTAGAGAAACAAATATAGCGATTAACTTATGGTAATCTTACGATTTACACAGGAGAAGATGATTTTACCTTCGAATCTTACATAAGTTTTACAATCAGGATCGGGGCATTCTTCGACAAAAGCGTACGAGACGGACTGCTGGGGATGCATCCCTCCCCCAGCTCCCATTTGCTTTTTAGTCCCGATTCTCGGGCAACTATCACCTCATATTCGGGCAAGAAATGCCCGGCTGTATAATTTCTGTAATTTTCACTGTACAAAGAGTGTCAATATTGTTTTTCGCCAACATTTAGACAAAGAGTCTACATTCGGGTAAAAGCGCACCCTGTTCTTAATGAAAACAGAGAGGTGAGAGAGCTGTGAAGTTCTCCCAGGTACATTCTGTATTCTAACGGGGATCTAGGATCCAGATATCCTCCAGCAAATGTTTTCCTTTATATTCCACGAAAGGAGTGTGTGGGCGTGTGTGTGTGTGAGGGAGATAGAGATGGAGAGAGAGAGAGAGAGAGAGAGAGTGTGTGTGTGAGGTTGCGTGTGTGAGTGTGTGAGTAGGTTTATCAACGATTACATTTAGAAGTGGAATACAAATGAACGGAACTTTTGGAATATCTACCTTGATTTGGTTGGGACGTAAGCGTAATAAAACGGCTTCGCGTGTTGAAATTTTGAGAAATGTTTAGGTGTACTCCTTCGCCACCCACAAATAAAAACAACATTAAAAGATGACTCATACCTCGCATCTGCTAAATCCTTGGCATATTGCTTTTATAATATGCACAACGAGTAAGATGACGTTATCATAATGCCTCATAAACAAAGTCATATACCATGCTAATAACTCCCCTCGCCTTCATTATGACAGTGCAGCCGCACTTGCGTCCAACATAACCATTGTCGACGTCACAGTTTGTCTACGTCACGCGCTCGTCAGAAGCGTGAGATAGAATAAACTATGTTCGCGATAGCCGCGATCAGCGATTAAACTCTCAATGTGAGTAGGATCGATAATGGGCACCATTAGGAATGCGAGAGAATTTTTCAAATGGCCTGTTTTAATCCGCGTACTATGGTGTTATTTAGTTTTTATAATCTATATAATGATATCTACCCTCGAAACCCAGAATGAGAATGCAGAACAATAACCTTTTGACCTACCTTGTAAAATATGATTGGTCGAAAAATAACCTGCATGTCGATAACTCTGCGTCCGACATACATTTAGGCATTAACAACTAAAGCAATTTATCTCAGTTTGTTTTGGACGGTGATGATGATTGGGTGAAACATTACCCGAAGGGAAATACAGTTGCCCAAAAGTTTGCAGGACAGATAATTGACATGATGTTGGGCAAATCTTACCCATTTTTTTCCTTTCAGTCTATCGTACCCAAACAGGTTAGTAATTACACTGTTGTCCATAAAGTTGGACTAACTTATTTTTCTCACCTATTTTGTGAAGTGATTGTGAAAATATGATATATTCTTGATAGATAGAGCTTATACCTTTTAAATACTTTATTGATAAATCTAAAGAGTCATAGAGATAGATAAACAAAGCTCTGAGAAGATAAAACTTTATCTATCAAGAATAATTCATATTGTGTCACAATAATTACATGAAATGAGGTAAGGACAAATCATTTTAACTTTATAGTTTAACTTATTATTAAGTCTACATCGTTCATAGTACATATACATTTACCAACATCCCACTTACCCTATTCGAATCACATTCCGACCCATTTAGTTCATCATTCATCTTTTGAGGGCAAAAATGGCAGACGTCATCTTCCAGATATTTGGGACAAAAATCGATTTATGACAGTGAAAAAAGATTGATCAATAGCCTGCCATTGAGAAAGTCAAAGATCAAGGAGATCACTTTTCGATAAGTATTCCGGCGCTCTTATTCCATAACTTTTAAGCTTTGAGATGGCTGGACAAGGTGATGCAAGATCATTTTATTTAGACATTTATTTTCGTGGGGGGCGCCAGGCAAAACATTATTCCTTTTTAAGTAAGCATTTTAAAAGGTTGGGGAACATTAAAACGAAAAAAGCTCACATCATTTGAAATTAATTAGCTGATAATGGTGCAAAAGCGTGTTGGTGCTGTAATCCTGTTAGCTTTTGTGCCCTACCCTCTCCTAATTTTAATGCCTACAAGAAATATGGGACGGGAAATGTAGAGGCCTGAGAGGAAGGGCGCCCGGCCCCTTCCAGTCAGAGACGACGCGAGATTGGAATATGGTGAAAAGGAGAGAGACGGAAAGAGAGAGAGAGAGAGAGGGGGAGGAGGGGTGCAAGTTAAGAGTAGTCATGTCTGGCATGTTTGTACAAATACTGTATCTTGTTGAAATAAAGGCATCCATGAACTACGTGTATGGAAAGCAGTGCAACAGACTTAACCTACTATGCCATACTGCGTGTATTGCGACTTGAATGACAATTATCTATAGAAGGTGCATTCCTAAACCGGCAGGGAACAATTACAAAAATTATCGAATCAAATCATTTTAACAAAAAAGCGCCATTTATACGGGCACCAAGGGCAGCTCGTGTTATGAATCAATCTGAACATACGAAGTTAATTCCTAATATATTTTGACAACCGGACATCGTAAAAAATTAATGGTCATCTAATTTTAGCCGATTCACCATTCATGAACTTGGCAACTCACTACACTAGGCAATCAACAATGAGAACACAAACAAACAAACAAGCGATGCGATGACACAAATTCACTCATAAAATGATTTTCCCTCAGTTTATAGTTTTCTGTTTATAGCTTTCGGAAAGTAGTAATTTATGGGGACCCTGAATTGATTTGTGAAAATAAGAATTGATTAGGCTTTGCTTCACACGGTACGATTTCTAATGTCCAATTTCTGTAATCTCGTTTGACATGTAATGCATGGGCAGTGATATATTGTAATACATCTGATTTAATGGACGTTACTAGAAATAGGGTTTTAGGGTATACGTAGGTCTAGCATGGACAATCATTTACGTATGTACGTAATCTTATTTTACATTACTTTCATATAGAAACTTGATTACATTTAGAGTTATATTGTAGTTGAAACTGAAGATATTGTTTCAATGCAATTACAGTGATGAATTAACGTATAGGTTCCACTTCATGATCTTTTCTGTTTCCCTTTTTAAATCTAAGGGAAATAAACATGCTAAAAGACTTGTAGATAGAAATCTTTGATACACCAATGAGCATGTTTTCCCTTCTCAGTTTTAAAAATATCAATATGGTAATAATAATAATAATAATAAATACTTATAAAGCGCACTTATCTAATAACTTACTCAAGGCGCTATACAAAACAAAATACACAAATCTCTCTCCAGAATTCTAACAAGATAATATCATTTGTAACTCTGAGTAAATAAAACCTTTTAAACATGTTTCTGAAATGTTTCTAGGCATTGAATGTTTCGACTGTCACTCTAAGTAGTGATTCAAAGTCGTCTACATTATAGCCGGTCTGAAAGGAAATAATGAAAAAGTTTGAAACCCTTTACTTAAAGCCCTGTTAGCTACAATTTGATGGCACCTTAAAGTCTTTGAGGAGTCATTTAAGACACATTTCTGATGGTCAAACAAATGTGTTTGATTCGAATATTGATGAAAGAATGCAAAATTTAGGTTTTCTGCGTAAAACAGAATATCAAATTATGTATTCTTTTATCATTTCTGCACAGGGGATCTTTGCAAAAGTGTGTCTTAAATGACATCTTCTTTCACATTATGATACAATCTAAGTGAAAATTTTGCCATCAAATTGTTAGCAAATTGGGACTCCTAACACTTTAAGGGGCTTTAACATCATAAACTAAAGTGTTATATTACATGTATTGTTGGTTAGCACACGAGAGTGACTGGTATTCTAGTTTCTACGTATACCGATTTCATTTTTATCTACAGTCACTTCGACTTGACGGCTTACTTCGAATCTTCGGGCCATCGCATCCGGTCGGGTGGTTGGGTTACACGAACTTTCGTGGAACAAAAGCAGAAGATGACACGGCCTTTTGTAGATTTGCCGTATGGTTTTCACAAAATGTCTGGTAAATTTGTCCGCACCATTTATAAATGAGAGGGTTTATTTCACAAACATTACCCCCGGTATTTCGTGAATAAAATGGCATGTTTTCACAAAAGTTCGGGTAATGCGACCATCCGACCCGACGCGATGACCCGATGATTCGAAGTAAGCCGAATTTACTACTACATTTGAAAGTTTCACCGTATCGGCCATAATGTATTGTACTCTCTTCTTACTCAGTGATTAATTTGACGATTAACTGAACACTGTAGATTATCATTTAAAACTATTTTGTACCATCTGTGTATAACTGTATATACCACGAACAGTGTACCTACAAAGTTTAACTGATATGTAATATATTTTAAAGCTAGCGCCTTGAGCGTCTAAGCTTGCGCATATACGGGCATATACGGGCGGCTGTAGAAAACATAATTATTTTATTTATCAATTTATTTATTCATTTATGCATTCATACATTAATTTATCTGTATATATATATATATATATAAGTATTTGTATTCATTTATTTATTTGTCTACATTTTTTTATATTGATTCATTTCTGCTTGTTTTATGCGGGTAACAATTTTTCACCAATGGTGGTGGACTTCCATGAGGCCCTAACAGTAACAAAATAAAATACAGAAGAAAATAAGTACATAGTTGAAGGCTGAAGTAGTTTATTCTTCCGTGTAGTTAATTGCAAAATTAGTGCAGATAGGCTTTAAATGAATGTCGAGTCGGGTATCAACCATATGCGAGGTACGGAGCATTAACAGAAGAAAATAGGTATACATGTCCACAAATTCATCATCAGTGATGCGTATTATATGGCATGAGGTCCGGTTTTCCCATTCACAAGATAGCAATCAGTTGTTATCTATTCATCAGTAATATAAATATGAAATATTTCCCAGCACGGACCTCATATATCAATCGCAGTGCGAAGCCTGGCAATATTAAACCTTGAACAATTTCAAATTATGTCAGCGTGGTCAGTGGTCACTTCAATATTGAGTTGAGTTTGAATTTATGACAAAATCACCAAAATGTTTATTCATTTATAGTAAATACAATATACATACATATTTTACTTGGTGACTGGAGCTAACATGCTAATCGAGGTTTGCACCCGAGTAAATCTTTCATTATTTCACATCGAATGCAATAACAACAAAGCAAAAATTAGTAGGTCTATATCCAAATTAATGTTCATATCTTTCAAGGAACGTATATACACTATGTACAATTAAAATGAATTACAATTAATCGTGTAGCTTAATCTAAAGCTTCAGATAATAGGTATCTTCAAATTCTTTTCTTCATTTACTGCCCACTTTAGGATCGCGTGACCAATATACATTTCCATAATATTATCAGTGCCCTTATCTTCATTCTTTGAATATAGGCCCCTCCTATTTATCGCTATTATTTTCTGCAATAGACTTTAGTTTGTGGACGTCTGTCTATGTTTATTCAAGTTTCTATTTTTGTCTTCGTTTAGTGGCCAATTTGGGTTTGTGACTGCTTGCAATTTCCTTATGCCACTCTCCTCATTTCATGGGGATTGGACTCACCTGCTATTACCGACATTTTTTCTTATATCACCGTGCATCTCTATATTTTTATTTCTGTAGACGTATATCTCCCAAAGACAGGCCCTGTTAAGTTTATTCATCGACATACTACAACCAAATTACCCATCAAAACAAGCCCTTCTTACCCAATAGCGCTACTTATTGCATGGTAGGTAAAATTGCTAATGAATAGATATAGCTATGCAAATTTCTAATAATTCTACTAATGTATTACAGTAGTCACTTTTTTAATGCCACGTGTATTTATTACTGTAAGCATTTATGATAATATATGTCAAGTTTATTCATTGACATACTACATCCAAATTACCCATCAAAACAAGCCCTTCTTACCCAATAGCGCTACTTATTACATGGTAGGTAAAATTGCTAATGAATAGATATAGCTATGCAAATTTCTAATAATTCTACTAATGTATTACAGTAGTCACTTTTTTAATGCCACGTGTATTTATTACTGTAAGCATTTATGATAATATATGTCAAGTTTATTCATTGACATACTACATCCAAATTACCCATCAAACAAGCCCTTCTTACCCAATAGCGCTACTTATTGCATGGTAGGTAAAATTGCTAATGAATAGATATAGCTATGCAAATTTCTAATAATTCTACTAATGTATTACAGTAGTCACTTTTTAATGCCACGTGTATTTATTACTGTAAGCATTTATGATAAAATATGTCAAGTTTATTCATCGACATACTGCAACCAAATTACCCATCAAAACAAGCCCTTCTTACCCAATAGCGCTACTTATTGCATGGTAGGTAAAATTGCTAATGAATAGATATAGCTATGCAAATTTCTAATAATTCTACTAATGTATTACAGTAGACACTTTTAATGCCACGTGTATTTATTACTGTAAGCATTTATGATAAAATATGTCAAGTTTATTCATCGACATACTGCAACCAAATTACCCATCAAAACAAGCCCTTCTTACCCAATAGCGCTACTTATTGCATGGTAGGTAAAATTATGAATGAATAGATATAGCTAAGCAAATTTTTAATAATTCTACTAATGTATTACAATAGCCAGCTTTTTAATTTCACGTGTATTTATTACCCAAAGCATTTATGATAATATATGCATGAACGAAAAAGAAGTGAAAAAAAAGGAGTAATAGATTGCGTCATGAAAAGCAGTGTAGATGTTGCTGATGACACATTAGGGTCAAAGATATATTTATGTTATCATGATTATATATGTTATGTTTTTATTCAAATTCTGTGATTTTGTAAGCGCTATGGAAATATTTGTTTTTAGCGGTCTTAAATAATCGATATTATAAGTATCACCATCATTATTAGGCCTTAAAAAAAAAGATGTTGTATTGCCCTGTAGGTGCCAAAACATTTGTCGGTCGGTCGGAAATCTTTTTTTTGGTCTTTTTCCTCTTTGGGCTGATATTTCTCAGTTCTGAATGCTTTAATACATTTGTTTGTATTCATAAAACATTTTTTGGGTAAAAAACGTTTATTTTTATTATTTTTTTTTTAAAGCCTACCGTAGATTTCAAGATTTTTGGGTCGGTCGCAAAGGGCAATACAACATCTTACGCCTTATTGATGTTATTATTATTATTATCATTATTATCATTATCATTATTATTATTGTTAATATTATTATTGTTCTTTGTGTTCTTTTTGTATTATTGTTTTTATCATTCAGTCATTATGTCCATCCTGATTAGTTTTTTTTTCTTCTTTTAATCTTTTCAGGGAACTTTATTTCACAAATCTACAACGTTCACGATAACATATATACATATGAAATTAATAGATTATCTTAGCATATCAGTCAAAGCTTTTGCCTGTTTTTAATTAACCTTTGCTTTTGATTTAGAATTTAAATGTGACAACAATTCTTACTTCAAATCAGTTAAAAGAGTTCTACCATACACACTTATCTTTTTGTTTTCAAATGTTTAACGTAGTTCCTATAAATAACATATTCAGCAAAATCAATCAAAATGTTTACCAAGTAATTATCTAACTTGCTTATATCATATCCAATTACTAAAGTCTTCTCATTTAAGTTGATATCTAATTCAAACAAATGATTTAACAAACGTGTTACAATTTTCAAAGGCACAATTATCTTTTTAACTCAAGCATCATATGCCGTGATGTTTTAATGGTATTGCAATCTTCATATACATAATTATTTTTAATTTTCCACTTATATAGGTAATATTTTGACGGTAAAAACATATGCAAAAGTTTAAAATTAAATTGTTTGATTCTGTAATCTCGTATAGCATTAAACTTAAACATTAATACCGGACTCCAATTAAAATCGGAGGGCAGTACTAATCGTTGCTGCCAAGCATTGTATACAAAAGACTCTTCTTGTTTTTTTCTGCACAAAGAATAAGTAGAACTGTTTATAGCCTTCGCATTTAAAATATCAATATCATCATTGATATTTGTATAAAATTAGAGTGATGTGTTTGATACAAACCATTACATAATTGATCGGTATCCTGATTAGTCAGTTCAGCTTTGTCCATTCATATTCAACCTTAGTTTGTTTTTTACCCATTAATTAGAAAATATGACTGTTGTGTTACGTAATACAGATGACATAACATCACGTGATTTTCTTAGAGTATCTTATTTATTCGTTTACACGAAATACGATTAACTTTCAACTAATCTCGTCCAAGTACATTTTGCCTTACGTGATCATGATGATAGTAATTGTGATAACATTGTTTTCAATGCAATCCTCGCGCTGAGATGGAGTGTTGATGAGTTTTGATGTTGATGTTACGTTGATGTTGCCTCAATTAGAATGTCTTTCTTTCCAGTCGTAACTCTATCTTCCAATTTCAATCGCTTCTCTCTTCGCCCACAAAGGCGTTTCGTTACGAGCGGTTCATAGCCACCTGTGACCCGCCTCCACCCCGTTACATGCCCGCCGGGTATCGGTGGACGATCCGCTGCAGGATGAATAACGATGTTCTTTTCCAAGCTCATACAACATCGTCCAGCAAGGGCGTTTGGTAAAAAAAAATACATTAAAGTATTAGTGGCGTAGACCATGTAGGGGCGCTCATGTCAAGGGAAGGGGGCGCACCATTCTTATTGATAGATGAAATATGATTTTAAAAGCCTACCAATAACCTTGATGGTGTGGGACAGTGAGAGGTGGACTAACATCACAATCATCTTCTTTCGCAATCCTTTCCACTTTCTCTCTTTCTCTATCTTTCTCTCTCTATTTCTCTTTTACACGTTTATTTATTATTAGACTTGATTGGATAATTTGTTTAGCACAATGCTAATCTGCCACAAGGTCCATACGTAATTTATGCTAGTGCCTTTGGCTCTACCCAAATGTCAGTCATTCCCATTAAACATTCTATTTTTTTCTCGAAGGTATTTTGTATCAGCTGTTTGGTTTATGACGTCATTCCAATAAAAAAAAATTGATATATAAAAATAGCATGAGTTAAAGTTATTTGCTTTGTTTTCTTTTAAACAAAATTTTCTTCAAAGCTGTTGCCCTACCCAGAAACAGGCTCAAAATCAATAATCATATTAAAATGAATTAATAAAAATAGCATAGTTTCAGACTACTCCGTTTTTGTTAGTTTCTTTTTTGTTTGTTTTTAAATGAAATCGCATCCTGACTTTCCGATTCCTGATTTTGCATCTAAATGTATGAATTGATCACGTAAGACATTTATTACAGTGGTCATGCAACAGCACGATTACAGCAACTGAAAACAATTGACAATTGAAAGTAATGATTAAAAGAGCAAGAAGTGACTTCCTAATGTAAGAATACCCGAAAATAGACAGGAAAAAATTCAACGAAGGCACGAACAAAAACATCAACAACAACAAACGATGAGATGCAAAAGGTAAGTTAGAAGCATAATCGAAATTTGAATCATAAATACAAGCAAAGATTAATATGACGATTCAATATATTTCCATGCATGATTAATTCTGATTCAGATTCATACTCTATAAATAAAAAGGGGAAAAAAGCTGAAAATCGAACACTTTCAATAGCCTTCGGAGAATCCCTGGACAACCGATGATGCTAAGCTTGTAACAAGTCAATACTGATGAAGCATATAGCTAATTCTAGGTGTTAACCTTAGTTGATGTGACACAAGAATGTTGTTCTTATTCTAGATTGACACCAATATTGACATGTAAATGTCATGGATGAATTCGGAAGTGGGTTCTACTATTAAGGGGGAATTCCAGTTGGTTTTAATATAAGTCAATTAAAATTTGCTCTGTACAGAAAATTTCATAAACTTTAATTTTCTTAGTTATTGATGACGGAATAGATTTGTTTCATACAGGGGGTTTGCAATAATTATATTTAGGGTGAATGTATGATTTAACATTTTCTTAAGGTAAAATATATATACATATCTTTTAGTACAGGGCAAATGGGAGGGGAACTCGCAAGATACGTCATAGATTCGCCAGTTTGTGATAGATTGATCGCACTTTCAAATATTCATAACTTTCCTTATTTTTAATCGTTTTTTGTTTAAACTGTCACTGACCTTTTACTCTTATTTTTCTGCGTCTATTAAAACCAACTTAATAACATGGTGGACTTCCCCTTTAGTATAATTTTGTTTTGATGATAATAAGAGATAGATCAGCCTCCTGTAGTCAGTCAGAGATCTCATTCATGATGGGCTTCGAATTCATGAACGTCTCACGTCGGTGGGGATTTGATATGACATATGACGGGAAGAGAGTTAGGTAGAAGGATAGTGAGAGAGATTAGCGATAGATAGAGATTGAGAGAGACAGAGGGGAAGGGAGGGAGGGGAGGAGGTAAAAATAGTTAGATGGAGAAAGAGAGAGAGAGAGAGAAAGTGTGTGTTTGTTCTGTGTGTGCTTGCGAGGAAGAAAGTGAGGGACTGATGGAGAGATAAAGAAAAAGAGGAAAGAGGAAGGTGAGAATGATAAAGGTGAGACAGAGAGAAACAGACATAGATATAGACAAAGGGGAGAGTGTGTGGGTGAGTGTGTATGTGTGTTAAAGTGTACGTGTGTGCTTGTGTGTGTGTGTGAGACAGAGATAAGGGGGGTGGCGACGGAAAGAGAGAGAGAGAGAGATTGGGGAGGGAGATCCCTCCGCAGAGGGGCAAAAATCTCTCATTGGTTGGTTGGGTTCAGGATTGTTTTCCTCACCTTTCTTCATCTATCACCAATGAAAAGGAACACTTGGTTGGTATCACGTGACACGGAGAATGGTCCTCAAGGTTTTACGCTAGCTATCAATCGCAAGAGTCTGCCAGCTCGAATGAAGTAGGCTTAAAGAAAGAGAAGACATTTATAAAACGGCCTGTATTCATAATTTATTTAAATAGATTTTAATGTTGATGACTGGTTCCATTGCTGACATGCATTCTATTTATATTTCCGAGATTAAAATGTTTGAACTAAACATATTGCATAAATATATAAATGCTACTAACTTCCTTCCCCTCTCATTCTCTTTGTAGCCTTACGTGTTTTTGCATTTTTTAAGGTCTGAATGGTCAAAGAGTAGAGACAGAATTAACCCCGTCTTCACCTGCTTTACAAGACATATTCGAGGGGATTGTAATGTCAATTTGAACTGAAAAGTTATGTCTGACTGACGAAATAATTATGAGAGAGAATGTTTCAACTAATCTGATCCAGATTATGATAGTTTATTTGTTGTATAATATTTCATGAAATGTTTTATTTCTCCAAAAGGAGTAGTACGAATCAAAACTAAATTCGTACATTTTTTTCTTTTTCATCCAAAACAATATATAGAAGAACAATATTCAAAATATACATACTTTTTAAAAATTGCAATTCTCTTTTAAAATCAATCAACTCGTTGTACATAAAATAATAATACTCCTTAAATAAAACGTAGTACTACCCCCTGAAGAGAGAGAGAATTACAACAACAACAAAGTAATACAATAAATTGTCCCCAAGAAACGATCACAATTTACAATACCTCTGAAATCTCATCTGTTCTACATTTGGATAGATGACACAAAAATATGTTTGGTGGCGGATATGCGTACTTTAATATATTCCCTTTAGAATCCCTTAATAAACTACCACTTTATCAATTTAGCAGCTATCATAATAGTGAGTTATTTTCGATTTGCCAAAATGAAGTATAGTTGAGTAACAGGTTTACAACAAACAAGAAGAATTTATTGATAATGCAATCGAAGAGTTCTTTTGTCAGTTACTTACCTGTGTATTAAAAAGACAGATATCCTTTCTAGAGATTAAGATACATGCATAAAAACAGATTTATAATCCGCAAAATTCTGAAAGTGAGGATTATGAATAACGATTTTACCGTCATCCATTATACAACATCAGAGTGGTTTAATTTTAATTCGCTTTCGGTCTTCGAGAATCTCTCCGCTCTCAAGCGATTTAGGGAATGGATATCTTGCAGATACAATTTTAAGCATAATCTAAAACTTCACCTGATGCAGCTAATTTGAATTTGACAAACGCAATTTTTTATGTGTGTAATTACCATTGTATTATTGTATTTTCTTTGTCCCTTCTTTTTTTTTTTGTGTGTACATTTTTAGGATCATCTACCTATAAGTTTTTGTAACTTTTTTGATGATCCAACCACTTCGTAATTTCCTTTAGTGTTTTTTCCATTTTATTGGCTTATCTATGTTTGCAAGAAATTATTGTATTCATTGCCTTTGTATGTTTTTATGAAAGTGGTGAATAAATTCAATTCCATTCAATTCAATTCAACAGGATTATGCATATTTCCTTGAAATTTTATTTTTCATACTCGTCCCACTTGAAGTGTGGCCATGAACCTTTCGTAAACATGGGGAAACTGTGAAGAATTGTCAGTATTTGTCTATGGGTGTGAATGAAATCCTGATATATGTTTCAACTTTTCTAATAATATCATAATCCGCATCACTCATATTTCGTATTGCTGTTAGCTTTCAATAGTATGGTAAGGGTAAGCTTTCTTTTTTAATTATTTTTTTCTTCTTTTTTCTTCTTTTGGGTTTGTGGTGTTGTTTATTTTTTGCATTTAAAAAAAAGTCTTTGAATCGCCTTTCTTATTGAAAGATAATTCTTAGTTTGCCTTATAAAATTTTGCTTGGGGTATATGTATATAAAATAAATTTGAGTATTAAATCATGCTGTTATAAACTTAGTCTAGGCGAAAAGGGCAGCTGTGGAAAAGCAGTTTTATAAGCGACAATGCTGCCCTGTAAAAAGTTTTTTTTTTAATGAAATATGCTGTTAATTTGAGGGTAAGTTCAAGGTGAAGTGTTTGTATACCTTACAGAGGTTTTCATCTTTTATTTGGTGATGAATAAAGTGAGAGAGAAAGAGATACAATGACCGGGGAAATAATAGTTACATTGCAATGCGCTTAGAACATAGTATTAAGCATGTACAAATGAGACTATTATCATTATTATTAGAGATGAAAAGAAGTATTTAATGATTAGAAAAATAACGGTAATGAGGTTAATGAAAGTTGAGATGATGATGATAATGGTTATGAAACTATTGATAACATCATCAGTATCAACAACAACACCACCACCAACAACCGAAATGATAATTGAGATGATAATACGAAGAATGTCAATAGTAATTATATAGAGGATAATATAAAATAAGAATGATGACAATAATGATGATAATGATAACAATACTTGTAACAATAATTATATTAATATTAATGTAATAGTAATAACAACAACAAATATAGTAATAATAATGATATCAATAATTGTAACAATAATTATATTAATAATAATGTAATAGTAATAACAACAACAAAAATAGTAATAATAATGATAATAATAATAATAATTACAACTACAACAACAGTAGCAGTAACCTCAATAGCAACTGACATTAATTGGCAAATGATGCCCGTCACTTACAATTAAACTATTGCCTCAACTATTAAGCCAGATGAGGTGTAAAGTACAGCTTCAAGGAAATAATTAATAAATGCATTGCTTGCATAGATTTACCGAAGATTTATCTAATGGGTTCGGTGCTCTCGTGTGGGTAGATGAGTTGCGTTGTTTGTGCTCGTGTGTGCGTGTGCGTGTATTTGTGTGTGTGGGTGAGAGAGAGAGAGTTTACGGGGGGAGCAGGTTGTAAGTTACGGAAGACGTCATAGGTTTTAAACCTTAAATATATCACTTTGTCTCCCATGTTTAAATGTGGCTCTCTGCACAACGTCGTTTTGGGAGTTAAACCTCAATTCTCCATGACTTTGTTATTTATTCACACCTTATCGTGTGTCAAAGGGTCATATATTTCCATGAGGACTATGGATAATGCTTTTTCTGCACACCGCTACCTATTTCCATCAAGTATCAACATTACATCGGTATTCCCGGAGATCGTTAATTTAAAAAGCAAGTAGTGATGATTTAAGTAATAATATGTGCGCTAACACTTTTAAGGTATCATTTGAATAGTGAAAATTATTGGAAGTGGTTGATTTTTGGTATAATTTTGTGATTACAAATTATTTAGGACAATATCCGACTATAGGCATGTAGTACGAGAAGACATTCAGCACAGGCCTAACATCAAAGGGATTCCGTAGCATGTTCATTATCATAATTGCTTAGATTTTTAAAAGTGCAGGCTTTCTTTTACCCTCACTTGCTTTATTGAACGTTAAGTGCTTGCGGCTTGTGTCTCTTTTTTAAATTTAAGAACACATAAAAGTCCACAATTCAAAATGTCCCAGTGTTGGACAAAGTCATCATAACTACGAGAGGATAGAAGCTGAATCGTAAAAGGTCTTGCCATGTTATCAGTGCACCATTACCAGAAGTAGAACGGGGACAACCGTATCGACATTATAATTTGTGCATGATAAATGAGGATTTAACCTTTAAGAACCCCCCAAGTATCTCCCTATCGCCTTTCAATTCGCACACACGAACCCGTACGTGCGTGCTCACTGTAATAAGTTAGCGGTTGACGGAAGAGTCAAGTGGTTTCGCATTAGAGGCTTCACGAACGCTGAGCGAGTGAGTGTCTTAAAACCCACTCATTGAGGATCTTTCCGCTGGCGGCGTAGCCGGGAGTAGCGCTGAATAGTTGAGGGGTGCGCACGCTTCCCTAAGGTACTACATGGACTGGCAGTTACATCCTCGACTAGTTTGTAGACCGATGAATTTATATCTTTAAACTTATCAATCCGGCTGGTAATGAGAGAGTAATTTATTTCATAAATTATTAAGAAAGTTAAATCACTGTACAGTCTATCGGGAGGAGAGGGGGGTGGGGGAGGGGACGAGGGGATTGGTTACAAGATACCATGTTAAGATATCATTCATCCAACAACAACAAAAAACTTTTTTTTTGTTTAATGAATCGGTGCACATTATACCCAAAATTATACGCGTCAAAGATACTTTCTAACATTTTCCAAATCTTTTTACAATATTGAAACCGGAAATTATATTTGTAATTCAAAATCCGATATTCGATATGCGTTTTTTTTTTTTACTTGATGGTTAATAAATCTTCACTCTCTTCCATTTATAAACATGAAAACTATCGCGCTAACAATGGATGGGACGTCGTCGTGTCATTAAATGGTCAACACGTTACGTAATATATCTTACTCCTCTATATCGAGTCATTCGAACAGTGGCGTCTCTTTAGTAAACAAACACCTATAATTTCGCTTTTCCGTCTACGGATCACTTTAAGAACTTGAAACTACGTAACGTTTTGCGAATTTTCTCGGAAGTATCTGACTATCCTTACCTTAGATTGGGTTGGGGCAGCCAACCTTTTCCAAATTTGCCTCTTTGTGATGACGGAAACATGACCAGACTTTCTATTTTGGACTCAGACGTGTTTGATTTTTGGAATAGTTGCTCAAGGTATGGAATTGATGCGTATTGCAGTCAACTGCATATTTAGGAGCAAGGGAAACATGAAGAAGAATGGATACTTGTAGAAGCCAGATACGGTGTTCTTTGATAAAGTCGTATTCGAAACATTGTCAAGTATTCCCTGTTTGTCGATGTTTTCTATCTGTTGGCCTGACTGTCCTACTTGTCTCTCTTTCTATGTTTCATCAACGAACCTCTCTCTGCCACATTGGTAGTCTTTTAGGGAGATATCCAAACTTCATTATTTTAATTGTTATTACTCATTTTTCCCTCTTTATCACCAATTATTAGTTGTTAGTTTATATATAAATATGTATTTTCTCTTTGCATTTAAAGATTTATGTATTTTGTATTTTGCGTGTTTTTACTTGTACGTGGAAAATAAAAAAATAAATCATATGAAATGAAATGAATTTCAGGTTACATACTATTTTATAGGTTCTGTACATTAGTGAAAAGTAGGGTAACGTAGAAAAATATAGCAAATGAGCAACAACACAAAATAATGTATAATTGTAATATCTATAATTTAAAAACCATTTTAAATAGACTAACTTATGTATCATATTGAAGTAAACAGCTACAAGAAAGGTATGTAAAGAAAATGTGAAAGAGGAGAAGCCCTCTGGAACAGAATTTAACAGGAAGGAGTGAAGTGGTATACTGGTATTTAAGGTAACTGTACATGGGAATCCAATCAATTTTCTTGGTATGTGTAGCTCAGGGCCGAATTGCAGCAGAACCGGGTCTCAGAACAAATGTGTAAAATTGCAGAGAATTCCCCCATTATCAAGGGTGCGTTTGAGATAACTTTTTATTCTATTCCTCTAAGATTTATTTAGAATACCCTTTTTTCCTTATTCGGATCTATTAAAACAATGTTGACGTGGTTTAACTGGTTCCATGTGCATGAGTCCATGTCACTGAAATGCGACACTGTTTTCGGCATTATAACCTCATTTTTATTTCCGAGAAAGTTCGTGCATATGTTTTCACCTCCATCCCCGTTAAAACCATCCTTTTAACCCTTTTAGAACATTGTCCTTATAAGATAAGTGGTCTTCTGCTCTACTTATTTCACAGATAGCCCTTTATCGCCGTCTATGTTTGCAGTGAGGAAAGTAAAAAGCTTTCAAAGCAACGGATAATGATGTCATTGTATGATAGAAAGCCGCCTATTTTGATAGATGAGACGCCCTTTGAAAAGAGCCTCAATCGCTATAGAAGTGTTCTGTTTTAACACCTATTCCCCCATCACCACCGTTTCAAGAAGGGTGGTGCGCGCACAATATTGTGCCAGCGTGTATGCGGCCGGTGTATGGTGGAGTGTAAGCGCGATTGAAGAAAAACACATGAAGAAAACATGTTCGTGAGCGTGTGTGAGAGGCGGGTGTAGGCATGGGTGCTGTGACTTTTAATACGATAAAGCTCAAATGTTAAGGGTCTTAATAATTCAAAAAATTGTGTTTTAAATGAATATAAAGATACATGCCCCTTCCCCATGGAAACAAATACAAGGAAAATAGGGGATATTTAAGTCTAAAGCAACAGGATTAATAACACATGGCTTTGCAGAATAATGATAATGAAACAACATCCCCACACTTTGATTATAACTTACAACAGAATTGAAAAAACCCCGATATTCTGAAGATTTAGAAAATATAAAGGGGGAAGCAACATGTTGAATAAAAATGGCTTCGCATAATAATGATGGTTAATAACCAATACCGTCGACAAACTTTGATAATGAGAAATGAAGTAAGACCCCCAACAAAACAAAACAAAAACACGGAATTTGATTTTTTTTTTTTTTTTTTTGGGGGGGGGGGGAAGCAACAAGTCGAATGGAATGATAAAATAACACCATCCCCAAACGTAGATTGCCATACTAAAACCAAATAAAGGAAAAGAGCTTGCATTTGATAGATATAGACAATGTAGCACATTGTGGATTGTGTGATGCTTATAAGAAAGGGAAAATGTATACAGGCAATGCGGACATGTGTGATATGAATATTGATTAACTATGTGGGCTAAACTACCTCGCCTCATCGAGCTCAAGTTGGCTTGATGAATAAAATATAGAAATATTTATCCGCTCTATCAGATATGACATCTTACTCAAGGTCACTTGATTGTGAATTTACTGGGCGTGAAGTTGAAAAGTGATGTTTCGAGCGAAGGAATTCGAGCTTACGTATGTATAGTTAAAGGGGTACTCAAGTAGTTTTATCGAACAGATCAGTTGCTCTGGGAATAGACCTCCCTTCGGAGATTACTTCTTCTTTTTACATCATTAAGTTTTGTTTAAGATCATTTTAGTTAACATGCGTATAAGAAAGCAAAACAATTTTGTTTGGTTTGATGGTTTGTTTTGGGGTTCGATGGTTTGTTTTACCAGAATGCTAAGAAATCATGTGTATGCTTGCTAGTTAGCAACCAGGGGACCGACGCACAGTGAGCCAGGGAGGAACCAAAGTGCGCATTTTGGGTGATTTTTTTTCTTCTTGCCCAGTTGAAAGATAATACATTAAAGAATACCTCAGCAAAATATCTAATTCCGGTATGCGCAATAAGGCTACAAATTTACCCCTTCAAACAGCAAAATCCTACATATTCACAGTTTTAGTGCAAAAGTGACTTATTTTATAAATCTTTCAATTTAACATGAATTTTTAAAGTTATTGATATGAAATTGCTCTCACATATACCTGATATTTCATTTCACTGTATGAATGGGTTAAAAATGGATAGAAACACAATCTTCATAATATATTATAGGGTAATTCACTTTTAAAAAAAGGACTAATTATCCATGTTTTTATAAATCCAGAGGAAATGTTTGGATTTCCAGGGATTTCCACTTTAATTTTATTATCGACATTTTCTCTGATGTCTAACCTTTAAGTTGATACCAGATTTGGCTGCCATCTTCTGCCTGTTTTTTTTTTATGTTAGAGCCAATTTTCCTTGCCACATTGCCCCGGAGAATGTGTTTATTTTGTTCGCGGTGTCAGAACAATGTCACGCGCCCCCACGCGCCATAATTTATGACCGCGAATCCTTCAGAAAACACATTTTCCGGGGCAATGTGGCAAGGAAAATCGGTAATTATTTGTTTGTTTGATTCTTTGTTTGTCTTGCGAAGGCTGAGGGAAAAAATTCATCAACAAAAATAAATAAATTAATGAAAGAAAATGAAAGATAATATATTTTGAAAATGATTAATGCTTGAAGTTGTGTTTTTCATGTATATTTCTTCTTTCTAGAAAACATCTTTAAGCCATTGTCAATTTAATGCAAACCACGATACAGAAATCATAATAAAACAATAGATAAAAATAAATATAAATTACATAATTAAAAATCAATTATATTTAAGAGTAAATATTTGTCATTAAATTCTTGTTAGCATACGTGTAATGTTCTGAAAAAACTCTTATGACATAACATACATTTAAGAAGCATTGATTTCTCATCCCCTATCAATTTTCGTTTTTGTTTTTTTGTCTAGATAACCCATTGGTGGAATTTCACATTTTATTTGCATTTTGCATTTTTTTTGTAGACGCCTTTTTGTGCAGTAAAGCTCAGGTATGGTTAGACATTTTCTTTTTTTCTTGTTGTTGTGTATCTGTTTAGACACCCTGTAGTGCATTTGTGCTCCACGTGGGATTAGCTTTTTTATGCTGTTGGTTGTATTTTTGTCTAGATACTCTGTAGTACAGTTTAGGTCGGGTGATATTACCATGATTACACCTTTTTTTTTATTTGTACTTTTTTGTCTAGACACCCTGTACTGCAGAACAGCTCAGGTGGGATTACGCATTGTTGCTAATGAACTAGTTATCTCACCAAGGCCCAATGTGTCAACAACTCCAAATTAATTCCTAGATGGTGTGCTCACCACATGCGGCTAAATGAATAAATAAACATCGCTGTCGCTACACAAGGTCGTGCAATTCGTTATTTTTCTTTATTACTCCTTTTTGTGTGGGGGTGGGGGTGTAAAATCATCAGGCTTACCATTTTTTGGCCGTTTTTAAATTCTTAGATTGCCAGTAATGGTTTAATTTATTGGGAATGATAGGAAGGTTCAAGTTCAACAAGTTTACAGATGGACCAGACATCATTATAATGGATGGAGAGAGGGAGAGAGATTGGGGGCGTCAATTTACAATGTTGCCCATAAAGTAACCCTTTTTTCCTTACCTCTTTTCCTGAAGATATTATGAGAATGTGGGTTATGCTTTATCGATAAAGTTAATGTCTTCTAACATTTCATGATCAATCTCTGTAACTCTTTAGATTGATCAATAAAGTTCGAGGTAGATATCGAGTTATGTTATACGAATAAATCATATTCTCAAAATTACGTCATTAAAGCCCCACTGCACTACTTGTAGCTACTTGCTCCATCTATATAGAAAACAATGCCTAAGCGGTGCCCGTTGGTCCCCCATGATCCTCTTTTTCAGAGGATTTAATTCAGAGCTGAGTTGATGAGATAACCACCTGTCAGTGACCAGCAGGGTGGTCTTATCCCTCCTGGCCAAACTAGTGCAGACGGGCTTTAAACGAGGTAAAATAAAAGAATTCCAACCTTATGGGCAACAGTGTATTTCGACATCCTGGATCTATGATTGGTTGAGGGAACATAACACGTGTGAGGGTGCAATAAGGCATAACTTTAGCATGGATCATCAAGCTGGCAAGATGAACATCTTCACTTTTTGACAGAAAATCGACAGGCTTAACGGCTCATGGGAATCAATGTACAGTTGCAATGTCAAGTGAAGATGTTTATGCTACGTGAAAAATACTAAGAGAAGGGGAATGAGAGCGTGTATTATTGAGTTGAGTTGAGTTGAGGTTTAATTATCCAAACGTTCAAATACAGTAATATAACAATAATAACAATAATAAATGCATGTTTAACAAATATCTCGAATGGATAATAGGGACCAGAAAATCGCATAAAATGCTAATCATGTCTGGTACCTTTAAAGTACAGTATCTTAACATATACAAATTTGTGTGTGTATATATATATATATATATATATATATATGAATAATTATTGAATGTACATGTTGCATGTCAACATGACGCATTGTCTCTCCAAAAAGGGTCAAAACAGGGTCAGTACCATAAATTAAGATCGATATTAAGACGTTTTATGAAACACCGCTCTTAATTTTTTTCTAATATTCCCTGTCTTTTCACCATGGTGTTCGGGAAGGAAAAAGATAAAAATAATGGATTAAATTGCAGCCATGTCGATTAAAAAGACACCCCCGGCAAAAAAAAAATTGAGTTTGGATCTAATATAACTGCACAATAATACTAATTAGTTTTAATATACTTATTATAGTATCAATATGATTGTTCATTTTGGCTGAACATTGAACAAGCTGAATGTTTTCTTTTCTATTGTATACGGAAAAAGATAATTTAGAGCACTATCTAATCACTGAAATGGGTCAACAAACGAGGGGAAAGTGTGCAAGGGGTATGCACCGAACACCCCTATTTTTGCCGACTACAATTATACAGCATTCATATACATGTATTTACGTTTTCCCCAAAATAACCTTGATGAATGTTCTATGCCAAATTGTGCACAGTGGGCCTCGCCCCATCTTCTGAATTAAAAAAATGTTAGACAACTGCTCTGCTCATTCATGGTGGACCGTCAGATATTTCGTTTTTGGTTTTCGGATAATCATTGTTTCGCCATTTATTATGTTAGCCACTTTAAAATGGTTTATTACGAGTTTTTTTCTTCTTTCTGTTTTGCTTTTGTTTTTGTTTTTTGTTTTGTTTCGTCTCTAATTTCCCGCGAAGACCTTGTTACAAACTGTTTAGACCTTTTAAATGTTGCGTTTAGTATCGTATAGTTCAAAATTATTTCGGTTAATGGCAGGTTATCTATTCAACTAAACAGAATGTTGATTGAACGATAACCAACATTTGACCTTACAGACGACAATGTATGTTAAAAGGCTGTATAGAACTCGTCATCAACCACGCAACCAACGACGCGATCAGGCAAATCTTACGGCGCTCTGGAAGGCAAACGATGATGGTTGAGGGATGGCCTATATACATCAATCTTTTATAGGACGGGTCATTACACTTGTTTCCCCCACGCGGCACTCCATACCAACCATGCGCAATGCCTGATATACAAGGCATTTCACCCATTTTTTTCTGTTTCTTTCTCCTTCTATTTCAAAAAACTGACTTCTTATCATTTTACATTTGGTGTTTCACATTGAGCTTCCTCGTTCCTCGTAACTGCGGCCACAAGAGAAAACTTTGTGACATATCCTCTCTAGCATCATATATATATATATATATATATATATATATATATATATATATATATATATATATATATATATATATATATATATGTGTGTGTGTGTGTGTGTATCGTTCAAACACCGCAATGGATTAACTTTTGACACGCATGACACATACAGTTCGAGAATACTCGATAAATGCGGGTTGGGTGTTTGTACGACATGGAAGCTAATATTTATGAAATCTGATTATTCCATTGATTTTCGTGATGTCTGCAAAGCATTTTGTGAATTGCCCAAAACTGGGGTAACTTGTAAGTGAGAACATGACACTATATGCTTTTTCTTACTTTTCATCAATGCTCCAAACAAAGCTAAAATCAAAGTTACCGCGCTATGAAAAAGGCGCTAAAACATGTTATCCACTCCTCATGTTGCTTGCTAATGATGTCTACGCCCTCGCTGATATTGCCATAACCATATTGCATTATCAATTTCGGAGAAATCTAGTCTCCTCTTCCTATTTTTCCTCACAAATGAGCTTGTAAGCTGTTCTCTCGAATTCTCCTTCTCAAGATGGCATTATAAAAAAGAGAACAGCTTTTAATGAGGGTATATAGAACGTGGCTTGAAGATAAATCAACCTTGAGATGATTCTAGCAAAGCATTGTAAAAGTAATTCAAGCTTATGGCACCTCAACGTTTCATGTACTCTTTAACATTTTCATCGCCTTTTAGTATTTTTTTATATTCGGTTGGATGTTGTATTTTCTTATAATATCTTTGACAGTCGAGAATCTCATGTCGCAAACAGTTTGGTGCATTTATGTATTACTCAGCTTAGGCCTGTCTTTCAATAAATGAATGAATAAATGAATACATAAATAAATAAACATATCAAAAAAATGAACAAATAAATAACTAAATTGATTGAATTAATAAATAACTTAATAACATAATATATACATATGGAATGATTTTCTCCCACTCTTCATCAGAATCTCTTCGTTGTAGAATGAGTTCCGATTGTGAAAAGGAAAAACACAAAATTACCCAGCAGGAGGGGGGTCACGTGTGGGAAAAAATATTGTACAGTCTTATGCTTGCTAAAGAAAACTTTGATTTGAGCTCTGGTAAATGTGGCAAAATAATTTGTAAGCTTTTTCATTCTCTCATGTCATGTTTGTAAGAAATTCATACGAGAACAAATTCCTCTGGCAATGAATGCCCTTGCAATGCCGGCATATCTAGTGCTTTTCATCACTGAGTCAGCTTGTTATGTAATCGGTGATTCTCAAACCTCACTGTAAACATTAATTCCTATTTGCTGCATAATCACATTTTCTGTTTCCATTAAATTTCTTTTACCATCTAATTTAATGGCTAGAACTCAACCTTTATCTTTAAATATTGATGCTTTAGAGTATCCCCCTATGGGCACAATTTCATTCAAATATGTGCTTATTTTTATCTTTCTTTTACTTGTTTTGCTGTAGTACATCACGGATATGACATAATGAGAGAAAGAGAGAGAGAGAGAGAGAGAGAGAGATGGCTTTATATATTTAACTAACTAACATTTCTCCAGCTCTTTACGTAACCATGTCATTTTAAAAGCCCAAATTAATGGTATCTTTAATATAATAGTACTAATAATAATATATGAGGTTTATAAGGCACCGATTCTACTTGGAATCGAATGCTCAAGGCGCACTTTTAAAGAAGAAGAAAAAAAAAGAAGAAAAAAGCTCACATAGAAGCATTTGCATTATAAAAACATGACCAGGGGTGTTTCACAAAGACTAAGATCGACTTTAAGTTGGACTTAAGTATAACAGGCCGTTCGTGCCATTGTTTTCTCTCATCATTTACTGGCATTGGTCTCTCACGGGACGTACAAATCATGGTTAAAAATCTACAAAAGTTACATTTTTTGATAATTCATAATTGAAGGAAAAAATATTATCTAAAGATCATAATGGTGAGAGCAAACAATGGCAGGAACAGCCTGTTATACTTAAGTCTAACTTAAAGTCGATCTTAGTCTTTGTGAAACACCCCCCAGAAATTTTAAGAAACAGCAATACAAAAAAAGGAATATAAAATGTGTCATTAAGCACCTATTTGATTACTAATGCCAGACTATGACCAGAGTGAAGCAAGCAGGAAAAATCCTAAATGTATTTTTTTCTTAAATGTCAAATTTAGACAATACATCTTTGATATTTAGAAAGTTGATTCGTATTTTAGATGATGTTAACTCTTTGCCCGCCACGTACACAATCCCCCCTGTGCCACATTGTTTTTAGGGTGCCACCTAGCTCATCAGAATATTTGCAAAAGCAGTTTCAAAAACTCAATTTTTCTCGGAAAATGTCAATGTAAACAATGTCTGCGAAAGCGGTGCAATGAAGTGTGATGTGTATACAATGCGAAGCACGCGTTACTATTGTGTGTGTGTGCGTACAATAGAATTAAATGCGTTCCGTGTGTATTGTGAATGAAATGTGACTTGAGTCGAAGCTGGCAGCCCGCTGTATGTTCCGCTAGCCGAGCGTAGCGGGCAAAGAGTTAAATGCACTTTATATTTTAGTAAGTTAAGAACCAGAGAGGCGTTAAGTGATATATGAGTTGGTGCCCATCCGCTTCTCATGCATGTCTCCCAGCGGAGGATCTTGTAAGTCAGTTAGATTAGTGTATTTGTAGAGCCTAAGGTGCTATTACTATTATATTTGTCGTTTCATTGTATATTTTTTGTAATATATTTATTCGTTGTATTATGTTTAGCATGGAAAATAAAATCATTTGAATTGAAAACCCTTGTGCCTACAAAAAGTGTTGATGAAGACAATTGTGATGAAATCACAAATATATCAAAGGAGGTGTTGTTGATATGCAAAGATGCTAAAACGATATGTTCAAAACAATAAAACCCATCATGTGTTTTAGCCATTTAAAAATAAATGGCTTTTAAAAATAAATGGCTTCCGGTGTGGTATGTATATCATCACCTTCATTCTAAAATTCGCTCTGGTTCTGAACGTTTCCGGATAGGAGGTAATCCTTTGGGGATTACGCTAAGAGCCAACCGCAGATGTCATTAATCATATTTTAATAAGCCACATCAAAGTGGCTGGACATTTCATGTAAGACAATACAATAAGAAAGAACGAGACAAACAATTGAAATGTCATAATCATCTATAATATATTGCGATTTTTCCTACGGCCACGGACATTATTGATTGTGAACTTATTGTCTTTAGTAGCAAGTAGGAATTTGCATTTCATTTCTCTTTTATCATATTGTTCCCCTCGTTCTTTTTTTTTTAAAGTTAAATTGCGCAGGTTGAAAGAAATGTCCCAAAGTTACCTCATTTATAATTGTGTTACATGCATAAATACCTACAAACATATGTTGTTGTTTTTTTTTACATTATGGCGCTAAATGAAATATTAAATAGCTTAATCCGCTTTAGGTTAAAAAAAGAAAATAGTGATAAACAAGAAAAAGAATATGCAGTTATTGAAGAGTAATGCCTTAAGGTTCTTCTTGTATTTAAACAATTGTTACCAACAATCTCAATTTGAGCCTTCTACGTATATCGCTTTCCTTTGCCCATAGAGAATCCTTCAAACGTTTTACAAATCTGCAGTATGTTTACATGCAGTCAAACCTGCTTTAGTCTGCGGTATCCCGGCAAAATTTGTATCATTACGTATTAGTCAAAACATATTCTTTCACATGATTGGTAATGAGAGCTTCCATTTCATTTTTTGAGAGAGGGGCGTGTCCAAAACTGGTCTTTACCTTTAAGGCCTTTGTTGAATACTTTTCGATGTCCTTTATGATATGTCACGATCTCAGGAAACATAAAGCGGGACAAATCATTTTTTCACATTAAAAAAATATTACAAAACTTGGTAAGGGTATGCATAATCTAGTTGTTAACTTATATAAGCGTGGTTATGTATATGCTGATATGAATTCCTACCAAGGCCCTCGTGGAGTTACCCATACTATATCGACAACTATATAATTGGGATGCGTTAAAAGGACCTGGGGCCCGTTTCATAAAACTTGTTATCTATAACAACTGCTAAATTTCTATGACAAATTTGCTCTCAGCCAATCAGATGTCATGATTTCAGTAGCTTTTAACAGTAGCTTGTAACTTGTTATTGATATTGACAAGTTTTATGAAACAGGGCCCAGGTAACATTGTTCAGATAAGAGAAAATGGTTCTGAGGTAGTCAGGTAGTGACTACAATGCTAGAGATGTACAATTAAAGATGATCTGAAAGTTTGAGTGAAAAAAGACCATTATTAATGATACAAATTTGGAAAAACTGATCTGATCGATTCCTTAATTCTCCCAACTATATTATTACAATTTAATTACATTTTAGGTGAATTTAAACCGTCACAAAGCAATGAGTTGGCTCCATATACCATTCCAGACATTAAAGTGTTGACAGATTTTTAAAAGCCTGTTTTATGTCTTATTTTCATGGAAAAACGGTCGGGAAAATTCAAAAATGGTTGGAAGAATTTACTGTTAGAGGGTGTCGCACAGTGACGCCTTCAAAGAAAACCATAAATATCTTTGTGGTTTGAGAATTTTTTCAGGATTTTTTGCATGTTAGAGGGTTAGTACAGTAGAAGGAATATAATAAGTAACATTTCATACAAGAATTACGCAGTTTTTTCATCAACCTTCAACAATGTTACCGAGTCACTTTAATATCACAAACAATTACCTCGTTTTATTTCAATCATGATTCAATTACTATCGTATGGCATATAGTACTACTATTCAAGGTGACACGTGGTTAAGCTAAAATAAACTGCAACTGCGCATGATCATTCGATTGCTTTCAATAAAGGATTGCGTTAAATCTAATGAGAGTTGATTTGGAGCATAATGGTTGTTAACAACGGACTCCTCCTACATAATCTTTTGACAGGAAATGTACGCAAATGAAAGCGACCGGAACAAAATTCAGATTATTTTGGGCATATATAGACTAACGGTGAGAAAAGGTGATGAGAGAGAGGGGGAGGGAGAGGCAGGGAGAGGGAGAGGGAGAGAGAGAGAGAGAGAGAGAGAAGTAATAGGTGTGAGAGAGTGGAAATGATAAAGACAAACAAGGAGAAAGACCGACTGAGACGGAGGGGGGCAGAGAGTGGAGCGAGAGATGAGGAAAGTTAGTGTGTGTGTGTGTGTGTGTGTGTGAGAGAGAGAGAGAGAAAGAAACTCACAACAAAATGAGCAAATCATCGGCAAGAACCGACCGGGGTGCTCACTTTGAAGAAAGACACTCTATTTTGATAGGTTTCCAATCTTAGCGCATCGAGCTCTGAATCAGTCTGACGTCATCAGGCACTTATCAGCATACCAGCCAATCAGAGATGGCTTCAGGCCCAAGGCGCGCCAATCACAAGCTCGTAAGCTATAAAGTAAAGCGAGCGATGGCGGCACACGCAGTTTGCTAGTGAAAAGAAAACCGGGAAAAAGCGAATACTCAGCCCTTTTCGTAAAGCGTTTGTGAATGAGACGACCGGGGCTGCCAACAAAAGTGCGGACAATATAACTGGGTAAGAAACAGTTATTGGTGAGAAAACAGGAATAAGAAGAAAACGCTAGACGACATTGGAATCTAATAGAACGACCCTCAGGTGGGCAAGAGCAGGCACAGTCGAAAGGAATTTTGTCGAGAAAGCTGTGTCTTGATTCTGGAGAACAGACGATTTCTAATAACATCTACCCCCAAAACCAGAAGCACCTAAAGAGACACAGACAGTCGGGTAAGATTTCTAATTGTTTTGTCGATTTTCGTTGCTCAATTTCACTCTTGTTTGCAGCGTAATATTTTATAGCACCACACAAGTCGGCCGACACGGTGTTTAATCTTCGGGAGATAAATGTTTTGGCGTCGCATTTCGTCAGTTAGTGTCACGCGGTCAGGCAATCTCATCTTTATTCAATGTAATTTTATATCAAGTGAGGCGAACAACCTTTTTGCATTAAGAGGCTTTGGGTAATGACGTGCACCCCTCGCTGCACATCGTATAATGCATCTGTCTGTTTCAAATAGGGAGGAAATCGCCTTGAACTTTACGACAGTTCCCAGTGAATATCTATTATTTATGGTCTTTCTTAATACATATTACTGTCCATTAGTGTGCGGCATTTCCCTTGGATGTCATCATTTCAACCATATTTTGTTAATTATCAGACCGAAAATGAGTACAAGTTGTGATAAACGTAGAATCTGAAACATCATTATTACCGGTGTGGCGGATGTGTACAGTATTAAGGATGCAACAGTACGATTAGTGTACGATCTTTGTACGATGATTACGATCTTTACGATGTGATTGCCCAACATGGTTAAGATGTGATTATTTTGGATTGTTTTCCTAACAGCAAAGTTTGTTAAGGAAATTAGAGAGAAATGCGGCAGGAAAACTCCGATCGCAGTGGAATACGGATAGAAAAATAGAATATCAGATAACATTCAACTATTGGTAAATTTACTTATTTATTCATAGTAAGGATATACCAACAATCAACGATATTCATGAAAATATCGTTGGTGAAATTGCTTTTGCAAACAACATCAATATACTTACGATTCCGGGGAAAACACGCTAATAAATCTTCCTCAAAGAATTTGGGGGAAATAAAAGTCAAAAGGCAATTACTTGGTAACTGCGATTGCCTAAAGTGTCATATTCGGTCATATTCGTAATGTTACCAAATTTAATGCATACGTCTTTGTGAAGTGTTTCAATACAAAGTGTTAAAGACACGTAACATTTAAAAGCGCTCATAAGTGCCCGATACATCATCATCATATCTTATTACAGCGTTTTTCCACTCACGGCACCTTTTTCATAAATACATGTACTAATATTCGCGTCACCCCAATCGCAAACTCATCACAGAATATTAATTGTGCATCACTCTGAAATTCGTCAAGTGCCGTGTACACACCTTCGGGCACATATGTTCTTAATTGAGATATGACACCTTTGATATTTTAAAAACTTATTTTGAAATCAACACACTAGATAAGATGTAAGATAATGTATGCGGGCTCCCAGCCGCCAAATATACATGAATATGAAGATATTCGGGCATCTCGTTTCCCGGAATTTTCCCGTTTATAAATGTTGCGAGGGATTGAAGCGAACGAGCGTGGTAAAAATGTAATTCTGATATAAAAGATATAAAATATATTTGGACACCTCGCTGTCAAATGTGATATTCGGGCACCTCATTGCCCAAATATGGAGGTATTCAGACACTTCGCTGCCTGAAATCATCCTCTTTCTATACAATGCAAGCGAGTGAAGCGAGCGAGAAAGAAACACACCATTGGTCTTGAAATGCCATTTGCTCATGAAATCACATACTCTAGCGGTTTCTAATATTTGGTGTTTCACGAAATCGGCGTTATTCCATACAAACTTTTTGATGTAACTAAATTTCTATTGCGGCATCTCTAAAAATGTCTTGCGGCACCCCGGTTGAAAAACGCTGTCTAATAACCATGAAAACCTAAAACCATCGATTAACAGGAATTTAAGTTGAGTCTTATGAAATTGAAAGACACACCGGTGTGTTGGCTCAGTCAGTAGAGCGTCCGCCTCACAACCGGGAGGTCGTGGGTTCGAACCCCGGCCGCGTCATACCAAAAGACGTTAAAAGATGGGAGTCGCTGCTACCTTGTTTGGCGTTCAACAATAAGGGATAGAGCAATGTCGATCTGGCGCTGCTCAGTGGCTGCCGGGCTCACGATCAATTGGGCACAAAGAATTTCCATTTTCGGTTTAATAAAATTTGGAGTGGACTATAAATTATTATTATTATTATTATTATTATTATTATAAATGATTTGAACATGTATCGCCTCAAATCACGGGATTCTCTTTTCACGCGGTGTTAAATTCATAATAATATAACATAACTTTGAATAAATTTATTATGTCTGTAATTGTGATTATAATCGGAATGAAATAAACGTAGATCGATTTTTTTTTTGGAGATGTTTTGGAGTTTTGCAATGATAATGATTTACATACAAATATACCGAAGCCGTGAGTCATCTTGCACTCATCAGAGTTTCATTTTGTCCAATTCCTAGGCCCAATCATCTCTTTGAGTTAAGAGTGTTTCGGAGTTTTTTTGCAATTGAATTTTAAGCATGTTGTACGGCTCTCCATACATCATAATCGGAGTATGTATTTGAGCATATTAATTTCCTTTTTCACTATCGCCATAATGGCTCAATTCGAGCTGGATATAATTTACTGTCATTGAATGACATTCTCCCTTCTAAGAAACGCATTCTTGAAATTGCTCACACAATGGTCTAAGCGCGTGAATGTTTCTATGTATCAAAGAAAAGTGACGAAATTAGAAACTGATTGAAAGTCGTACATCTTGTCTTTTTCATTTCAATTGTGTTCCTCTGAGAGCGCAATTTCCTTGAATTCCGACTGCTCTCACCGTTTGAGCAAAAGCTCAGAGGAACGTGTCCATACCAGATTTGGTCAGCCCACATTGATCGTTTCAACATAAGACTCAATCAGTTTGTGTTTAAACCACCACCTGTACCATGTTTTGATATCTGTATAGTGCGACGCATCATATTTCTTATCCGCGTTGGACACGAGGCGTCATTTTGATGACGTAGCACTGCGTCAGCGACGTGAGGGGTCTTTGACGCGCCATGTTGATGCGCCATGGGGCTTGATTGGCGCAGGTAATAACGCAAGAGAAATAACGCCCCATGTACAACAGGCTTAAGAAGGCATGTATAAATAGCACCCTGGAGAGAAAGGTTAGAGTTGCGTTACACATGACAAAGATCTAAATTAGGTTTAGGTTTAGGGTTAGAGTTAGGTACATGTAGTCTCTACGTCAGGGTTGAAGATAAGAATTCCGTTAGTGAAGGACACTGTAGGCGGAGCAGGTTTTTGCATACGCTTTTTGTTTTTGCTTCGGCAGTCTATGTAAGAACTCTTTAGATTTAATAATCCATTGTGTGGATGCGTTCTGAGAGCGGGTTAAAAAGTGCTTGGACTGCCAACTACAAAAGAACTTGGGAACATTAAATCTTCCGCTCTCCACCCCCCTCTCTCTCTATCTATCTGTCTCTCTCTTTATATCTTCAAAATTTTGGTTTAGAGGTAATACCGCGCAACGAGAAAACCAGACCCTGGAAAATTTTATATTGCATGAGAAAAATGTTCTTGAATGACGTTCGATGTTGTCTCATGGTTTTTTTTTATATGAAAAATAAAGCATGAATTGAAGTTCATAATGCTGTGGCAATATCCAAAATGTCAGGGGTAATCAACTCGCTGGAGCTTCAGACTTGAATGATAAAGTTCAGTGTTTCTAAGAAGAAAACAAGAAGGAAGATTGTTACGTCTAGTTGGTATTGTTACTAGACTGGTGACGCATCTAGAGGTGGAGCTGGTGTAGCCCCGTCATTTAAACTTTATAGAAGAGTTATAAAAAATAAAACATATGTTGAACGCCATTATTAAACAATTATCCTATTCTAGTGATAGTCACTTCTATATGTTCTCATTTTTTTCTTTCGATGAGGGATGTTTTGTTTAAAAACAAAAATGAAACGTCCCTGTTGTCACCCTCTATAAAGAGACTCTAACCCCCTCTCACTATGTGGTTTAATTCTACACACTGGTATGATTAGCGCAGGTACTAACGCAATCGTAATTACACAGGGCAGATCTGTGTCAGCGACTGGCGCCGCTTTTGACGCTTCGTGTGAAAGTGATATCACGCAAAAACATGAAAGCTAAATGACCCGTTGAATTATCACTGCATGGGCTTATAGCCTTCATAGGCAGGTATTTAATAGGGACTTTTAGATTTTACACGACGAGAACGTGGACTGCCACGGTGACATCCTTTTAAGGTAATGTGACGTCCTTTTAAGGCACTGCCGGGCACGGGCCAGTGCCTTGAAAGAATGGCACACGTGGCAGTCCACTACGTCGACGTGCAAATCTAAAAGTCCCTAATAACGCAATAGAAGTGCAGCGGGCGTAATAGCGCACATGATTTGGGATATATGCGTCCCTCTGAACGCCGTAGTCTTGAAATCACGCTGATTGCAAGGTAATGCGGTCAAGTGGCGAAGGCCAAAAATAACAGACGATTTGCGAGGTGAAGAGCGAGAAGTCGTCCAAGAATAGATTCGTCTTTCAAGTTGCGGGGGAGTGGTTTTTCAAACTGTCACCTGAACCGACCAAGAAACAATCACAGAGGCGCTATAATCACTGCCATGTCAATACGTACTCAGAAAATACAATGAAACAGTACCAATACCCCGGTCATACCAACGAGACTGACACCAGACCGATAACAGACCGAACCAAAAATTATATTACCCCGACTGGACAAGAGTCGGTCAGTTTGGCGGTGTGACTGAGGTCCGGCGCGGAGAGTTTACATGATATAAGTACCAGCTTACAATACGAATTTAAATCGTTGTAGTTAGAAGGAGGGAGATAGAGAGGTGTAGGTGGGGATGGGCGATGTATTCAAGACAGAGCTAGAAGAAAAAAAGAATTTATAGTTCCTTTTTCGTCATGTACTGGCATTTGAAGGAATCAAGTTTCAACATTAATTTTTGAACAACATTTCAACAACCAGGTATCCTTATTTTATGTTCATTCCTGAATGATTTTAGAAGATCGCCTTTTTAGATAAATTGTTAAAGTTCCTGATAATATTAACTTCACGATGATATGTTTGATGAACACAATATTATTAAAATTGACTTTCACTTCGTAAGATATATTGTGTATCTTTAGACAGTAAAATAGAATAGGCCTAAACATTTATTTCATATAATTCAAATGCCGGAACGGCGTTTCGCTTTGAGAAAATGTGGTAGCTACAGCAGTGATATGCATTGATGCACGTGATTGATCACGTAATCAATTGCAAACGACTAATCACGTGAGTAGGCTTTACTTTCCACCGCCAATCGACAGTAAATAAATTACCTACATAGCTAATCAATTTAATGCCACCAAAAATATAAGCCTACCTTTTTAACGAGAAATTAGGCTTGGTTGGCAATAAGTATTGTGACCATGCTCAAAATCCATCGGAGAGAAGAAAACGAAATCCTTGTGAACAATAGTAAATTTGTATAATAATTTCGATTACAATAAATAATGCAGGTTCTAATTATTTTTAACGGCCGATGAGCTCTTTGATGTTTTTCGTCTTATGCCTTATGTTATGACCACTACAAAATTTAATGCTATAAATTGTTCTCGTTTTTTTTTTTGTAGTGTTAGTTGTATTGTTTTTTTAATTTGTATTATTTGTAATGTTATCCGTGCCATCATGAGCACTCTAACACAAAATGCCGTCCTTGTGATATACTTTCATCTCGTCTATTGAATTTGAAATTGAGTATTTGTGAATTGGTTTTATTTTCTAGTTTCAATTTCGATAGGTATCAATCATGTATCTTTTATTAAAATCTTAAAGTTCTGAACACGTCTAAAAATAGACAAATGCAATGTAGGTAATCACCAATTAACCATGCAGATTGAATTAGCTCTGTAAACTTCATGAAAGTTGAAGGGGGATGATAGACAGAGTCGACACCGAATTATAACCCACAGATTCTTGTCCTTTCGAGGTAATGTATCTGTTCGTTCTGCTGTTTATTTCATTAACTTTGTGTGACTGTGGTATCAGATTCTATCGTTCAACTTAATTCAACAGGCTTCATAACTCAGTCGAACCATCAACCTAAGCAAACGGAATCCACACCGGCTTAAAACCGACAGATTCTTGGCCACTTTGGGGTATAACGTACATGTACTCGTTCGGTGTGCTGTCGGTCAGCTGTGGGGCTCATTTGTTTGAACGAGGTGTACGGCGGTCAGCTTAATTCGACCAATGCGAGAGGGGAAATGACCGTTAAACGTTAGAAAATTCATCACAAAAAGTGAATCCATTTGCATTCGGGAAGCGCCACTATCAGCCATATAAATCACCGGTATATCGCATAACCTGTAAACAAATCTAATTAGCAAATTTAGAGTCGTAAACTCTTCCCCTTTTCGAATATTGGCAAGATTGTGAAATTAAAGTGAAATTATAGTGCTTGTTAGGTCAACCAGAAAGTGTATTTGCTGCGGCCTTGAATTTTGAATCCACGGTTGAATATAAAATGTAGCTATTTGCGATGAAGTTGGAGATTATGATGATCTAGTTCAAAAATGCATCTGTCCAAATACGGTTTTATGCGTAATTACTGGATGCGTGCTCAATTTATTGTAATGGATTTGGCATTGTACGTACATGTACTTAATGTCTGTTTGATATAAAATCATTTTCAAAACGAACGCGACAGTACTTTGGTGAGAATTGTGTATTTTTTCGTGAACAAACCCTACAGAATTTGAAACTTCAATATTATTAACTTACAATACGGATATATACATAGATAGGTAGATAGAGGTGTAAGGACGTAGATATATAGACAGAAAGACAGATATATATATATATATATATATATATTTATATAGGTACATAGTAGATAGATAGATAGATTTGTAGATAGATAGACATTGAACAGAAGTACTTTGGAGTCGAAGACAAATAAAAAGTTGATATTGAGCAGAATTCGGGGAATTGAAGGGCTGAGGGTTAATGCGAGGAGTAGAGAGGGGAAAGAAAAACAAGAAAATGGAGATAAAACATGAAAGAGAGAGCTGGGGAAATAGTGGGTGTGTATGAGTGGCTGTGTGTGTGAGAGAGAGATAGAGAGAGATATATATAGAGAGAGACAGACCTACAGAACGACACAGATATAAAGAAATGGAAAGAGAAAAGAAAAAAAAAATGTAGATAGGTAGAGGGAAAGGGATAGGGAGAAAGAGAGAGAGAGAGTTTCGAAGAAATTATTAATGGTATAGCCTGGATCTTAAGTAGAGCATAACTCCACGTATGCACCTTCGCAGAACATCCAAGCCGACTGGAGTGTCACATATCTTGTGGCGGCTAAGGAACTTTACATAGTAGGGGAGCGGGGGTACTGAAGAAAATAAGAAATTTGGGGACATTTTCCCCCTGTTTTTTCTGGTCCAGCACTAAAAAACTCGCCCGGGGAGAGAGGAGGAGCTGGGAAAAGAGCAAAGTTTTTAGCCGTATTGAATTCCGAAAACTCGCCTATGAAATCAAATTTTGAAATTTAATTTCGGGAAGTGGGGGCAGAGGAGGGGGCTTTTCGTATGGGTTGATTTTATGTGACCTACTTCATGTCGCATGTGCACAAAAAATTCTGCAAAAGAGTTGTTAAAGTGCTCGTTATGTTCGTGGAGGGGGTATTTTTTAGGCGGGTCTGTTGAAAATCATAATGAGAAGAAGGAGGGAAAGTATTTCTTATTATAAGCATGAAGGTCGTGACGTAGACATACCATGCAATCTGGCTTGAAAAGACAAGGGCACGAGGCTGGCAAATATTGTACATTAACGCTTATTAACGCCCCTGGCGAACAGTTAACACCACTATATGAATGAGAGAAGTGTCCTTAAGTATTGAATATCATTTTAGTAAATGCATTTTTCGCGTGTGAGGGCTATAGGCTGCCGGCTAGTTATCATAAGTCAATAAAGGCATATAAGTTTCCTTAGTAATGTGTTATGTTACAGTGACAATGAATCTGGAAACATTAACGGCTGACCTTATTTTTCAACAGGCGAAGGGAAAGGAGAGAAAGGAAAGTTGATGGATAGAGTTAGTTAGCAAGAGTTCACAAGAAGTAAGATTAGAAAAGTTGTCTGGGGGCTGGAGAGGGTTTGGTTTCGAAGGAAACAAAAAAAGATTGAGGGGATGAAATGATACCGTAAGTATACATGGAGAGAGAACGGGCGATGGGAAATAGATAAGTAATTATATAGGATGAAAGGAAGGTATATGGTTTATGAAGCAACGATTAGGTGGTGGAATTAGAGAGAGAGAGAGAGAGAGAGAAAGAGAGAGAGAGAGTCTAAGAAGGAGGGAGGGAGAGGGGTGAGGGAGGGAGACTGAGAAAGTGAGACAAAAGCCGAAGAGAGCGTGAGATAGGTGGAGAGAAAATGAAGGAGAGATAGTGGGAGAAAGCGAGGGGGGATAGAGAGAGAGTGAGAGATGAGAAAAATATGGAGAAAAGGGGCAGAGAGAGGAAGGGGGAAGAAAGAGAGAGAACAATAAAAGGGAGACAGAGAGAATGTGGGTCATAGAGATGAAGAGAAAGGGGCGAAGAGAAAGGGATATGGATGGAGGAAAATGAAGGAGAACAAAAGAGAGAGAAAGAGAGAGAGAGAGAGAGAGGGGAGGGGGCTGGAGAGAGAAAAAAGGGGGCAAAAAGAAGAAGAAAAAGAAGAAGATGATGGATACAGAGAGGGTGGGGTAGAAATGGAGAGAAAATGGAAAGAGAGATGGAGATGGGTGGAAAGAAAATAGTGCTAATTGGGGCAGCGAGAGAGAGAGAGAGAGAGAGAGAAAGATAGAAAAAATAAAGAGCCAGTGTCAGACAAGGTGTTATGTGAGCGAATGATAGGAAAGATCTCACATGACCATATGACTATAACGAATTAGAACATGACATGTATTACAAGATGTGACGAAAATGAAACTGAAACTGGTAATGAGGTTCTTGATAGCCACCTGTGCCACAGCACGGTAGGCATAAAGTAAAAACTATGATGGAAAAAATAACAGTCATGTATATAATAAAAAAGAAAGATATAAATGAAAGAAAGATATATAAAATGTTGAGGCAAGACAAAGCACTGTCTGTCAACATTGCAACATGCATTTAAAAATAATATTGTGAAGTCTTAACGAAAACGTGAAACTACAACAACACAAATAGTCGTATAACCATAATTAGATCGAAAGAGAGAGAGAGAGAGAGGGAGAAAGAGAGAGAGAGAAAAGAGAAGGAAAAAGACATATAATTATACTGCAATCTGTGAATATAGTGTTATCAGAGGGTCGTTAGGTTTTCGGTTAAAAAATCTTCAATTTTATATGATTTTGCACTATGTACACCACTAGTGCGTCAAGGTTAATTGGAAAAATCTTAGCGAATTTGTATCACAAACTTCAACCCCCAAATTCGTCATTATAGTAGAGGGTACACGCTGTCACGGATATTCCAATTACCGTAAGCACAATTCTAATGTAATAGTACTCTTCGACCGTAGTTAGATCGCAATAAACCCTCGTGTTTCTGAAATTCAATATCTTCTT
Source organism: Mesocentrotus franciscanus (assembly GCA_037976565.1). Classification (NCBI taxonomy): domain Eukaryota; kingdom Metazoa; phylum Echinodermata; class Echinoidea; order Camarodonta; family Strongylocentrotidae; genus Mesocentrotus; species Mesocentrotus franciscanus. The sequence continues at coordinate 11,775,686 of CP137684.1, forward strand.
GGCGAGTTCATTTTAAATTAAGATGTCGAGAGGAAGAAAAAAACGGGCTCCCTTGCGTTATATCGGGAGCGAAGTTCAGTTGTTCATATTGTTTCAATAATAAATTGTAACCGTGTAAGCGCGAGGCATGTTGAGATAAACTTCACGCAGTACTGAGCGAACAATTTAAAGGTTCTTTAACAAATTAGAGGGGAAAATATGCTAATTTTCATAGAATTTCATGTCATAGGTCTTTTAATTAAAATCGTTCAAGAGAGCAGTTGATCTATTAATTCGACTAAGCATAATATGATAGCTTTTTTCAACTTTTTTCAATAAAAAGCTAAACAAATATATACGAAAACAATAAATAAATCAAATAAATAAGTAAATAAAAGAATGATTAATGATATAAAAAATAAAAACAATAATTATCCATTGCTGTGGTATACTAACGTCTATTATATTTCGTTGATATAGTTATAGTTACAATATAATATTGACGATAATAAGAATTGTTAAATTGCTGCTGCAATCTCCGGTAGATGTGAACATACTTTGATTACGTTGTTTTGAAGATACGTAGGTAAATATACATTTGACTGAATTAGGATCAGGATTTGGACAATTTCACTCTTAATTCTGCACAATTAGCAGTTTATGTAACTCAATTCAATGCTTTTTTCCCTTTTTACTTCAACAAAAAGCTAGATCTTACTCCACCGTTCACTCTTCATTTTTTTCGTCATCTCTCGATATCTTTCTATATTTACTCTTTTCATACCTGTTCCATTTTCCATTTCTGTGACTCTACACAATCCTCCTCTCTCTGTCTTCTCTAGTTTCTTCTTCTCTCTCTCTCTCTCTGTCTCTCTGTCTCTCTCGCACAGTCCCTCCCCTCGATACTCTTCTTTCTTTCCACTGTGTCCTACGAATTGCAAGCCATTTACTCCAGTCTATTTCGCAATAACCCAGCATTAATCGAATTGTATCCTAACCTCGTGACTATACCTAAATCGGTCCGGAACGAGTCAACCTCCTTTCGGCTTATTTAGTAGACACACAGCAGATTACCAGCAAATAAGCATCATTGGGGACCCTCCCATCCTAGATTGAAATAAAAGCTTTTCAATTCAATGTACCAGAAACCTCTGTCAATGTACGTCGTTGCTATATATCTGACTCAGTAAACTCGTATTTTTGTTTTCTTGAGCATGTTTGAGAAAAGTCGTTCATTTTGTTTTCCAATTTACATCTGGTTTGTCTAAGTAACCCCTTGACCCCACACATCCGATTTTAGTCAGTCTTTATCAAGGATAGTGGTTATTGGAAAAGGAAACTTTAACTGAAAAAAGCTTCTGTTCACTTATGCACCGGATGTTACAACGATGTTCTTGGGAATTTAGTGGCTTGCTTTTAGCAGTTAGGCCGAGACTTATCTAAAAAGGGAAACTGTAATTGTGTTTCTTGCTTTCTTTTACAAAGTGAAATTAAAGCAAGTTAATCAAAGGTAACACTGAGCTAAAAAAAAAGTTTATTAAAAGCAGACGATGCGTTTTTCGGACCTCGAAATTATTCCTCATTTAACGGTATCATTCTATAAATCATATTTACTGAAAATGCACAAGTCGCATTTGGATGCACTCATCTCTTCTATATTTTGTGATAGTGGTCGGGATTAAGAGCTGGATTTCCTTGCTTTGCTTTTCTTTTCTCATCTCTCAACATTTTAATTTTGTAACGAAATTGTTATTGAATAATCCTCAATTTTGTTCTGTTGAACGTATGGTATAGGTGTACCGGAACTTACTATTTCTGTTAAAAATTCTTATGAACGAAAACAATAAAAACTGAGTACGAAAATATTTCTGATTCATAACTAATGATAATGACGTTTTTTATGGCACGATACTGTGTAGTCTATAATTGTGTTACCACGAAAAATGTATTTCACAATGTTTTGTACAGGGCGAAGGTAGCATTTTCTACCGTACATCGTTTTATCTACGGTGATCACAAACAGGCAAATTCCACTCCAAATCATCATCATTTGTCACGAGATCTAGTTCTGTCATTCGTCTGAATGTATGAATGATATAAAAATCATGTCATTTCATTCACGTCATGAAAGCGATTTTTCTCAAAGACAATTTTGGAATGACTCGACAGGCTTTCTAAAAAATATGACGATAACAATTCCATTCATGTTTATTCTTAGGATGCGTTTGAAAAGAATGGCTTGACAATCTTTAACGAGTATGGACGAATAAGAGCAAACCCTACCCCCGAAAAAATGGTTCTACGCAATGAATATGTTTTCATATGTTTATATGTCTATATCACATTAAAAAAAAGTTTATACGCTTTGCAAATTTGCAACTTTAGACACAAATGTACATGTACATGCACTATAGGCCTGTCAATGTAATTATGAGCATACCATTTTACAGTGAGAACGAGGTAGTGTCTCAGCGGGAGTTGGTGGGTGGGGTTAAGGGGGGCGTCTGCATTCATTAGTTTTAAGTTCAAAATTCCAGAAGTGAGGCCGGGATAGAAATTAATCAATATCCATTTTTTGTTGTTGCAATAAAGCACATATTTATAATGGCATGAACATCATGAAGGATAGATAAACACAAATTGAGGCATAACAGCATCATTAATATCAAAGGAACACACGGTTATAATGATATTTGACATCATTAAAGGCATGAAACACGCACAGGAAATTGACCACTACAGCACTGCTAGTACCAAAGAAAACATCATTTTGATGACATGGATATCATTGAAAATATTTCTCACAAATCGCTTGTGCCATCCGCCGCTATTGGATTTCAAAGAAACACACAGTCACAGTGTATTTGACATTGGTGAAATTATCATACACACTAAAAAAGCATGTCATAAACCGCTCTGGTTATTTGAGAGGAACACACACATGACATATACATCATTAAATTATTACAAACAAACTGAAAACATGATTAATAAGTGAGTCGATACATCGTGAAAGGTAGCCGGATATTTGTTTAGCCGTTGTCTTCCCTCTTCCGCGTCTTGTCGTCTCTCTCGAAGTGTGTTCTTACGAAAATTTAATCCCGAAATTAATTTTTGAATTCGTGTCGCTGTCCTTACTATCGTCATACAGATGAGTCAGAATCCACTACTTTTAGAAGTCTCTCGCAAACGATTATGGAGTGGATTCAACTCCAAATGAACTGCCGTCTCTCTCAAAGTGTGTTCTTACGAACATTTAATCCTATATTAATCTGATTAAGTCTCGCTGTCCATATAATGTTAAATGCAGAGGAGTGGAAAACCCCAAGTTTTAGAAGTCATATTAGGGCTCACTTCCTTTGGAGTTTAATCCGAACCAAATTATAGTGAAATCCACTCCAAAAATATGGTTGACTAACTCTTTTGAGAGTGGATTCCACTGTGTAGGGTGGATGTTTCACTCCTACAGATCTGAATTAAAGTTATTACGCCAAACCACAACATGTACAATGATTGACCCGAAAGGGTGAGACATACAAAAATGTGAAGCGCATTACTAGTCTGTCATTTAGCATGTGTAGTGCGTACTGTGTCCAGGGCCCTATTTCACAAAACTTGTCATCAGTGACAAATGACAGTTTTTGTTATAAGCTTGTGAAACCCTTGCTTCTGATTGGTTATCAGCAGATTTTTCACTGATTTTTGTCATTTGTCAGTGAAAAAAAGGCTTTGTGAAACGGGTCCCTGGTGTACATAAAACCTTACAACTGTCCGTGTGAACACGCTAACGGAGATAGCGGACATGAGAAGAGACATGGGCTATGAGTATGGTTAACATGTCTCCATTATGAAAGGGATGCCCTAATGTGGTTGTTAAATGTAAGATATGGCCTGTGGCGTAGCTACGCAGGGGGCTTAGGAAAGATCTTATTTTGGCCAAACTAGAGAACCAGAAATGAAAAGTTTCTAGGCGTAAAATGCTCTCAAACCTTATCATGAAAAAAAATGTACGGGCAAAAATTTTATTTCATTTCAAACCAATGTTCACGGAAATTCAAGATATTGGATAGACTCCAGGCAAAACATAACAGGCATAACCATCAAGAATACATACTGGAAACAAAATGGAATTCCATATCAAGATAGCAAAAGCAATTTCTAGATATATATATTTTTAATAACAGTAAAAACTGAAAAATCACGTCGCGGCGCATTTTTGTTTCTGAGTGGCCGTCAGTTTTTCGAATTAAAATTGTACAAATGTCAAAGGTCCCATATTCTTTTACCATGGTAAGAACAGAACCTCTGAAGTAGTCAAATTGAGGATCAATTTGACTAAACAAGGGACGTATCATGGGTCAGCCGAAAAGGGGAGGGGAAACGACTTACGAGGTGGATGAAAAGGTGAATGATCAAAGCTTCCTGATTTGATTTGATTTAACATTAATTTCTTTGGTCTTTTTTCAGATTTAAATATGCAACTGTAACACCAAGGCTGTATTTCTGTTAATGATGACGTAAATTGTCTTACGCTTCACATTGCATATCTTAATACAAAGAGCTCAGTTAACACGCTAGGAACTTTGTTGCGCTCAGATGAAACAAAGTTACCCTTTAAAAAAGAAAAAAATACGATTTTTGTTGTTGTTTTTTTTCTTTTTTGGGTGGATTACTACGTCCTCTCTGAGCGCAATTTTAATCTCTCCCTCGGTTTTTTTTTTGCGGGGGGGTATGGGGCAATTGTATTTATGGGCGTGTGCCCTTTCCCCCCGCACCCGCCCTCCCCACTTTATGGCTACGTCATCGCAATATATCAAAACCATCGTAACACTGTATTTTTTTTAAGGATTAACTGGGATCAGACAGGAGACATCTACATGTCAATTTTAATCTCTCCTTGGAGGATAAAGACATGTTAAGATGGTTCTGGACAACACTTTCGGCTATTATGTCACGACCGTCACATGAATATGGTATTCCTGAGACTAAAAATAATCTGATATCTCATTGAAAGATTAATTTGAAAGCCTTTATGACTAGAGATGGTTTTTACTGTGAACACATACCGATGATTTACGAATATAAACAAGTTTTGTTACGCTTATTTTGTATTGAGGTTATTAAGATGCTTATGGGATCATCAGTGACCTTTGTTTAGAAATAAAGTTAAGAATTTTTGGTTTGGCAATTCGCTACAAGTCGTGCTCGGGAATTTATTCAACAACTTGTACAAAATTCCTACGTATTTCTTGAAATATTATTCAGTATCACCATATTTGTGTGCACTTTCTCTCTCTCTCTCTCTGTCTCCCTTTCTCTCTCTTTCTCTCCTTGAAGGTAAATCTTTTAAAACCGCATCAGTTAAGCTTGTAAATTAAAAGCTTGAAGATAAGTTTCTTTTAATAGCAGAAGACGTCTATAACCTTGCCACATCACTTCTTGTTTCATATTCTATGATAGTCACTCCTGTTCTCCCCCCTTCCCCTCCCACTCTTTCTCTATGGTATATCTTTCATAATCATATCAATTTAAAATAATACAAGGTTGGATATCAATTTCTTGCGCAAGACGAAGTCCATGACCTTTCTGCAATAGATCTTCTTTAATATTTGATGTTATTCACGAAATCCTGCAGGCGGATAAATCGCAAGTCAAGGGAACTCCTTAAAAGAATTCATTATTGATTTACATAATGAAAAACACCAAAGAGACCTTTCCAAATGAATAATACATGATCATAACTGAACTATCCTCATTGCTATATCCTCTCGATTTATTAAATGAATCTGAAATCATTTTGGTTCCATGTTTATCTCAGGTTACTTGATACCGCTCATGAAAATCATGAAAAGGTGAAGGGGAATAATTTTTTCCATAAACTTGTATAATTGAAACTGGAACGCCTAAACAAGCATAAGTTATAAACACTTCGAAATCATTACCTGTTGTAATTTTATGATAGAAAGCGGTTAGCAATAACGAGAGGGTAAAAAATAACAGTTGACGCCCTTATTACTGATAGAAAGATATGTATCTTATATGCAAACACCAGTAATCAATGATTTTGATATTTAAGGGTTTGGCTTATTTACAAGATATATCCACGGCATTAGCGAGATTTGAAGGAGTACAATTAAAAATGAATTACAAATGGAATTATCAGAGCTTATTGTTCTATCTATCGCATTCAATTATACAACGGGGTAACGCTGTTGTACTAATTATAAGTAAAAGCAGGAATATGTGTTACCGGGTGTATTAAGTAAGCATTCATCTTATCGCTTTAATAATCATGATAGTTTAAACGGACTACCAACTCATTAGGGATGACACGTGAGTAAACGAAACGCTGGATTAAAACAAATTGGTTTAATTCGTGATAAACTGAACTTAATGTAACGGAGTTTTTTTTTTTCTCTCTCTTCTCTCTCTCTCTTTCTCTTTTGCATGGAATTATTTTATAATGCCACGTCCTAATAAAACTGAAAAAGTAGCATATAATAGTTGTTTGGAAATACGTTGTTTGTTTGTTTCATTTAGAAGTATAGTTAAACACATATGTAATAATGATTTGAATAACAGATGTTTCCTAAAGGGTTCGATTGAACAATTTGCAGAAGACCAAGGGGGTGTTTAAGCCTAGTTGTTTAAGCGGTGGACCACCTCCCGATGTGGTCCAGAGCGTGCCAAGGCGAACCGTCCCGTACCTCGACGAGCGCCTAAACGCAAGCAGGTCTACAGCGTACCGTACCGGAAGTGATCGAACGCGCCAAATTGCAAAATCTGTTGTTGTACTCATATTCCGAAATGCACACCGAGAAAGCGATGTGATCTGCGTAGTTGCAATCCACCAGTTCAGCAGTAGTGATCGGGCGCCAAATACTCCACCTATGCAACGTGTCGTGTACCCGGATTCAACCTTTTTGGCTGAAAGTGTGTTTTTACCGTGTCTACATGAAATCAACAACAACAACAATAACAACAACAACATTCGAGTGCGAAGCTACTCCATTAGTACCTCGGAGGTACGCTTCCCACATAAGCGAACCACTTGGCACGGTATTGGAGCGACACGGGTCGGTACGGTACTGTTCGCTTCGAAAAGCGCTGAAACCTATCCAAAGACTCTTTAAGAAAAGTTAAACTGTTTTGATGAAAGGTACAAGATCGTATAATGTTTAGTTACAAACGTATCCACAGTGGTTAAGAGCGAAAGGTCCTTCGTAAACCCCTTACCCCCGCCCCAAGGCCGTCTCTGAGGATTCCACCCCTGCACATCAATCCCGGATATTTTACTCTAAGCCGAAAGACCAAATTGTTTTTTTTTCATAAATTGATGGATTCCTTTGCGGTTGGTCTTTCATGTTTTCCTGCTGTTCCTCATCATGCTCTTTCCCCACATGTTTCAGTAAATAAATAAATGAACGATAAGGCTATTATAGTATAATGGAGACGTTTTTATCAAATCAAATACCAACGGTGACTGGAGAGAAAAGAGCGCGCGAGAAATAACGGGCTCTGATTTGCTTGCAGGAATAACAGGAAGCTAGACTCAAACAAACTTATTTTTGTGGGTTATTGAATCAAAAGAGCAGTGAATATGTTGCGATCAGACAATTTGTGAACGTTTCATGTCTCATAATACTAATCTACATGATTTTACTCTCGACCGAATACAGTCATATCCATTCTATATTGCAATATCTCGTATTATTATTATCATTTTTTTGTTTTGTTGGGGGCATTGACTTATCGCAACTGTCGTTGTAAATGCATCTCAAAACAAAACAACAAAAATATGTCAGAGAAAATATAAAATGGTTGAAAGAATATTAAGTAATTTCAACAGACTAAAGCATTTTGGGAAGTGAAATAGAAGACTCGTCAAACCAATATGTGAAAGGTCAATTGTAAGGCAAAATTTCCAGGGTTAAGCGCCATGTAATTCTTTTTATTAAAATAATAAGAGCCCTGAAAAGGGCTGGGGAACTTCTTTATCTTGAAAGAGCTCTTGGCTCTCGACCTTTCAGTCAGTATGCTCCGATCGTCTTTAGGAGATAGTTGAATGCAAAATATTAAAAGACAGAAGAGGAGAAAACCAGTCAGGATTATTTTGTTCGAGGACTCCAAGTACCATGCCACTTTTGTGTAAGCCTGTTGCATCCAGTTTATATCGTTCAACAGAAAGGGCATGCGGTACATTATGCAGACAATACATCACTCCAAAGTGATTTTTCCCCCACGTCGGGCATGAATCAATTAAGGATGGGCTATTACAAAATACATCAAATTAATAAAACATGAAGATAGTTACATTGACAGAATTGTCTTGCCAATGTTAAAGGGATCGGGTATCTTTGTCTCAGATTCTAAACAAAATCCTGGATTTAGCTCATGCTGCAATCATAATTATAAATTTTTGGTCAGTCAGAATCCCATGACGTTTACGAGCTGATCGCCCGTTTGATTATCAAGATATTTATGATTGGAACTCGAAATTTCAAAAACCGTTTTCCCAACGATTTTTATAACACTACAGTTTATTGGGGGAAATGAGTATGGTAAAACCGGTCTCTCAAAGATTTTTACTTTTTTGAGGCACTTCATGATCATTTTGAAGTGCAATTTTTTTAGGGCTTCAATATAACACCATATTACAGACGCTGATAACTCGTAGGGCCATGCATCTCAGATTTGGCATTGCTAAACATTGCCTTTAAAGACACACAGGCGCTGTAAAATGATCATTTCCAGTTATAATATTGTAACGTCTTGTAATTCCTCTCATTCTCAGTTGTATCGATTCTCTTCGATCTTTACCTAGGTTTTCAATTCAACTGTTAAGAACATGCATGCGCACTCCAGGAAGTCCGCTTCCGCTGTGTAATTGGCAGGGTGGATGATGGCTCTTGTTACTATAGCAACGAGATGCTTGTCAAAGATGCATTCGTATTAATGAAATCATATTACGATATCGGTCATTATGATATTATTAACTTTTGGCTAAAGCGCCTTACCTGTTACAATTAATTATACTTAGCCTTTGCACAGTGTCCGATTGAGATGGCGTTCTTTAAAAAAATATTAATTTATTGAAATTTACTGGATATCTCCTCCACCCTCCCCTCTCTCTCTCTCTCTCTCTCTCTCTCTCTCTCTTTCTGTCTTTGTCTCTGTTTTCTCTGTCTCTGGTTCCTGTCTATCTGTCTGTCTGTCTGTCTTTCATTCTCTATGTAAGTCAATCTATCCCTTCCCTCCCCTCCACCCTCTCTCTCTCTCTCTCTCTCTCTCTCTCTCTTTCTGTCTCTGTCTCTGGTCTCTATATATGTTCACTCTCTCTTCTTCCCTCTTACTTTCTTCCCCTCCTCCTCCTTTCTTTCTCCCTCAATATCCCTAAATTTGGTCATTTATCGAGCTAACATAGTTGTTAGTCCAATACCACAAAAGTTGAAGTGCTCTCGAGTGCATATATATAACGTTCGCATTGCTCCAAACTAATGCTTTTGGTGGAATAGGCCTACATACATTTTAGTGTAGAAGTCGATTTGTTATTACTGTCTGCAAACGCGTGTGAAGGCAGTCATTGTGTATGGGGAAAATAATTCCTTTTCTTCTAAACCCCGATGTGATAATTCATGCCAATAGACGCTTAACATCAACAATTTATGAAGTTTCATCCTCTTAATTTGATTTTATGTATCGTTCCAAACAGGACTACATCGGTATTATAAACACGATTGTGTCTGTACTCTCATGGCAGTGTGTACACTACTCGTATTTTTATATAGCCCTGTGTCGGAAATTAAATGACAAATTATGTCATATACTTTCAGCTGGATAATGATACGATTAAGAGGGAGGACAAAAGAATGAAGAAGTAAGAATAAGACAAAAAGAGACTCGAGAGGGATAAAATATATGTTAAAATGATATTAACAGAAATTCATTCTAAAAATCGTTAAAAATGTGTGCCTGAGACAAAGGGGGCATTTCAAGGAGGGAGAAATAGAGACAGAGAGAAAGAAGGAGGAGATATAGGAGAAATGGGGAGAAAGTGAGAAGGAGAGAGACAGATAGAGGAAGAAAAAAGAAAGAGGAGGAGCAAGAAGAAGAAGACGACGACGACAAAGAAAAAGGAGAAGAACAAGGAGGAGAAGAAGAGGAGGAGAAAGAGGAAGGAGGAGAAGAAGTAGAGGGGGAATACAATTTCACCGAACACTGTCGGACTTTGGAACCATGCTCCAATACAAGTCATGTCATCAAGACATGTCATCTCATTCTATAAAGAAGGAACAAAAATGTAATATCGGACACAAAATTAGGCCCACTTGACCACCGACTCACTGCGTCTCCATCAAACTATGAAACAATAAGTCAATATTTACACATCGCCGACAGCGAATTTAAAATGCTGCTTTAGCAATGGTATTATGTTTGTTATGTCATTATCGAGGAGACTCTTCGTATAAGGGGATCAATATTTCTGTTTCTTTGACTTAAACCAAAGATCTACTTTGGATAAAGCCAATATCATGAATCTAGAAGCACTTTGAAAACGCATCTTGATGTTATGTCGTAATACATGAACAGCTAAACAAAGGAGCTTCTTAATTAAGGTGATTTTATTATTATTATCATTATCATTATTTTTATCATTATTATTATTATTATTATTAATGCTATTATCATTGTTGTTGTTGTTGTCATTATTATTATTATTATTATTAATACCATTATTAGTATTACAATAATTATCACTATTGTCATTACTACAACTACTACTACTACTACTACTACTACTACTACTACTACTACTACTACTACTTCTACTACTTCTACTACTTCTACTACTTCTACTACTTCTACTATCATCATCACTTTTATTATTATTATTATTTTTAATATAATTGCCAATGTTCTATTGCTGTCATTGTTATTAAAGTTTTTAGAAAATGGGTCTATTTTTACGAAAAAGTCAGAAAATTGTCAGTACGAAATTGAAAGTGATGAAGAGAGAGAGAGAGAGAGAGAGGGAGAGACAGACAGACAGACAGGCAGGCAGAGAGACAGACAGACATAATAAGGGAAGACAGAAAAACCACCACCGTGACATTGACAAAGCGGTATTTTTTCCTATACATACCTAATAAGGCGTGCAAATTATGGAGACTTTGTAATGATGGCCCAATGTTATGCATTATGTATGATAAAAGAAAGCCCCCAAAATGAGATAATACAAACAGTGATATTGCTATATACGGCAATTTGATAGTACAGCTGCGCTCCTGAATGCAAACATGATCTTATTCTAACGGTATTGCGGGGAAATGGATGACTGGTAATATGATTTTATGTCATTTTCTTTCAGGTCTGGCTAGCCTGATTGCCTCTAACCACCCCCCCCCCCACACACACACACACACACACTCACACTTCTCTCTCTGTCCGTCTCTCTGTCCGTCTCTCTGTCTGTATCTCTCCCTCTGTCTGTCTCTCGCTCTCTCGCTCTTTCTTTCCTTCTCCCTCTCTCCTATCCTATTCTATTCTCGTCACGTCTCTCTCCTTCTTTCTTTCTCTCTCTCTCTCTCTCTCTGCTTAATTCGGTCTTACGCTAAGAAGCACATGACAGTAGAAAGTCTTTAAAAAGTATTCTGTCCTGTCTGAATATCATCTCGAAATGTGAGATCTTAAATCCTAGTCAAAGTGTATAATTTATCACGATAATCTAGAAATCCAGTCATAGATGGAGCGTGGGTCGTAGAATGATCAACTGAATCTCTGAACGAATAGAGTTGGGTTTCAATGAAGGTCATATGACGAACTATCTCTAAACGCAACTCTTTGTTTTTAATCTGAATCTTCAAGTGCTCTGAGAGTGAAGAGCAAGATATTCATGTACAGAGCCTTATCTCACCTTTTCCTCTCTTTTTCCCCCTCGCCTTTGGATTTTTTTTTTTTTTTTTGGGGGCTATTCGGCTCCCCCTATCCCTTCATAAATACGCCAATCTGTGAATCGTCTGTATTATTTTCTTTGCCGTCATCAATCCCAGTTACATTCTAAAAACAAAATGGAGCTCCTGTGAAATTCAACCAGACATACATGTACGAAGTCACACTTTTGATCGAGCAGTCACCCGTTTTTCATTTAGGGGCCGATATAACATCCCATGTGCTAGATGATGTCCTATTGGAAAAGGAGGTCGGACAGGGTTTCTGAATGTGTAGTGATTTCGTGGTATATGGGTCAGTATGTTTTTTTCAATCACGTACGATTGGATAACGATAGGCAGGAAATGGTCTCGAGATGTGTAGATAGGATCATATGGACCGACAGGCCATGCCCCAGTTTCCATAGAATATGAACATCGGATGAGCTGATGGAGGACACCATTTTTTATATTTTTGTGGGGGAGGTCGAACTGGAATAGAGGATGAGAGAAGGAGGGAGTAAGATGGTGGATGGAAGGGTAAATTGAGGTACATAGAGAGGGGTGAAAGACAGAAAGGGTGAAGGGAGAAATAGTGAGAGACGGATGGATGGAGGAAACTACAGGTTGTGTGAAGGAAAGAGATAGAGAATGAGAGAAAGAGAGACAGAGAGAGAGAGAGAGGGGGAGGGATGGGCAGGAGGGGGGAGGGGAGAAATGCAACGTGGGGAGATGACATGATGTAACAGAGGAAGATGGATGGATAAAAAAAGAGCACACCCGAGCTTAAAAGAAATCGAACAGACAGAAAAGATAGTCAGACAGAAGAACAGAAGAGAAAGGGGGAGAAAGAGAGAGAGAGAGAGGGGGAGAGAAAGAGAGGGGAGAGAACGGGCCAATATATGTTTATAAGACAGAAAGGGAGAAGGGAGAAATAGTGAGAGACGGATGAAAGGGGGAAGATACAGGTTGTATGACGGAAATAGATATAGGGAGAGAAATAGAATGAGAGAGAGAGAGATGGAGAAAGAGAGAGGAAGGGAGAGCAAAAAGATATGATGTGGCAGAGGGAGATCGATGGATGGAAAAAGAGCGCGCCCGAGCTTAAAAGAAATCAAACAGACAAAAAAGATAGACAGACAGAAGAACAGACAGAAAAACAAGAGAGTGAGAGAGGTAGAGGAAGGACAGGCAAAGGCAGAGAAAAACAGACGGACTAACAGATAGATTCTTCATGCAAGTTGGACTGAACAACCCGTTCATGTCGTTCACTCCAAGCCAATGTCAAGATCACATCCAGGCCACCAACAAATGATTAACCCTCAATCGAGGTTAATTGAACAAAGATATACCCGGCGGTCATAATGACAACTGTACTCTGTCAAACATGAAAGCGAACTCGCACGTGGTAACTCATACATTCTACAGATGAATACGAGAGCAAAGCTTCGTATACTACTAATGATGATTGCGTGGTTCTACGAATTTAATTCGAAATTCCCATACGTTATTTGTGTTGGTTTTCGATCTGATTGCTCCGAAAGAGCTGGCAGTGGTTTTGAATTAAAATCCAATTTCGCAAAACGGGATGGAGGAATATTTCAATAGTGAAGGTAGGTTAGTAGGCATGGAGAGTGAGAGGGAGAGAGAGCGAGAGGGAGAGAGAGAGAGAGAGAGAGAGAGGGGGGTGGTGTTGCAGAGACCAAGAAGGAGGAAAAGAGATGGATAAAGTGAGAATGAGAAAAGAAAAGAAAAAATACGAAAATATATATAAATGTACAATATTATGTACACAAAAGAATTCTAAAAGAGAGTAGGAGAAAGAAAACAAAGCTAAGAGAACACGAAAATAAGGAAGAAAGCAAAAGTGAGAGTGGGATAGAGATTGGAAGGGGAGATAAATAACAATATGTTAGAAGAGGTGCTGCTTAAACAATGATAAAATATATGGATAGGCGAAGGGCCATTATATCATCCGAAGTTATTCACCTAAACATTGATCCTTCATAATACAATAACATCATCAAGTTATATTTGGATGACATTACCTTATTAAACTAACATTTTATGAGTACATTAGTTCTGCATTTTCCCCGCCCTCTTCTATAAGAAAGCTCTCGCATAAACCATGCCGCTTCTCTGCTCACGAAGTCTTTTAAATGTAATCATCTTTCTTTATAAACATTATTTCAGCTCGACGAAACATTTCTAAGACGAAAAAACAGTTCACTGTCCCGCTATGTACCATGGTGTACCCAGGGAGAACATGTTTTGTTTTAACGCCAAATACAGTCTGTCGGCGTCTGACTTTACCGAAAGTATGACGTCACGCTGATAGTAAACTTAATTTTCTTTCCACGAGAAATTGAATCAAAGCCCATTATCTTCTCATGATAAAGCTTTATAGGTTTTAAAGAGGCATGCGCATAATAATGTTCACAATATGGTAGGCGCGATCACGACTCATATAGATATTGGTATGGAAACTCGATGTCGCCTTTCATAAATACTATCCATAGTGCAAGTCAGCCAAGTTAATCCATATGGTGAAATCATATTCATGATATCATAATGATAAGGTCGAATTTACCCAGGGTTGCCGAATCAATATCTATATTGCTCTTCCAGCGGGTTCTGCAATTATCATTACCAGCAGCATTTCCAGATACTCATTTAATACACTTGAATCGAGAGGGACAATGTGGGCAAAAACGCCTTGTTTAAGGATGTAAGCACCAGGCAAGGATCGAACCCAAGCTCTCTAGTGTGAGAGTCAAGAACCTTACCCAATGTTCCATACTGTTCCCAATTCGTTTGTATTTTTTTTAGAAAGAGAATGCATTTTTGCTTAAAATTCAATTCTCATAATTCCCTGCAATCGTAGCTGCAGCAAAATTTCCCGGTATTGTATGATACATTTTGATTCAATCCTCTATGCGTTTCCAAAGGACATTAGATATTATTACCCCGGCTTTAGTTCCGGCAACTGTAGCACTCAGTCCGTTCAATGCATAAATCCCACCAGGTACCCACTAAATACACCTGGGTCGAGAGTGGCAAATGCAGATTAATGTGTTGCTAAAGGACATTTAGTGCCGCGTAGGTGTTCGAACCCCAAACCTCGTGCTTCACAGTCCAGAGACTTTTCCACTAGACCACAGCAGCTCTAATTTTATCTTACGTTTGCCTTTATTTTAGAGGAATATAAATCCAGGTGACATTCGTAAATTTCAGTTGGGGAATGCATCGAAACAACTTGTTCTGTTATTGTATATCAGTTCCAAAAATAATGATCGCGACGTCATGGGGAATTTAAAAATTGCACTACATCATTTATATATTCTGTTTTTTATGATGTTCATGAAACTAGGTCAAATCGTAAAAATGTGGAATGTTTATGAATTTTATCGCACCATTATAAGTCTATAATTCTCATCAGAATTTTATGGGGGAAAATGTCATTTTTTTAATTTGTCCCTTATGTCTAATTCAAATCATGGCTGCATCCACATTTGACGTTTCATACAAGTAGCCCCTACCCCCACTTTGTAGCTATGGCGAAAATATGGTGTAGTAATTAAATGACCATTAAATGGTCATGATGGCGGTGTATGCATTTTCTCCTTTTACTTGCATATTGTGTATAAATAATTTGATATCCAAATATTCTAGGCATTGTCCATGAAATCAGGTTAATGGAAATATTTTGTTTATCATTTAATGAGGTCAAAGATAGCAGGATGCTTGCAAACGCAGAAGACGAAAAGATGACCTCCCTCTTCCATATCAGTTGTTATTCAGGGATTTCTTTTCCTCGAAAATATAAATGATAGAAATTACAAATCTTCTTCTTTTTTTCGTCTTATCCTTCCTCTTCTTCTTCTTCTTCTTCTTCTTCTTCCTCTTCTTCTTCTTCTTTTTCTTCTTCTTCTTCTTCTTCTTCTTCTTCTTCTTCTTCTTCTTCTTCTTCTTCTTCTTCTTCTTCTTCTTCTTCTTCTTCTTCTTCTTCTTCTTCTTCTTCTTCTTCTTCTTCTTCTTCTTCTTCTTCTTCTTCTTCTTCTTCTTCTTCTTCTTCTTCTTCTTCTTCTTCTTCTTCTTCTTCTTCTTCTTCTTCTTCTTCTTCTTCTTCTTCTTCTTCCTCTTCTTCTTCTTCTTCTTCTTCTTCTTCTTCTTCTTCTTCTTCTTCTTCTTCTTCTTCTTCTTCTTCTTCTTCTTCTTCTTCTTCTTCTTCTTCTTCTTCTTCTTCTTCTTCTTCTTCTTCTTCTTCTTCTTCTTCTTCTTCTTCTTCTTCTTCTTCTTCTTCTTCTTCTTCTTCTTCTTCTTCTTCTTCTTCTTCTTCTTCTTCTTCTTCTTCTTCTTCTTCTCTTCTTCTTCTTCTTCTTCTTCTTCTTCTTCTTCTTCTTCTTTTTCTTCTTCTTTTACTTCTTCTTCCGTTAGAGTCGGAGATCAGCAGTAAATTCCTGCAGAGATATTGGTGTTGGGAAAGGCTGTCGTGGCGGGTTTACCTTGTTTGGGAGAGGCTTATTCGTGGAGTACTAACGAGCGTGTTGTACAGTTTGTTGCATACTGTTGTATAACTTGCATGTTTATAAAACATTTGATCAAGGCGGTACAATATACAAAAATATTTCAATTATGACATGTATTTCATCGATTTGTCCGTCTGTCTCCCATATTTTTTTTTCTCTCTCTCCCTCCATGTATCTGGATGTGAACATCACTCTATCTACTTATTTATATCATGTCAAATTATTGTCCTCGTTGGTACTAAATGACAATATTCATCAATCTTTATATCTCTTTTGAGATCGACTTTTGCATTAATGGATGACAATCATTTTCATTTAATCGAATTTAAGGAATAGTCGTGCCTTTGATGATAATGATGATGGTGATGATAATGAGGATTATGGTGATTATGATGATAATGATGATGATGATGACGATAGTGATGATGGTGATGATGATGATAGTGAAGATGATGATGGTTACATAGCTATGTCATCATTTTCGTGTTAAACACACTGATTACACTCATTACACCCACTTCATCACACACACCCACAAACCCACACATGAAATAGGTTAGCTACAGGCCCGAACAATCCATTAACTCCTGTCTCATGGCGTATCTATCTAAACAATCTGATTACCAATCCCGAACAAAATACCAATCTACTTCGCTATATACGGAGCCAAAAATTGAAAGCGAATTACGCCCCAATCAATTCCCAATAACATTGCCTTTATAGTATAGCACCATCGCTTCCCCTTCGTCATGTTCGTTGCTATTGTATCCAGTGATTTACGGCTTGATTCCCTTATTATGTCAGGCCTCGCCCCGAGATATAAGGGATAACTCATATTCATAATTCGGTCTGGAGAGTTAGTGCCTGCCAGATGGTCGTAACTCCGATAGTTAGGGTTTCAAGATTTACATTAGTGTTTACTTCAATGTATGTATTTCATATTGAATTATAAAAAGCGTAATATCATTGTTGTTATTCCATTGTCATTTTAATAAAATATAATGGCCCAGATGACCCAAAAATATATTGATATGTACATTTTCATACTAAAATAGCCGCATATTTACAGCCGATGTTATTGTAGTTGTTTTTGTTGTTTATTTTTAGCTTACATTGATTTGAGTAGAAAAAAGTACAGTACCTTTTAAGTACAACTTTTAATCACAAGGAAATATTACAATCGTCTAAAAATAAAAATCATGCTGCACTTATAAATCGGTATATTTTAATTGCTAATACAGTGCAAAACTATACCTGCTGATACTTTACCGCAGATATAGTATAAACTACATCGGCTATGAAAACGGGACTATTCATAATGGTTGTTCTCGTTGTAAATGAGTTATAACTCCTTGTAGTTTTAAGGTACGTTACCCCTTTTCTCAGGATACCGGCCTAATTATATAGAAGACAGCCTATCGTAAATCTCATTCTGGAATCATCACTTATTTAGCATTTGGCCTATTTTTAAAGAAATCTCATTAATTCAAAAAGTCGGCATGATACCTAAGATACGTTTTAGAAAATGAGTAGTAAAATATTTGATTCATTGATAATCATATCAATGCTTCGGTTGCTTTCAGGGTACTTACAAACCGTAATATTAATTTAGATTTTTGACCCATATTAAAAGTGCATTTCAATTCTTTATCGGCTTTCCTTTCTATAGCTCCTCTTTTAATCATGTAAATGCTCTTTCTTCTTCTTCTCCCACGAATTCGTATCCCTCCCTCTCTCTCTCTCTCTCTCTCTCTATCTCTATCCCCCTTCTCCGCCAAACCAACACCAACCCCACTCCCATTATACCCATTTCACTATTTCTCACACTCACACTCTGCATCGACATTACTTATTATCAATCATCATCAGCAGCACCACAACCCTTATCATCCCCTCCTCCTCCTACTACCATTCCCCCATCATCATCGTTATCATCATCAGCAGCAGCAGCAGCATCATCATCATCACCATCCTCCTCCACTCCCTCCTCATTCTCCTCCTACTCATCATCATCATCATCATCATCACCACCATTACCCTCCTCCACCTCCTCCTCCTTCTCATTCAATTCATCATCATCATCACCACCACCACCACCACCAACGCCATCACCATCCCCTTCCTCCTCCTCCTGGTTCTCACCCAACCCATCACCATCATCATCATCACCACCACCACCACCATTATCATCATCACCTTCTTCTTTTCCATCCCCACCCCTCTCATCCCGTACGAATACCCGCCCCATCTCATATTATCCTCCATTTATACCCCACTTTACCGCCCATTCCCTGCATAATCTTCTCCTGATCTTTTCATGTCGTTCGTTCACTCTTCGATAATCAATACGTCGCATCAATCGTGTCCAAGCCTTCGAGCTTTAAATCCCCCTCACATTTTCCTCCCACGCCTTTCCTAACCTCAGCTACGAGACCACACATACCAGACCCCTAATTAACTCCACCATCCCCCTCATCACCCCTATAATTAACCCTCTTGATCCCGATGCATCTTCCAAACAATGGCGAATAAGCCTTGACCTCGTTAGGCGCAAATTCAAGCACTTAATTTTTCACGGAGGGGAACGCTAGCCCGTTTTTTCTAGCGTCTGGTCGATTTCATTTTCCACGCATTATTCATTAATCGCGCTCGAATTTTATTCTTACCTGTTTCTTCGATTTCTGGTAACATGATGAGGTAAGGTCGACCCAAATGGAAAGGTGCTTAGCTATAGAAGAGGGGGTATGAATGGACTTGAATGTGACAGGAATGTAATGAATGTGATGGAAATTGATCCTTTACCGATAACCTGTCTGTGATTGAGAGTAAGAGAGGGTGTGTGTATGTGTGTGTGTGTGTGTGTTTGAGAGAGAGAGAGAGAGAGGGGGAGCGAGAAAGAGAATTAAAGAGGAGAGGGGAGAAGAAGATCGAGGAAGAGCATGTGACAGAATGAAAGAAAGAACGAATGAGTGAAAATGAGGTGGAGAGACAAACAGAGATAAAGAGAGAAGGCAGGGAAAACACAGAGAAAGGAACTGACATCCGACTTAGTACGTCTTCTTCTTTTTTCTTATGAGACAGCAGATTATTATTTTTTTAATTAAATTAGTTAGAACATTAAGAAAATTACGATATATCCCTGATGGTGAAGGTGGCCCCTCAAAAAAAAAAAAAAAAAAAAAAAAAAAAAAACCTGTATAACCATGATAAAGTCTGTATAAAGTAAGAGTTCTACATCTACGTTAGATAGCATAACTGATCATTCATGGAAGGAATCATTATCAAATGTTAACATAAATTTTGAATGAAGTCATACATGTTAACAAGTATCTTGTGAATTAATGTGTATTGGATGGAAATATTGTGGGCTGATTGTATCTTGTGCGTGAATGTATGTGTGTATGTGTGTGCGGGTGTGTGCGTGTGTTAAAGGAACTGTGTGCATCCCCCTTCCCCTCGTATCATCCTTAAAGTCATGAATAAAAGTGTACGCACAGTGACTTTATGTTCAGCCAAGCGGTCTCGAGCTAAAAAGAAATGGCGCGGATGGTGGTTTATGGTGATAGATTTCCCGAGAGTTAATGGATGAGAAACGCAATCAATAACCTATGTCAATTATCTCCTACAGCATTTTAAGACCATTCTACTCAAGTGACTAAATGTATCACCACGAAATTGCCCGTGAACCGTAAAATGGCGCTTTCATCCTTATCTTTAAGCACGCCCACCGCGCCAGGTATAACCCCGTTAGATTATGGTGTATCTCCGGAAAATATTGAATTCGTGAGTTGGGTTTTCCTTAGAGTCATATAGCTGCTAAAATAGGATATCGCTGTTTTTATATACGTAAAAATTCGACAGAAGCTAGACGTCTGTGTACTTTCCTATGCTTCTGCTAAGACAACTTATTGAGCTTAAAGTCAAATTCCCGGAAAATGGAACGCTGATGTGATTTTGGATACTGTAAAGATAGAAACATTAAATGAAAGAAATCTTTAAGAGTCTAGAAAATGATAGCAAAGACGTTCGAAAAATACACTCAAGGATAATTTCAATACCCAATTGTCATGATTGCTTATCCATTAGATTCATATTTGGATTGAAATCTAATATTTGCGTATTTCAAATGGTGGTGGACAATGCTATCGAAATTGCTTTATATTAATTTTACGAAAGTTTTGAAAGTCCTTTCCATCGTGTACTCAATATTTTCATCCACCATCAAAGTATACTCTAAAGCTAAATACCTATCCGAAATCAAATTGAGGAGTCGTATGTACTACGTGGTCCTCATACGTTATTGTACCAAGGATTTATTGTATTGTATAGCATATTCTAGAAAAATATGAAGCATTATGAGATAAGCTTTAATCATTTAACTTTACAACCATTTATACAAAACGAGAAACTTAAACAGGCAAACGTAATTAAACATAAGAGAAGGGACATTGGTGAGGTAGGGACTCGATAAACATGATACATGTCTCTGCTTAAAGGAAAGACAAAGCTGTCCATACCTCAAGATTCAATGGTCAACATGGCTGGAGTCATTCCTGTGTCGGTATAAGTAAACCCATACACGTGTGGCCAATATTCAGACTTTATTCCAAGATTGCATTTAAATATCAAGTTGAGTTCTGGGCCCCGTCTTATAAACAGTTGCTATTAATCGCAACTTGCTTGCGATTGATACCAATCGCAACTATGTACATAAGAGATATGAGACTGTAAACTTGCGATTGATTGGTGACTTACGATTGATTCGGATCAATCGCAACTCTTTATAAGACGGGGCCTAGGTCATGCGATTACGAATGTGAAGTAAACTGTCTGGAAGCAAAGCAACCGGGAAAGGTTATATATATATATATATATATATATATATATATATATATATAATTACAGTACATAGAAATGATGTATACTGTGCAATTTTATACTGATCTAAAGGTATATAATTTTGACTTAAATACTGCTGAATATCCATGCACCCCACACAGAAATGGGTATATGGTACTACACACACATGTGGCATTAATGTTTTTCGTCTGTAATGCTATTTCTCGTCGAAGAACGGAATTTTCTCTTTAACCCGCTTGCAAACACTCCGCTTGCACCTGCGGCGTAGACAGACAGATCGTGGCCAATTGATTCACGGCTTGCAAGTTGACTTTTCTACTCCGCGATTTCATTTTGTAATCCACTCCCGTGTACAATACATCTCGCGGGGCTTTAAACCACGGGTGCGTGTTATTTGTACTTTAAGGTACTAGTTTCTCTTCTGGTTTTATCCGGTTTCTTACCTGTAAATAATACACAATGTTCTCGTTCTTTTTCCACCTTGACATGTGCTTTCATTGAGTGCTTTCATTTCCTGCATCTAACGGCTATTTTATCTTCTACACTTTACAAGAACAAATTATGGCTATTTCTGTAACCTTTTCCTCGGGTCTTAACCTGTTTGATCCTTTTCTTTTAGACAACGCTACTTTAGACCTTTTTCCAATAATCATCTCGTCATGTTACATTTTAATGTTATGATAATATTTTGCATGCGTTATTGACAGCCTGTATGTATTATGAAAAATAAAGCGTTTCATTTGGTTTTCAATCGGTTAATATTCAGATTTACTACATTATTCTGTTTTTTCCCCCTCTAATACCAAAATATCCTCTCTCTCTCTCTTTACCTTTCTCTTCGCTTTTTGTTCACGTCTCTCCATCTTTCTTTCTATATGAGTGTTTCTTAGCTCTTCGCCGCTAAGGCTTTCTCTGCCTGTCTGTCTCTCTGTCTCTCTGTCTCTCTCTTTCTCTCTCTCCTTCACCCCCCTCTCTCTCTCTCTCTCTTCCTCACCCCCTCTCTCTCTCTGTATCCCTATTTATCCCATCTTCCTCTTATCTCTTTCTCAGTCTTTGTTTCCATCTTCTCTTTATAATACTAGTGCCATTATCTTTCAATCAGGCGTCTCGTCAATAAGTCTCTAAACAATGTCAAACTCATGAAAACGGTTTAGTCGTCTTACTTCTGCTTCTAAAAACAACCCTACGTCTTTCTTTCTCTGTCCTATTTAACAACCGAAATGTCGGTCTATCTTTTATACTAATAATTACTTGTCCTACTTTTTTAGTCTTGTCTCATATATACTCTGCTTTACCCTAACCTTTGATGACTCTACTTTACCCTGATTGAGGCCCAGGAAACTCTTTCTTTCTTTTTTCCCCTTTTATTTTGGTAAACACGCAAAGTCGAGGATAAATGAAAGAGTTGATTGTCCCGTAATTTGAAGATGCTGTTTTCTTCTTTCCCCAAAGTTTATAAATGAGGACGGAAAAAGCAAGAAAATTAACAAAAAGTCATATAGTATGCGTGTGCGGACGAGATTCTGAAGCCAGAAAAGACAGTGAGCTAGAGACTATAATTATGATACTTTTACATGAGACTAATAGCTATCATTTGGAAAGATTCAAAAAGGTCCGAAAAGGGGTAAAATCAGTTTTTTTCTGTTCCTTTTAGAACTATTAATAGAATATTTACAATAATCATGATGATAAAAGAGAAATAATATATAACAAACTTTCACATGGAATTATTTTTTTTAAATTGAATTTCATTCCTTATCTCACTGAAAATGAAACAAGATGGGACCTCATGATTAGCAATCTCGCTCTTTTTTTCTTGTTCATTATTCTATAGTTTAAAAATATTTGTATTCCAATGTGATTACAGACATGATAGAAATTATACATATTTTTCATGCGGCGGTATAATCTCGGACATCAATCTTATCGATTTCTTCTAAGAACAGATGCTAAGTGTTTAAGGACAAAATTCGACAAATCGGAAACGGAAGTGAGGACGAGACAGTACGATATGCGAGTCATCACATGAAAATTAAAACAGCTTTTAGCCTAGATGTGCCCTGTTTATTATGTGAAACATCTAGATCATTTCGAATCAGTGAAATATGGAACTAATAGACTGACGATACATTACTTAAACGAGAAAATTGTCTTACGGGTGTTGCAGACCAGGAAAGGAGGGGAACTGCCGAGCATGAAAACGGGTGTGTGGGAATGTGATGAGGTCAGAGAACCTTACGAAGGCAACACTCTCTATTAAGGCTCGTTCAGAGCGTAATACGCTTCACAATTCTTACTCTTATAGCACAGAGCTCAGTGAATACGCGCAAGTTCTTTGTTGCGCGCAGTTGCCATTTACTTACATGTAGAAGAAACCGCGGCGGCTTTTTTGCGGTGGTTTACCGCGCCATGTATGAACCAGCCCTGATGGGCCGATGGGTAATTAAAATGGAAAACAATCTGAAATGGCATTCGTGTTTGGACAGTCGGCAGGGAGCCGTGTCGGGCTGGCAGGGCAGCTGATACGGCCCCAGGAGATCGCCGGCTTGTTAAGGGGTGTCTCCTCAAAATGATAGCCCATCAAATGTCCTATTGCGAAGATTTCAAACAATCGCAACTCGAGATACAGCCATGCACACTGACTGACATATCACGTGTATATTTACCATATATACTACTTTGATTTTGCGCACATGCACATATTGAATATTTCCACTTTCTGTGCCACCCGTTTTGCAATGATTTTTTTTTGTTGTCGTCTAATTAACAAAACTTCAGCAGATAATCAACATAACTCAATGTCGGCTTTTGATTTCTATGTTCATATTGGCTAAGATAATAATATTGTAACACACACACAAAGATTTACTTTTAAAAATTGAAAATAAATGTAGGGGACTCAGGGAAAATGTTTTTAATGGCTAAGGCACTAAGTTAGTCAAATTCATCTTTTTATTCCTTTACATATTCTATACCTTCTTGTTCATTTTTCTTCACCTCTCTTCTTCTTTCTCGACCTCTTGATTTGTTATTCTCCTTGGTCATTTCTTTCCTTCCAAAAATATTTATCCTCGTTTTCTTCGCTCTTTCTTTCCTCTCCCTTTTTCTCCGCCTGTATTTTCAATTTTCTTCGTCTTCTCTCTCTTCATCTTCTTCTTCATCCTCCTCCTCTTCTTTGTCTTCCTTTTCTTCTTGCCTTTCTTCCTTTTCTTCTGTATGTATGTCTCATCTCTTCATTTTCTTTATTATTCTCCTCCTTCATCTTTCTCTTTAATTTCATTCCTATTCTCTCTCTCTCTCTCTTTCTGTTCTTCCTTTTCGTTTTTTGCTTCCTCACCTTCTTCTTTCTTCCTTCTCCTTTGTCTCTTCCCATGTATTTCCCTTTTTGCTACTTTTCTCTCCTTTTCTCCTTTATCTCACGCTCCTTCCGTCTTCATTTTCTCCTTAATTTTGCTCTTCTCCTTTTCCCTTACTCTACCCTCTCTCCATCTACCTCTTTTTCTTCTTTATACATTTCACTTACGCTTTGAGGTTTGTGAGCGTATTCAATGATACGTTGATAACAAGACCACAACCTTTTATTCATATACTATTTCTGAAGAAAGTGTGATAATGAGAGGGCAACCAAATTCGTTCACCTTGAGGGTGGACAGGTGTTAGATACGGTACATTCTCATTACACGTGAGTTATAATGAGCGTTGACAAGGGTGAGATATACGTCTTCATTTGTCACGGAATGCGTTAAAACCTCAGTCACACCGCCATACCGACCCCATACCAACTTGAAGCCGACGCATTCTTGTTCGGTCTCTTGTTGGTCTGGTGAAGGTCTTCCGGTGAGACTGCGGTATAAGTAAGAATACATTTTCAAGGATATGTCAAGGATGTACCAATGGTTATGTGGCGCTTTGTTAAGGTTTAAGCGATGTTGGAACGTGACTTCCGAACAACCCCATCCCCGTTACCCCTCCCCCTCCCCGCCCTTTGTAAAAAAATCATGTAAACTTGTTCTACAGACTTTTTTTCCATTTCTTCATCTGGCTCTTCTTTTATCTTCTATACATATTGCTGCCCTTCAGGGTTTTTGGTGGTCATAATAAGCCATGAACTTATCAGGCAATGCTTACTGCTGACAAGGGAAATGATATCACATTCGTTTTTGTTTATAGCTGTTGCTGTCGTTTTGTTGTTGGTGCTGCTGCTGCTATTGTTGCTATTCTCAAACGCGGTTTGTTCTAAATTCTGTTTTTACTACAAGCACTAAAAAGCATACATGGTACTTTCGATTTTAGTTAAACACAACTTTGAAGTAACTTATCATCTCTCTCCTCCTTCCCTCCCCCCCCCCCCTCTCTCTCTCTCCCTCGCTCCCTTTCTCTATCTCCTCCGTTCTCTTGGCAATTATCCCCCTACCCACTTAATCTTCTTCGATGCCCTTTGCCGGTAAACGTAACTCAAATACTAAATACGAAAAAAAAAACATTTCTGATTCGTTAAAAGTCAAGTCTCTTCAAGGGCCATGATGATGAGATGGATATTAACTTTTTACACAAGGCGCATCCAAAATGTATTTTGCAATGGTTGGAGCCAGCTTATGCCCCTATCTCTCAACGGTTAGAATGGCTAGGGAGGCGGAGTCATTAGAACTGGGGATTAAGGGCACAACGGGCTGCTTTTAGGAGCCAGGCCCGTTCCGCATCGCCCCACGAGTATCAATGCGTCAATGATCCTGCTTCCTTGAATAAACATTACACTTTAAACACGAAAACTTTCCCCCATAAAATAACCTAAGGCAACAGACAGGTTTACTAATATATTCTAATTTTATGCATACTTTAAAAAAAAGGTTGTTCTTGACAACGTGAAAGCTTGCCTGAGGATTGCCTTATATAACAACATGTAATGTACGCATTCTGGATTCCAGGTATTGTAGTTCACTCAATAATAATAGCTTAATGAAAAACTCTTCGCTAGGTCCCTAGGAAAGAAACATCCATACATTTTAATATGTTAGTATACCGGTCTATTTCAGCAGCCATGGCATGTGCGTCACCGAATGTAAAAGTGCGAACATGACAATGAGGTATTTAATTAATACGAACACGATTTCTATGTTATGTACAAATAGGTTAATGTAACAACCCTCTAGGTGATTTCTAGAAATTAGCTGCAATCGAGTTTTTAGAACAAAAAAGGGTCGAAAGGTTACGTCACCCGAGCATATTATTCAGAGTAGAAACTGTGATACCATGACTTGAAGAGAATGAGCAGATAAGGATAAATGATCTCTGAAAATAATAGCTCTTCAAATGCCCTCATATTCAAAATAAGACGAGAAATAGCTGAAAAGTTTTGACCGAGCAATACAATTTGGATCCAGCTTTATCTTTCTCTGCGGCCTTTTGAAAATTTGAATCAACATTGCTGTTTCAAGGGTGTAATACTTCATCTTATGGCGATGTTCAAAAGTTCAAATATATCGTGAAAATACATATTTCAGCGTATGGCTATTAATCACATTGGAATATAGTATTTTCATTAGAAGTGAATTATTATTTCATGCTAATTGAATAGTTCATGGAAAACATATGTTTAAAATGAATCATATGATCACAATCATCCGACTAATAATATTTTCCATAACATAGTTTTCTCTCGTTCGTCAAGTTACGCTACAAATAAAACAGGAAAATGTATTTGCACCATTCTCCATAACTTGCTCTTCGCTGCTCGATGTATGTATGATAAGTAACAGTGTAACGATCAAACTGAAATCGGATACAACCATCAAAGCTGAAATCGTGACAAAGTCGAGAATGGTGCATCAGACGATGAGAGTAATCGATTAAAGACGTCGATATCAATATCGTTATGATCATGTTGATTGTGGATTATTTTTTCTGCCGGCGATGATGGGCATCGTTTTCCCATGAAAACGGAAATAATGACGAGAGCTTAGTATTAATGGCTCCCATCTGAAGAATAAATAGAAATGAAACATCGAATTGTATTTAGTAGGTAATGATGTATGTTTAACTTAGTAAGAGGTAAAACGTACACGGGACCGGTGAGCGATTTAAACATAAATCCCTGCTAGGCTGTAAACTATGTCTAGTAATTCTAAAAGTGGCTCGTAAAAACAAACAAACAAACAAAATAATACTTCAGACGTCCCGGAAAGGAATTTAATACTGCAAATCCGGAAAGAACTCCGGTAAACAAAAAAAATATCTCCCCCAACCCCAGCCACTGGTTTAGCAAGTTGTCCACAGGCCCGTTGGTAGTTTTGTAAGGTTAAGAGAAAAAGGCTTTGGGACCTGATTCCACCCCTCCCCCCCCCCCAAAGTGAAAAGATTGAATATACATAAATTGAAGTGAGGCACATGTAAAAAATAAAAAAAAGTGAATAAAAGAATAAGCCTTACAAAGCCCCCTCCCCCATCCCCTCAACAACAACAAATCTTCAGAAATTATGCCTGCGTACAAAGAAAAGAGTTTGTGAGCCAGAGTTTGTTATCACAATGCCTGATGAACATTAGAGAACATTGTGTGACTTATAATCCCCTGCCATTTCTGCTGAAAATTGCCCTCATTCTCGCTGCTTGACTGAACTCAAAACAAACAGAAAACCGCTTCATGTTCAAAACCACTTTGTCATATCTGCCATGCCTGTAGAAAATGTAGCACTTCAACCTAACCCTTGAAGAACAGACAGTCGATTCCTAGCAAACATTCAGAAAACTTAGAAATACAACGATGCGTGCAAATATTTTTAGATCCGAGAAGAAGACTCTGATTCTGCATCTGTCAGTGAGTGTATTATGTACGGAGCGTATTTCAAAGAAACCAACGTGCATGTGTATTTTAGGCATTATAATGTAGCCTGATTTTGTTCTGCTATCGTTTTGCCATTCAGATCTTTACCTTTTTGTGTTTGTATTTCTTTTTATTTTTATTTGTATGACAAAGCGTACAATCCGACAAATTCAATAATGTTGAGACATATTTGTGTGTAGGTATATAATGATCATTTATGTAAACGCTCCAAAAAATAACATTTCATATTGATATTTCGCTGAAATAATCGTGAGGAGAGTCTATTCATACATAGCATAAAACAAGAAAGAATGGTAGGAATTCCCGATCCTTTCTTTGACATAGTACCCAGCCTACCCTTAATACATTTTACTAGCTTTAACCGAATAATTGTGATATTTTACCAGACAGGCGGTGATGTTCTGCTGTCGGCGTATACAGAAGACGTTGCTCATGCGGAATCTATGTATATGCATCTGTACATCATAGCATTCGCCTTGAGCGGAGAATGTTTCAATTTTGGGCTAACGAGTTGCGGAATGTGATTACAGTCCAGTTACTCATGTTTCGGTGATGAAACATATTTCATTCTCCCTCCCCCTTTTCCAGAATTATCGAAATTGCCACTTTACGGATGCACTTTCAGCTTAGAAAAAATCAGATTAAAATGTAATAAGTTTTGAAAGAGAAAAAATGAGGGCAACGATGCTATCACAGCGTGACAAGAATAACTTGCTGTCAATAGAATATTCCTGTTAGTTTTGGCTATGGCTTTAGTAGTAGCGAAAGAAGAAGGAGGAAAAAAGGAGGCGAAGAAGAAGAATAAGCAACAGTAGTAGTAGTATAGTAGTAGTTAGTAATAGGTGTTGTTGTAGCAGTATTAGTAGCAGCAGTAGTAATAGAAGTAGTAGTAGCAGCAGTAGCAGCAGCAGCAGTAGCGGTAGTAGAAGTAGTAGCAATAGAAGAAGTCTTCATAGTAGTAGTAGTAGTAGTAGTAGTAGTAGTAATAGTAGTAGTAGTAGTAATAACACTTGTAGTAGGAAAGAAGTATAGTAGTGAAAGGCGGAGGAGAAAGAGGAAGAGGAGCTGGAGGGTAATGAGAAGAAAGAGGCGGAGGAGGAGAAGAAGGAGGAGGAAGAGATGGAGGAGAAGGTTGAGTTTTGCATCAGTAGTAGAAGAGCCTGAAAGAGAAAGTTGTACATGAACATTTAATTTTTAAAAGGTCAAAAAGCAGGAATATTTCCATTTTGCAACCTTGTGACATCCTTTTACAACTTTCATATACATGTACATTGAAGAACTCTTTCTCACCATTCCCTTCCTTTTTTAACTCAACCCCTGCCTTCCTCTGATTCCGTCGACGATATGCCCCCCATCATCTGACGAAACGATGGATCTGCCGAACGATTATTCTGATCTAATCGAGATGCGACAGAATATACGGCGCCATCGGGCAGTTATGGATGTTCTTAAATATCGTCTGTTCAGTGCCAGAAGGGCGTATATTCTATGACAAATGATACTAGCTAGTGACCTTCTGGCTTCCACGAGGTGATATTCATCATTCCACGTCTCCTTGTATTATAGTATTATGCTTTACTCATTAAAGATGGGCGACTTTTGAGGCTATATGAAGCCATTTTTTCGTAACGTGATTTTCGAGTTTGCAAATATTGCACACCCTACCTGTAACCGAATTATCCCCATATTCCGGATGAAAAAGTTGAGTGTACTTTTGTAATAGCTGCCCTCACCACATCCCTTATTAATATTTTCTTTCCTTTTTTCCGTTAGACTCTTTCTCCTTCAAATTATTCGCATCATTTTGTCGTCTGCCTTCACTGACTGGCTTTTGTTGTTGTTTTGTTTTATTTCCTTATAATGCAACCGTTTTCTAGATCTACAGCAAAAAGATTCGTCATACTGTTTTTACGATTTGATACAATACGGCCATTTGATTTGATATCAATTAAAGTTTCTTAATTTCCATTAACATCATAAACAAATATCAAATTGTAAATATGTTTATTAAACATACATTGCCCAGAGAGAAATTAAAGCTGGAATTGATATTAAAAAAACTTTAAACAATAATTTATGAAAAAACGCAATCCTTTTACAGACTTGCTTTTATTAGATAGAGGAGAGGACTTTACACACGGCGCTTGCCGTACCAATAGTATCACCGCCTCATAATTGTTAGAGAGGGCACAGTCTGTATTCTGTTACCCCCTCACCGCCAGCACGAAAGCCTGTCGTGCAATGTGGCGTCCGCTGGTGTGCCGCAGGGAACCGTACTATCACCCATGAAACTAGTTCGTGCTACGCCTCGGGACGTTTAGGGACCTGAGATCCGCTCAAGAAGGCAATTATGACACGTATATACCTGACTACCTGCCCCTAACCGTCACTTGTTTCGCAGAAGAAAACAAAATCGTTCCTCCTCTTGATCAACGTTGTTTGTTTTCGTTCATATCGGTTTTATCTTGTCTACACCATGCGCAAATTCTTGTTGGTTTAGCTTTATCTTCCGATGTCATCCAGTTTCCTTTGCCCACGCTATGTAAGCTTTTTAATATTCTGGATTACAGGCGCAATGAGTATTCTCTTTAGCACCAGTCCTACCAGAAAAAAGTAAATATGAAGAAAAAAATACAACTACAAAATGAAATGTTTTAACGCCATTGTCCCACTTTGACGTCTTTATATTATCAAATGCATTCAGCAAAACAAAATGAAGCAATCAATCAAACCTTTGTCATGTTTGTTTAATTTATTTTCATCTTCTTTTCCCTAGAAACGGAACCCACATCCCCGAAGAGGACGACCAAAAAGCTCAAAGACCAAGCTTCCACCGACCCAAATAAACTTGTAAGTATACCACAATTTTCTCATCTCGTTAAGTTTGCGGTCTTGGTTTGTTGATGTGTAACACTTCTCCTTGTTGATCAGTAGCCCTTCTTCTTTCATACATTTCAAGCAATGAATGGAAGTAAACTAGAGCTGCCTGAAACGCTAGATCTCTTGGGAATTAATAGATGTGTTTGAGCAAGGGGGAAAAGGCAGGATTACTCTTTTTTTCTTCATTCTTTTGCATATTACAAACAAGTGTGTGTGTGTTTTAAAGCCCCACTGCACTAGTTTGGCCAGGAGGGATTAGACCTCCCTGCATGGTCACTGACAGGTGGTTATCTCATCAAATCAGCTCTCAAGTAACATAAGAAAAAGGGGTTTATGGGGGACCAATGGTCACCGATTAGGCATTGTTTGCTATATAGAGGGCGCAAGTAGCTATAAGTAGTGCAGTGGGGCTTTAAAATCTGTTTTATTGCATCGTCAAGCCAAATCGAGTATAACCTCAACAAAGCAGGAAAGTTATCGAAGAAATCTAACAGGGGCGTTTTTGCATTCATTTCCTACTAAGATGGAATTTTAGAATTCATTTAAGATCATGGTTTCAAAGATGTGACAGCTTCCAAATATTTAGTTCTTTAGAAAATGAGTAAAATTTATTTTTCGTTGCTCGTCATTGTTTTATATTTTTTTTGTGTGTGTATGTGTTTGATATCGCAGAAAAGGTGAAGAAAATTCGAAATATAATGATAAATTTATATAAATATATATAATCTTTTTGGGTGGGGAAGTATCTACAACAAATTTCTTTAAAGTTGTTAATCTATTTATTCCTAATGTAACACGAGTACAAAAAGAATATTTACACACACGAGATTAACTGATAAAGCTAGCTTTGATTAGCACACTCCTTGTAGTGGTGGGTCAGGATACTAAGAATGAAAAGGGGCGGTCGTCTGTATGAATCTCGGTTGAAATAACACGTGATGTTACCATTCGTAATCATGGCAATAAGCCTATGGCGAATTTTTCGTCATATTTGCGCCTAATTACGTCATCGTAATCCGAACTATATGACTGCCGCATGAGTCAATGGAGTCTAATTTTTGCCCCATTTGCTTTGTATATTGCTTAAGAGCTTTGCACACAGATCTGTATTTGGACATGCACAACCGTGAGATAATTAACATGGATTTAAAGAAAATGACGCTAAAGCACTAAAAATTAGAGATAATAATTGACAGTGTGACTATTATGAAAAATGCGGCCATATTTCGGACATTAACAAATGATTTGCGAGGATCGACACAAGCGGCTATATTTCGGATATTAGAGAACACCGTGGTCGTTTGAAATAGGACAAAATTAAACAAATAAAGATGACCTTAATGCATAAAAGCTATTAAATAATTGATAATCCTTCATGGAGATGGACGTAAAAAGAGATTTTTAAAAGGTTACAATTCATTTATGAATTCAGTAAATGCAAGATATCATGTGGAAACATAAAGTGCCCATCGAATAAAGGGAAAAGGGTTTAATGCAGAAAAGCTATTAAAAATTGATATTGCGTCAAGTATAAAATGATAAATTAGGATTTTTATTTAGTTATGACTTCATCATGTACGATATGTTGGAATATATTTTCCCCATTGAATAATTGAAAACGAACTTAATAGTTACAGGCTTTAAATAAATAATAATCCTTCATATATATCAAGGTATAAACTGATAAATAAGGATTTTGATTTAGTTTATGAATTTAACATGTATTACGAATTATCATGTGGAAATATAAAGTTCCAATTCCGTTCCACATATTTTTAGCGTTGGTACTAAACCTATGACGTCATAAAAGGCTATTTTGAATGGATATGCCCCAATGTATTTCCCATTGAATTCAAAGCAATCTCGTTCCAGCCTCCCTCATCTCATCATTTCCAAGTAAGCCTATGTTATGGGGAACTAATTCCGTTTGACGCCCCATAACAGGATCAATATATCAGCGATAAAGGACCATTCGAGAATGAAATTAAAATTTAATCATTTGCATATGAAATGTTTTACGACTTGTGCTGAAAGGATTTCCGAGTAAATTGTCTTGGCGCAGGGCACGGGGTTGTTATTTTGATGGATGTACGCTGGGGAGTGCAATGTCCTATTAAGTCATCAATATTGGCAATTATTTTTGAGAGTATAATTGGTAATGAATTGGATGTATAGATCGCTTTCTTGAATGAGTCAGTCATAAAGAGGGGAGAATTATGCAACGAATGTAACCTGTTTCGGTTGCTGCCTTTTGTATGTTGGATTCCCTGACACAATGTAAGAAAGAGAGAGATAAAATTTGAAGATGTTTTACTACCAATATATTCCTTGTCGTGAAACAAGAGGGGGTGATATCGATTAGAGTGTAAGAGAGAGAGAGAGAGAGAGAAGCATCAGTGTAAGAACGTAATAAACCATATAGAATGATATACGGAGAAAGAGAAAAATAAATATAAAAATTTATAAGAAACTGAAGCATTAGAAAAGAGTATTATGAAAACAAAAAGTAACCAAGAACAATCTTGTGATACAAAACAAAAACCATAATAATACAATTGGAAAGAGGGTGCAAAATTGTTCGAAAAGGACACCATTTGTTCAAAGTTACCGCTGGCAGATTGTAGGTCACAAATGTATAATATTCATTTCTATTATTTAGTATACATTGAGAACAGAAATTATTATCAACTTAAATAATAAGTCATGAAGAGACAACCATGACTTGCAGTATTCGTCAAAAGAGTGAGGCTTATATCATCCCCGAAAATTTACCTTACATCATCATGCCGTTCACGGAAAATGCCCTACATCAATTTGTATCCTTGCCCCAAAATCAAGAAAAGACGAAGGATGAATGTTTGATTTATTCTAACGCCAAATTAAACAAAGTAGAAATTATTAATCGGAACTACTGGTATACATGAATTCCAACACCAAATTAAACAAATTGAAAATTATTTATCAGAAGAAGAAGTGGTATATATATATATATATATATGGACGATAATATCAATTGAAACAGAATCGACCATCTAAAGGAAGGGTACGTGCTTCTTTCAAGATTTACGCATTGTCCGACTCATTTATATTTCATTTTAGCATCACGGATACGGTGCTTTTCCTCCTTATGGATTTAGCACCAGTTTTTGCTATCAATTTAAATGTCATTTCATTCCTTATTCCTCTGTTTGAAATAGGTCGTGTACTAAGTATTATATTACAAATTTCAATTCTATTAAAACAATTAAATAGTGTTTGTGTTACCTGGTAGAAGTACAAGGCTGTTAAAGTCTGTTTGATAGATAGGGTGACTAGTTATGGTATGATATTATTTTAGTATCAGATGGAAATGGATGATATGCCTGCTATTAGAAAATTAAATACAAATTTACATCCCTGGATGAAAAAAGGTTTTAATACATCAGACCACAGTGCTAACGAAATAAGATAAAATTAGATTCCTTAATGTAACAAAATATTGTTGTATTTCTTTAAACAACACGTGACACGAATGCATTCTAACAATGCTACCTCACACATGTTGATAACGCAATAGTTATTTCAGGCATGCCTCACAATAGTAGACTATACAATCAATGCAAAGTGGTTATGAGAAGAGGCGCTGTTTGCGCAAATTTATATGTTGTATTTGACACTGGTTAATATCACCATACGGAGGAGTATTCAAATCAAACTAAAATGAAACGAAAGTGACTGTTTGAAAAGCTAAAATATAGAATAAGGAACCAACGAAGAATTTCATTTTGTTCCCCTTTCTCTTACGCGGGAAATCGCAGAATCATTATCCTATTGAAGTTTAAACGGATGCTACCTATACAATATCAAAGTAAATGCTTATCAAGGACCATATATGAGGAAGGTAGATTCATGTATTTTTAGAAAGGTGTCACCAATTCTCAAGAGATACGGACAAAAGGAAGGCTACTGAATGAAGTTTGGGTCGATTTATCGACGTAATGGTTAGGCGAATCATCACCACAAAGGCATTTCACGCTTTTTAAGCCAGCCAAAAGATGAGTTTTCCTATCAGGCATCTGCACGAAATCGAATCGGAAGGTGAACAATAGAATAGGAACTGCAAGATTGGAGTAATTTACGATGCCTTTCAAAATATGGCGCGAACAGCGACAGGTAGCCCCCATTGGAATGAGCGTTTCCATGACTGCAAAAATAACTGAGTTTTTGTGGAAAGTGACATATATCGATCAAAATGTGAATTCCTTAATGGATTGGCGATAATAGCAAGTAAAAGCAACTGTTGTATCCGTCCTTCATATTTTGACGTGTCTATTAAAGATATTTCTATATCACTTGAATTTTTTACAAAAGGCAGAAAGGAAAGGAGTTAAAAGAGAATGGCTACAGGCATTAAAATTCATGGTTTAAAACAAACTACCCAAACAGTGGTGTAAAACTAAAAGTTTGTTGATACACAATGTATTTTGTCATCAAAGATTTTTTGTTAAAATGTCAATAAAAGAAAGTTAGAATTTTGTTAAAACCCGTTCTAGACAGTTATGCCATTTCATTTCGTTTTAAGCCACTCGACGATAAGTGTGGTTTTGGTTCATACATATACATGTAGGTATTTAGAAAGATTGGACACCATGCTCTTAAAAAAAAATTATAAAATTTGCCCATTGATTACTGAATTATGTCATTCCCTAAAGGCTTTGTACAGGAACCACCCATTTCAGTAAGCAATGGGTTCAGATAAGCAAAACATACAAATACGTTTTTTTATAAATGTAATACAATTTTGAAATTTTCACTTAACATTTCTTAACCGATGTTCAGTGAACGAACGCAGAGCATAAATGCGTGTACTCACAGCCAAAGGGAGATCATGTCATTATCAATTAACAAAGATTTAGCACACTTCTGTCTCTTAACAGACCGAAGTACGATAATGAGCAAAATCATGAGATCAATTTCTTGCTCACATTGATGTTTATTCAGTGAGTACATGTATTTCCCAGTATGCAGTAGTTCAACCATAAGAAAAAAGACATCTATCTTACAAATGTTGAATAAACACTCTAGAACCTACTTTCGAAAAAAAATCAACCTAAGGCAGTTTCTATAGCCTTGAACGTCACATATTAAAATGTGCGAACATGGCAATGACGTATTACGTAATCCGAACACGATTTATATGAGACATACAATAAGGTATTGAAATCGCCCTTCGAGTGACTTTTCGAAAATAGTCGCGATCGTGTTAATAGTCCCTTTAATCCTACTGACCGTGACATAAGGTAAACACATCGGACTACCTTTTAAATCCTGATGGTCTGCGAATCCGGCTTTCTCCATCACTATCTCGTCGACTTCGACAGGAAATTGAGCATGCACTCAATCTGCTATCGACTTAACGTCCCATTTCCGTGTCAATCCTTCATAAAATGACGAACGGCAGGATATCACGTTCATAATCAGGCACAGTTCTAGAATAATTTTTTTGAGGGAGGGGGGATGGGGCTTTGGGTTCTTACATTGATTTTATACATGTGTCTAAGTTAGAATTACTCATACCAAATACAAAAGGGGCAATCAACACCCAAGCCCCCCTCTTGTACCGTTGCTGTTCATAATCTTTGGAATATTAAAGGAACTGCTTAACATTTTGTGACTTTGACAGGAATAGTTATGTGAACTCGAAATGATGAGAACTGCAAAATAAGCATAGGTCCAATAAACAAAGACCAAATACCCCCCGCCCCCTCCAGAAAAGTTTTCTTTATTTAAAACAAAGAAATTGTATTAGAATGCATGAAAAAAGCTATAATTAAAGATTATTTTAGATCACACTCCGTCGCCATGTCGGTCCTCTTGTAAAGTGACATCTTTATCTTTGGTAGATATGAACTCTTCCTCTGGTGTGTATGAATTTGTTAGTTACGTTAGTATTTTTGAGAAAGGAGAAGTGTGCTCATGAAAATTATCGGGATCTCCTTTGATTGATTAAAGACACTCATTAAGCTCCAGCAAACACACAGCGTTCATGAGACGTTTGCAAAACGTCATTAAACACTAAAGCGCGTCTAGATGGTTCATATCAGTTGGGTACAAAGAACGTTTTGTGCTGTATGGGCTCTTTTAAAGTGCGTTCGAATGAAACATTAAGCAAGCGTTTTAAAATGAAACAAGGTTCTTTTACTATCTAAATATGACGACACTGCCCCGTGAAAAGCAGGGTTATTAAGATGGGGCATTTCTACATGTACGTGGAATTGATTTAGACTGGGACTGTGATAGTGATAGCACGTATGTCCAAAAGAAGTTCGGCCATGCAAATATTCAATCCAAAATTAAGAGACATTCCCATCCTCCCCTCAAAACTGTTGATAACCCAACTAGTCATTTGTTACTGAATAATCAACTCCTGGATAAACACTTTTAAAATCACGATAACTTTATGATATTGTTGACATTGCAAGCACGGGTTCTTAGCCATAAAAGTCAAGTGTCATGACAGGGTATTAATGGTGCTACAGCACTTTGTTGTTTAGCCCTTAGCATCAGTAAAACCAAATGGATTTTCTCTCCCTTATATCGCTAATTCTTATTCGTGTGACCACCTTCGTTATAAATGTCCCATGCGCCTTTTCTCACTGTCAACTTTAAAAACAAGGTGCAACTACGAGATTGGTAAATAACCATGACTACAGCTGTAAGGAACACGACGTGGGACTTCATCTTCTGTGTTATGAAAGTTGGCTTATACAAAAAGAAGGGATCGGACACCACTCTTGATCCTCGCTAAACGAGCGGCGAATAAGTGGAGACGGTGTGAACGGTCTGCAGACGCACTCGAACTTCTGATATACGTGGCGCCGACATTGGCCGGTCATGAGTACCTCAGTCGGAGGGGGGACATCACAGAGTTCGAGCATCTGCGCGACCTCTGTTAATTCAACTGACCAGGATTATCGTTTTAAAGCGTAGACCACACAGACACACACAAACACACACACACCCGAGTCATGGAATTTAATTGCATTGAATTCCTTGGGGGGTATTTGCGTACGTTCAAATTTTTGCCAGGGAAGGGGGAGGTGGAACGATTCTTACCCGAAATTAAACTTTCCTCATTCTGTATTTTTTAAATTGTACAAATTTATCGCACTGAAATCTAATTTTCTGGTCAAATATGAACATAAGAATTCAACAATAAAAAACGAAAAAAAAAATTTCATTGTAATTTACATGTTCTATGATAATTATGATTACAGATCATATTAATTCGTTATTCAGAGGTGTTGTTATTCTTTCTGAAGCAAGAAGAAAAGAAGAAAACCTATTAGTACGATGAATTATTGCCAAGGATAATGTACGAAATTAGGCACAATGAAGTAAGATTTTGAGTTATGAAATATTATCTTTACCTGTTGAGTACTGTATTGTCATAGTCCCCATTAGGTTTAATGCGGAAACCACCCGGTTCCAGTTCGCAAAGGGTTAGAATGCGTCTGGGGGAAGATTATTTGGTTAAAGAATGCTGATCTGTGTCCACATCCACATGTGCATGTGGTATAACATTGAAATCTACCTATACATCGCTTCTATCGTAAACAGTAAAAAACGTTCAGATAACAAATGACCCAAGGGCACATTCACTGGTAATAGATTAAATTAATTTTCTTTGTCAAACCTAATATACTCTCCCGTACTTCTCCCATCATGTTACGACTAGGCCTCGTTAAGCTTTCAATGTACTCTGACTCCAAGTGCACGATGTCGTCCTGTGACGTATTGAAGTTTTGTAGTCTTACTTCTTATCAGGGTTGAAGCAATGTAGTTATCATCTGCCGGAGTGAGTCAGAAATATACAATTGAATGATTGTTTTGTGAAAACACAGTATATACCAGTGACAAAACTGCAAACTACGTTTTAGAGCTGAAAATATAGTTGGGAAAATATTTTGTTAATGTATTCGACTAATAATAATAATAATATTCAGCTTTTATATAGCGCTTAATACATCTCGGACGTCTCTAAGCGCTTTAAAGATATACTATTACCTCGGTCATTGGATTCAGTGCTTTCCCACACACACTGTGTGCACAATCTCCACTCCCTGGGGAGCATTCCAGCCAGGCGTTACTTGACGCTCAAAAATGCTTAGATCTGTAACGTATTTGTCAAGTACATAGCATAATCATGACCATGCTTTAGCATAGCTCTCTGCTATCATGCAAGTCAGGTATAGTTACATTTTGATGAGCACGCCTCCTCAACCTATGTCATAAAACCATGAACAAAAACACAAGATTCCTGCAAAACATAAATATTGAAGCTAGAATTCAGAAGACCATTTGTAACAAGTAGAAATCCCTTTCCACAGGAGAAGGAAGGGAAAAAAAGAAAAAGAATAACGAAAACAAGAGGAAACAGGCATAATAAAGAATAAGATGAATGAGAACAATTGCAACAGCAGCAGCAGCAGAACCAGCAACAACTACAACAAAAACACCAGCAACATGACTTGTTTGGAAACAAAAATCCATTGAGTTAAAAAATATTTTGTACAATTATTTTGAATATTTATTAAAGGAACGAACGCTTTCCGAGGTCAAATTCTAACTTTCAGAAATAGGTAGCCCGTATAATATAAAGCTGATCGTTGCCTGATTACGATAATTAAACAAAATGAACTGCAAATAGAATCGACCCTCATCAAATTGAAACAAGGGATCCAGACGTGTTGCTCGTTCACATTGCATTTTAGAGGTAATGCTGAGCTTCAAATGATGCTCTACTTTAAAAAAAGTAACAAGTGCGTTTTTTGAAAAATACCACGAGATGAGGTTTTAGGTCATTATCGTTTGTCAGTTATGCCCATTTTTCGCGTTGTAGTGCCCCCAAAACCTATTAAAATAATTACATTCAGAAGAATATGTAACTATACTTCTTTATGTTGATATGGTCGAGCTGTATTATATAGATGTTCCGGTGGCAACTGCTCTGCGATGTCTGTGGACAATCTCCTACACCGACCAAATTTCAAACTTCAACTTGGGTCAACAGTGGACCTGACAATGATCCTAGACCTAATCCTGACCAAAAGTCGATACCAATGTTAACCCTACAACTTTGACGAAACAATGCCGAAATCAATGGTCGCCAGAGCTTATGTCCGATCATCTTACTTTGAAAACAAGAGGCACCCCCTCTCTCTCTCTCTCCGAAGTTTTTATACCACGGGATTTTACTTTACAGACAAAAATACAGGCTTGTCATGTTCTAAACAAAATATATTTTTTCGTTAAATTGAAAGGTGTGATTAAATTAAACTTTATAGGGCCCTGAATCCTACTAGCTGCGTGGTATACGTGGTGAAAGTAATTATCCCATGTGTTGTGTTCTTACTTGAAAAATCATAATATAAACCATTGTTTTATCAGTACCGTATAAAGGCATAGTATGAATGCAATACACGTGACACTATAAAATGGCCGTGGTTATACGGTGATGATATGTTCACACATATCACCAAATTGACCGAATCTTGGTCGCAGGGCGAAGAGGGTGTCTGGCATTTGTATGTTTAACTCAGAGATTATCAGATTATGTTCACGCTTGTTAGACATTGTATATTCTTTCCATTAATATATAACTATAAATAATATATCGTTTTTAAATATGCCGATATAGTACCAAAGTACAAGTGCATGGCCATATCGTAATGCAGATCATTATCTTGCACTTTGCAAGCGCTGCTTCTCCGATGCGGTGCCCATCTTGGAATGCACTTTCTCCCTACGAAAAAGTCAGTAGGTGGGACCTTGTTAAGAGTTATACAAGCGTTATGCACTTTAACCTATCTAATTTCATTGGCGAGACAAAGGCGTGAAGATCGGACCTATAAAATTCAGGCAGGTATATTTTAGATAAATGGAATGATTACCATTTTGTAGCTGTTGATGGAAGATCGCACGATGAATTTTCCAGGTGATTGTTGAAGTAGAATACGGCAGACGGCTTCAGTCTTATCTTTCGATCGCTCCGCCGATATTGCCATACCGATATATCCATCTTGGATATTTTCTACGTCACTTGCGCTTTTTGTCACGTCACACTAGCGTGCAATCGTACAAGAGTCCAGTTTTTAAGGACTGCATGGTATTGAATTTATTTCCCAATTTAAAAACTTTAGTGACAATGTTGCCTTAGTTTGCAAGTTTGATATAGATTGGTAAGAATCGTATCTTTTACAATCACATTGGTCTTGTGAAAAAGTGGCACATGATACTAGAAATGTATTGTTATCCAAGCTACAATTATGTGCTTTTTGAAGAATCAATGATTACATTTTAAACAAAATAAAATGCTCAACTATAGATACAAATGGTATGAGTCACAGATATGCTATATCCATACGTCTTCAAACACGTGAAGCGATTCTTGATCAACTTGATAATTAATTGGCCAACTGAGAAATGAAAATATCCTCTGAGGTCTAACAGCGGATATTATTCAGTAATCTGGAATGGTTATTCCTGCGCAAGTTCTTCAATTTATTTGTGATTACCGCTGTTCGCAATTGATTATTAAACATTAACGCTTCCTAATTGTTTTGTTCAGTGTGAAGATTTCTTAATGAATAATTCTTGGTAGTGTCTTATCACTTACATTTTGTTTTAATGTCGACATTTATTACTATGATATAGTGTACATGCCCGTTCAAATAATTTGTTATATTTTGTACATGTTGTATTGCTGAAATGTAATTTGATTTGTATGTTGCAAAAGAAATTAAATTCAAATAAATTCGATTAAAAATGGCACTTGGGAAAAGGGCAGATAGTGGAGGCGGCAGAAATCGATTTTGTTTTGCCACAATATGATCATGGTGGTGATAAGACATGATGGTATCCGCCGCACACGAGGCGTCATCTCGATTGCGTCATGGTGTGGAAGTATTGTGGTGTAGTGGTTCAATCACGTGACAGGAAGATCACCTGATGCTGATGGG
Organism: Mesocentrotus franciscanus; assembly: GCA_037976565.1. Lineage (NCBI taxonomy): Eukaryota > Metazoa > Echinodermata > Echinoidea > Camarodonta > Strongylocentrotidae > Mesocentrotus > Mesocentrotus franciscanus. The sequence goes on from CP137684.1 coordinate 11,817,699, forward strand.
GCTTCCCTGGGTAAACACAATTATAACAATAATAATAATAATAATTAACCGTTTTTGTATAACGCATATCACAAAATGCGCTTCCAAAGGACGTTGGATATTAATACTAGGGCCTTAGCTCCGGCAACCGTAGCGCTCAGTGCATTCAAGAAATACATCTGACCAGGTACCCATTTTCTACACCTAGGTAGAGTGTGGCAAATGTAGATTAATGTCTTGCCAGAGGATGTTAGTGATGTGGCAGGGAATCCACTTGACCAAAACACCTCTACTAAATTTAAATTATTTGTGACATTCTTTACTAGCTGAACAGGCTATACTATGTGTAAAGAGGTGATTGAAATGAAAAGACAATAATAAGTAGTAATGGTAATGTACAAACGCAATGCAATATACAACAAGCCCGTGGGAAATGTTAAACATTGTTAAAACTGAAACCACGCGAGATAGATTAAAGACAATTCCCATTGGTATCAATATAAAAGCCGGTTAACGAACTCCGTCGAATATTACTTTCTTCAGAGTCCGTATCAATCAACGCCGGATTTTATAGTAATCTTCAAGTAAATGACAAACCAACTGTATCCAAGCAACAGAGTGGAATGAGATTAATTGGTCGATAATATAATATGTGCGGAATTTCGTTTTTGAGATGTAAAGAGGAGCAATGATGACTGGGAGTGAACTTTATCGAACAAAGCTGGAGTGACGGGACGGGGATGAGGGAGAGAGATGTAAGCAGGATAAAAGCACGATAGAGTGGGAAGGAGCAAGCCGGTCGGGGAGAGAGGAGTAAAGGGGCAAAGGAGGGGGAGGGGAGGGGACGTTGAAAGAGGGAGGGAGGGGTTTTTTGTGAGGCTATGTATGCGTGATTGTTCGTGTTAGTGTGTGTGCACAGTGTGTGTGTGTGTGTGTGTGTGTGTAAGAGAGAGAGAGAGAGAGAGATAAAGAGAAAAAATTAAGGAAAAATATATATAATCGGTGAGCGAGAGAGACAGAGAAACATATAGAGAGACCGACAGAGTCAGACAGGCAGCCAGAGGAGGGAGGTGTAGGCTTAAAGATGTATATCTAGAGGAAGTAAGAGAGAGGGATAAGGGGTAGAGAGAGAGATAGTGAGAGAAGGGGGATATACACATAGAGGGGAGAGTGGTTGAATGTCAGAGAACGTGGGGCAGAGCGAGAGAAATAGAGAGAGAGAAAGAGACAGAGAGAGAGAGACGGACAGGAGGCAGATGATAAATGGATGCATGTAACAAAAAGGACAAGATCGCGGCGAGCATTGTAACATTAAACTGTACTTCTTTTCAATCACAAAGCTGTAATTGCCACTCGAATGTCTTTTAATTTGTCTTCTTTCGTTTTACTTCTCAGAAACACCTGTTGAGTAAGTGTTTGCCTTGGGCCAAACCAAAACTCGTCACCATCCACACCCCCCCCCCCCACACACACATGAAACTTTCTTATAACTTCTCTTTCTATCTACATGTATGTTCCATCTGCGTTCCACTCACATGACTCTGTCCTATCTAAATATTTTCCAATCGAAAGCTATAATAATACGTATCAATCCATTCGCATTTAGGAACAGATATAATGACTTGTATCATTGATAATCCAAAAACACGATTACAACCATCTTTGAAAAATCAAACCCAAGGGCAAATTAAATCCCCTATTGTTTATCCCATGGAAATTATGTTCGGATTACGTAATACGTCATTGTCATGTTCGCACATTTCAATACGTGACGCACAAGGCTATTGAAATTGCCTGAGGTTGATTCCTTGAAAGTAATATAATTAAAATTCAAACTTTGTTAAAACAATTTTTTCTCGACACATTCCAGATGTTTAATCGAAATGACATTTCGAAACTTTGTGAGGTAATTGCAAAATGTGTAGTCAGTGTCTTTTTCAAGCCAGTGTATTCCAATATGTTTTAAATGAAAGTTGTTTTGACATGATGCCGAAATCCGGACGGTCATTATCCTTGACCTCGGAAAGAATCATGAGCCATTTTAACCACGATGATAACGAAATACATTGATAATAAAACGGGTCGTAAGGGCTAATATACACTTGGATTACTATTTTATGGTGGGTTGAATGTCCAGTAGATTGTCACATATACTTTTCCTCACCCCTACAACACCGTTCCCTGCTGTTTAACTATAAAGTGAACAAGGTGAAATGCGAGTATTTTCATTCATTGCCTTCTAAGTAGAGTTCCGTTGACAATAAAAAATGATTTTTAAGCATTTTAAGTAAAAAGGTAAAAGAGAAAAAAAAGTTATTTTTGTTCGAAAACTACGAATTCACCTGATAAATCTATGCTCTTTACACAATAACAATTACATAATTTTCTGAAACAGTGAGAGTTCATGACGAAGACGTCATGCCCGTAAAGTACAAATTACTCCCAGTTATATACAAAGTTTAATTACAAACAACGTCGTTATGCGGTTGTGATGTAGTGATAAAATGGCGCCCATGCATCCATTCGCCGCTCAACTCCATCATTCTTACGAGCTCTTCAGCTGCATAATGGTGTCATCTTAAAGTATATGGAGGAATTCCCAAATTATTGTAATTGTTGACCCTTTTTCTACATCAAAGCAGAAGCGAATGGACTCTAGGGTGATTAAATGACAAATGCGAGCATGACTTTGTGTGATGGTGACATCTTTTCGGAAACAAATGTATACCGGGACAGAGTGAGGCTGGATGGGGTGGGGATGGCAGAAGGATGGCTCATTATAGTTTGTAAAATATTATAAAAATACCAGAGTGTCAATGAGAACGGGGACGCTATGATAAAACGTGTGTGGTTTAAGTTTGGTCAAAGCGATGAGCCAGGCGTTATTGCATGACGTACGACTGCGTTATAGCGACTATCACCGTCTTTGACGCACCATATGGGGATGACAACCACGTGCAAATATGAGAACTGAATGAATAGCGTAAATACTGCGTTGAATTACAGGCCTAGCCGTCGATAATTCCCTCATCGGTTTTATTAGCGCAGGCATTAACCAATCGAAACAAAATAAGCTTCATGGGCAACAGGCATAGACCGCTTATGTGCACAACAATATGGATGACGCATTGATTGAAATATACGTGTCATGATCAAAATTAATCTAAGTGGCATTATACTCTATTCGGAAGTAAAGATCTTGTTCGCAACGTGCGTAAGCGTGGCCGTGACCAAGCTAATACGCATCAAATTAAACAAAATAGTAGTTGTCAACCGCACTCCTAAGTTTGTATATTACAATTCATTTCTCATTTCTAAATGTTACAGTAACCGGAGATTTCCTCCCCTGTGAATTTGTGAAGCAAACTCCATCTACATCTTGCACATAAGCTCCCCTCACCATTGCTTCTCCCTTATTTTACTGTTCTCTGCACACATCCAGGTTCTCCCCTTACCCCAGCATCTAATTCCTTTTTAACATCTCTTGTATGAACATGATTAAGAAAATCTCCCCCTTTCGCGTCGCCTTGTATAGATTTACTGTAGAGAGAGACGTGATTGTGCATGAAAGCTCTCTAGCGGAGCTCGGTCTTTCTTCCTGCCGTCTTTAACCGCCGGTCAGTGGGTAGGTTTGAGCCCATAGGGGACGACCTGGGTTCTATTTACGTCAGCTCTCGATTTTATTGTATAGGGTTGGCAAGTCACGGTCGTATAGGTAGGGGCGACTCTAGGGGGTTGGAGGGGGATTCAAGGTACTGAATGGGATCCGTGTACAGTAAGATTTGACTTAGAGGTGTTTAAACACTCTTGACTGGAGGTGCGAATGTCGTGCGTTTAATCCCCGGCTCCTCACTTCATTTCATCTACATTGCTTCGCTTTACCCAGGTGACGATGGCTATCAGGTAGGATGCAAAAATCATTCTGGTTTTTATTATGGGCGTCTGTAGCAAGGCATCTGGCTGGAGTGCACCCTATGTAGGGAGTTGAGAATGTGCATAATTATGTAAATCCCGATTATAACCATCTTTATTACAGGATTCGGATAACGGTTTGTGTGTGTGTGTTTTTTTTTTTGGTGCGGTTCTATTAGAGATGGGGTATATCGATGGAAACCTAATAACCAAACATGTGTAAAGGTCGTGCGATCGTGGCTCGGGTTGCTGGAGCACAACCAAAAAGAAATGGCCAAAGACAAAACGAATTGAGACCCATTCATGAGGCCCAAACAGCACCAGGATTAAGGCTCATTCATTTATTTATTTTTGTATTCCTTTATTTGTGCTCTCACGGGGTGAAACACTCTAACAGCAAAAGCTGATTTCTATAGGGACCATCACCACATGGCTCGTTCAGATACGACGCGGTAAACCGCCACACACACAAAAAGCCGCCGCCTTTCTTGTTCATCCCCCATTCACATACACTCGCACGCGCACGCACACGCACGCACACGCACCCAACACACACATGCACACGCTCACATACTTCTTTATGGACGTCATGGGGGTGTTTCACAAAGACTAAGATCGACTATAAGTTGGACTTAAGTATGGCGGGCCATTCATGCCATCGGTTGCCATCCCCATTGGTCTCTAAATTATAATCTTTAGATAATATTTTTTCCTTCAATAATGAACTATCAAAAATGTAAACTCTGTAGATTTGAGACCACGATTTGTACGTCCCTTGAAAGACAAATGCCAGTAAATGGTAAGAGCAAACAGTGGCATGAACGGCCTGTTATACTTAAGTCCAACTTAAAGTCGACCTTAGTCTTTGTGAAACACCCCCTGGAACACTTGAGGAAGTAATAGGTAATGAATGTCAAGGCAATATCAGTCTGAAACTGGAAACACAACCATCAGAACGGAAAATTGGAAATGAAACGAAGAAAGTGACAAAGAAAAAGCTGAGGTAAAAGACATTTGAGATCTTGATAGAAATTAAAAAACTAAAACCAATCTGACAGTGACAATTCTATCTCTGTTTGTGTTGAAAGGCATTCTTTTCATATTGTGACATCGTCGCATGTTTTGTGCCTATAATCTTAACAAAGTTTTGATGCATTGGTGCATACAGAGTTACCAGAATCGGTATACATGCATGCAACTCTACACTGACAATACCACCCCGCATTCAGATAGATTCCAGCATAATTATCTTGGAATTTAGACTTGTAGCCGCTAAAATCCTTTCAGCAAAATCTTCATTATTTTGCAGAACTGGAAATATAATTCTTTCTAGAATGGACTTCACGCCTTGAAAGATCGTCCATACAATCACGTATAAGTTTTTAGTTACAGTAGTACCACGCCATGGCCCATGGAGAAAGGAAGATAAAATGTAGCGGAATTCATCGCCCAAACAGTTTGGTTTAAATTACATCTTGTGTTATTCTGTTCGCCCGTACAATGCTTTGGGCACGACACCTTTCACTGTTGCCGGCATATGAACTAACAGGAAGCTTACTCAAATCACAATGGAAATGCTGAAACATTTAGAAAAGGGGGAAAGGAAGGGAAATATCTTGAAAGAAAGAGAGTGAGATTTGTATTTCAAGTTCAAGGTCCTATGGTGCGCATGGATTTCACTTTGCTAGAGAACTCGTGTGTTCTTCTGCATGTTGATGTGTAACCCCTCTTTACTTTACACAAAATACATGTGACTGAACTTTCCGACACCTGAGTGACGTCATTAAACCGACTCAACACCGAGTAAAGACCGAATGATTGTTGGCTATTCGGGGGTAGTGTAAAATCTTGTTCGGTGTCTGGTGTCGGTGTCTGGTGTCGGTTTCGTTGGTGTGACTATAAGGTATGAGGTATTAATGGCTTCCCAGTAGCTTATTGTAGGTTGTGCTTAGCACTTAAAATGCTAAGGAATAACATGCTTGGGGTGTTGAAACAAGTAGCGTACATGGTGTAGTCACTGTTCGAGCACTTTACAAGTGCTGGAAATAGCTCCTTCGGTGCCCCCAAAACACAAAAAACAGCATTTTTTAATTTCTTATTAAAGAGAGGTAGAGCGGAAGCATACAAAGAGAAAAGGAGCCAGACAGAGAAAAGGAGAGGAAAAAAAAAAGAAAAGAGAAAGATTGAGAAAGAAAAAAGTACTGATAAAGCCCTCAAATGTGTGCGTGTGCGTGTGTGAGGAGTATGTGTGTGGACGGCAGAGGTATAGAGGGTTGTGCTAACGCCACGGTAGGAGACACACGAACAAAAATCAAAATATAGGCAAGGACACAATAATATGGAACTAGACTCGAATGTTGTTTTGCTAGAGTCCCACACCCATTAATAATCTGAAGTGAAAGCTCTATCGATATATCCTGTGGAATCTGAGCTGAATGCCAAGCACTTTTTTTTTGCATAATCGCTTGTAAAGGAAAACTTCAGAAGTGCAAAACAGTCCCATAGTTTGTGGGTGTTGAGGGATCTCGCATGCAAATATGTTTAGGTGAGGGGGTATGGTGCCCTTCCCCCATCTCCTACGGAAAAAAAGAATTGCATAATAGAAGGGGCAAATAGAAGGAAAAAGGAAAGAGCTCAAAAGAGGTTGACAGCACCATACCATTAATCGGTGGCGTTACTAATTCGCACTTCATTAATAGGTTATTACCCCCCCCCCCCTCATGATACCTGTGCCTCCTCAATGGCTGCACCAACGCTACGTCACTGCCCGCCCCTCTCCCTTTCAATCCCACCCCATGGCACAGACAGATGAAATCCTGATGATACAACACAACATATTCAAAGAGGACAGGGAATCACCTTATAAACAATAATTGTGATTGATATAACTCCCTGTAACTATTATGTACTGTATAACTTTGTACTGAAGAGATAGTGGATTGCAAGTTTGTGATTGATTCTGGGACTTGTTAATATGAGACGGGGGCCAAGATCTACAAAAGTATTATGAGCAACGATACGTATACGGGAAGAGACAGAGAGAAACAAAGAAAGCAAGAACACAAAAAGAGGGGAAAGGGAACCAGCACTAACGTAGCCCCCTTTACCTAGGAGGTGTACAAACTTCTGTAATCCATTCGATGCAGAGATTTCCGTAACAACTTTTTATTTGGTGGTCTGTTTCCTATTTGCACAGTGTGAGCTCGTACTGCCTTTTGTTGGCCGTCTCTAATGCGGGCAGGTTCCCGGTGGAAACCAAACCGTTCACGCTGTCACGTACACCTACTTGAGAGCGTGCCAGTGGCGAACCGATTAAGGCGAACTCTTTTCCTCATTTTCCCTCACTCTTTTTTAAATGATGATCATTTTTATTGGCGTAGAGTGTATACAAATTAACCTTGAGCTATTGATCGGGCAATTATCACGCAGCGTTTCTTTCTTTACGTTATTAAATGGAGAGGGAGATATATTGAATGATGTAGAATAAGTCGAGAAAAATTAAATGGGACAGTTTCGGAAAGAGAATTATATATAATAAAGGAAAAGGAGGGAAAGAGATATAAAGGGAGAAAGATGGGAGAGAAAAATAAAGGAAGAGACAGAGAGAGAGTGCAATAGAGAGAGGGAGAGCGCAATAAAAGAGAGAGAGAGAGAGAGAGAAAGAGAAAGAAAGAGAAAGGGAAAGAGTGAGGGAGAGGGGGAGGGTATCAAAAAGAAGTTCCTTGCACTAGAACCATTTAAAAATGTGTAACAAAATATATTAAAGGTAATATAAAAAGAAAATACAGAAAATGGAACATGGAAAATAGAAAAAATGTACATACTTTAGGGAAGAGCTTACGCAAAAGTTAAAATATTTTAACGATTGAAAAACATCACATAAAAAAATATGATTCATACTTTGCGTCAATTATTCCAATTACGTCATGTTACATGTGTTTTTCCATTCCACTTTGGCGGGTGGCCAGAACTTCTTTTTCAGACAGGTCAACAAAGATAACTACACAATATATGAGAGTTGTCCAGTTTTTCGGCGTCACTGCAAGCGTTTATATGCGTTTTGCTAGAGGGCCCATCATTCCACTTTTTTATCAGCTGCGATGTAATAAAAACTCTCATTTAAGTGACAGCACGAAGCAACGGAACGAACATCTGCAGTCAATTGTGTCCCATTTTCTCTCATTATCAGTCTCATAAAGACGAGATGGGAGTTGAGTTTAGTAGCCGATCGGGTATTTTGATGGGCAGCTAACTCCCGACTGTTGTCCGGTATTTAGTTCGCATCCGAGTTTTGACCGCCATAACAGGGACTTTTAGATTTGCACGTCGACATAGTGGACTGCAACATGTGACGTCCTTATAAGGCACTGTGATATCCTTTTAAAGCCCAAGTCCACTCCAAAAATAACTTACTTTCGATAGAACCAGAAAAATCAGACAAACCAATCAAAAAAAGTTTGAGCAAAATCGGATAACAAATAAGAAAGTTATGAATTTTTAATGACATGAAAAACTTTGAAAATCACTACACAAATTGGCAACTCACTCATGAGTCTGTGACGTATGGTCCTCACTATCCACTAATTATTTTCTTTATATTGATAATATAAATTTCCTATTTTCACCCTAAGAATCTTATTTCTTCACACCAGCATCCAAGTTAGATTGTTAGTAATATGTTTTTGTGTGGATGCACAAATAAAGAGTAATTTTTGTCCAGTTAAATCATGAAAAATTGAATTTTGATAAACTATTTATATAAAAATCAATAATTATGAAATACAATATTCAGAAAATAGTATCAATTCTTCATAAAAGTTTTGGGAAATGTCATGCACGCAATATGATACAAATCATATAACCTGGGCAAAGGCATGGGGAAATCAAGTTTTGGGGATAAAAGGAAATTAATGGGATTAAACTATATAAAGCAATTGATAAGTTGTGAGGACATGACGTCACAAACTGATAACCATCTTGGCAATTTGTGTTGTGATTCTCATTGTTCCATAGTTTTACATACTTTTTCAAAAATTCATAACTTTCTTATTAGTTATCCGATTTTGCTCAAACTTTTTTTGATTGGTTTATCTGATTTTTCTGCTTTTATTGAAAGTAAATTATTTTTGGAGTGGACTTGCCCTTTAAGGCACTGCCGGGCACGGCCCAGTGCCTTAACACAATGTCACACGCGGCAGTCCACGCTCTCGTCGTCTAAATCTAAAAGTCCCTGTGACGTGTGTGTGTGTGGGGGTGCGTGTGCGGTGGGCGTGTGTGTGTGTGTGTGTGTGTGCGTGTGTGTGTGTGTGTGTGTAGGAAAGGGCGGATTGGTGATATAGGTGGGGAGAGCGGGATAGACATACAGACAGAGCGGGGAGACAGGAGAGAAAAGGGAGAAAGAGGAATGTGGATTGAAAGCAGGGGGAGAGGGCAGAGAAAGAGAGAGAACAGAGGGAGGGGTTGATAGTATATGTATAGGCCTACATATATATATATATATATATATATATATATATATATATAGAAAGAAAAGGAGGGAGAAAGAGAGAGAGAGAGAGAGAGAGAGAGAAAGCGCAAGAGAGATGAAAATAAAGGAAATAATGATTATCAAAGTAAAAAAGTGAAATTCAAAAGTGTGAAACCCGGGACTGCAGGTATACATTTCGAAAGAAAAAATAACAATATTTCTACGTACCGTTTTTCTAGTCCAAGTATCGTCCAGGTGGCACTGATAAAAATATATCACCATTTTTGAGATAAATTAAAAGTTTTTCTGTGGGCACCATGGACACAACACAAATTTAGCAAACGGGTATAAAAATAGTACAAAAGTCATGTACTTTTTTTTCCTGTCGCGTTAGTGACGTTAATGACCGTCCACGCAATCCCAATAAAAACTTCGTTACGCTTGGCGATGACTCAAACTCTTCGAGTCCTCCGACCTCGTTTCTTCCTCAAGTATTTGAAGGAATCAAGAGAAATTTTGGTCGGAGAAGTGACAAATGGCGTTTATTTTTCGTGAGCAGTCGGTTGTACGGGGAGCGATGGGTGCACGATGCGCTACGAGGAGCGTTTCCGCAAACAGAAAAAATCGGTCCGCTGTCCGAAACGAAACGTGCTAGATGTGTGTGCTTGAAGTACGATTTATGTTTAATAAGGAATGTAGAAAATCAATAGTTAAATTTAACTGGTATAAATATGCTAACGATACAACTAAAGCTGATATAAAGAAGTGACGATTAGACAGGTGTCCTTGAGTTTGCCTGCCATGGTTTTGTCAAATTTGACAATCTCAATCTTTTTCCAATAAAATACGTAATTTCTTTATTGTATTCTTTTTATCATTTTGTAAAATAATTGATTCGTCGTAACAAAGAGCTATTGTCGATTTATTTTCTGAAATGTAGTTCCTCTTCACCCCTCTCTCTGTCTGTCTCTCTCTCTCTCTCTCTATCTATCTCTCTCTCTCTCTCACTCACTAGGGCGACTACTACTACTTCTACTTCTACTTCCACTACTGCTACTACTACTTTTTCTACTTCTACTCTTACTACAGTACTACTACTGCGACTTTATTAGCTACTGCCATGTCTTAAAATACCATTCGACTTAAAGAAAATGCTAATGTTATTCCAGACTACACGTAATCAATATTAGTACACACCGGGAATCAGTTAATTCATCATCATGACGATCCCCATCCTTTTGTAAATCATTCCATTCGGCTCCACAGTGCCCAATAACCCTTCAAGAAAGACCAATAAAGAAGGCCGATATTTATGGTCACGTGCTAATACTTCAATCGTGTAAGAGGCACGTGACTGTGCACTTTCCCGCGCTCCAGGTTAGCTTTTGGCGCGCTTTGTACGTCCATTAATTCCCTCATTACCAGACATCCACATACCAGTGACTCGCGACATGTTACACCTCACCGTGGCTTGTAAAGGGTTAAACCCGGAGGGGCTTTGTGGCAACACAGGGGACCCCTAGACGCTACAAAGATAGATAAAAATGTCTTCGGATTTCGTAGTATTGATTTGTCGTCTGGTAGATCGTGCTGTGACATGATGGGCGGGAGTTTTAGATGTTCATACTTTGTCTGGACTTAGATTTCCATCGCTCTATTCCATGAAGTGTTACTATCGGAGTAGAGCGCCATCAGACATCTATCTTCTGCCATATAAAGCTTTCTTGAATGACTTTTCTTCATTTATAATGCAGTTTTGCTGCGCATCAAAATCAATAACAATGAATTACACATTACCATTGATGAAGACTTTATGGAGTACTTGTTTTTAGTTTACAAAGAATGTAGAATGTGCATGTGAAAGGAGAAAAAAATTATGTATTGATATCTTCAAGTACACGGTTAGAGGTGGCGTGGTCTAGTGGATGTGTCATGGGACTGTGGATCACATAGTTCGCGGTTCAACACCCGTTGCGGCACTGAGAGAGTGAAAAGGGACGGTAAAGAAAGAAAGTTTATGTAAAAAATATATACAAAGAACAAGATGAGCCATGGAAGGGGGAATCAGAAAGACTGCGTGTGGGCGTGCGTGCGTATATGTGCGTGTGAGAGAGCGGGGTGGGTGAGAGAGAGAGAGAGAGAGAGAAAGGAGGGCGTCAATTGGGGAGGCAGAATTATTGGTAGACCCATCATCAAACCAATGATAACGTTCATATTGCACTTTGTATGAACCCTATATCTTTATTACAAATACATAAGAGCGTCATTTCACCTTGATTGTCGCTGATAATTGCTCGGTAAGTGAAAATTTATTGAGGTCACTCATGTCGAAGTCATAATTTCCGGGTGTCATCGCGTTTCCACTGCCTCTTCGAAATACTTCTCTTTAAAATAAAATGTAATATGTAGGCCCAACACGATCGAACTTTTAGGAACAATCAACTCAACGGCAATTTCAATACGACGCTGTATGTCCCATAGAAATTATGTTCGGATTACGTAAACCCTCATTGTCATGTTCGCACATTTCAGTAGGTGACGCACAAGGCTATTGAAATTGTCTTAGGTTCATTTCTCGAAAGTAGTTGCCAAATATGCATTTTACAAGTGCATGCGAACAGGCCCTTGTAGTTTTCAATGCTTTTTTACTCGAATAATTTGAGCGTGTTTGGAGCTATTTCATATTTTTTGTTTTCATCTCATCTGACACAGATTGTTCGCAGCTAATTTTAATTCAAATACTGCACTTTTAGGAAAATTATGTTTACCGTGTAATATGAATTGTAAACGGTGTGCAGACATGTTTAATCACAATAGGTTATACAAATTAACATGGATGAAATATGTGAGCTGTATTTGTATAACAGACGCCTATTGATTCGCCAGTGACTGTTTCATACGATTATTCTCCAGCCAAAAAGGTACCTCAAATTTCAGAATATTATGATACAGGACCCTGTCCATGATTTTACCCAATTACGCTTTGTACGACGTATCCACGACCAAATATAGCTTCAATTTGGTGCGGTCAATAGTTCGAGAATCACCCCTCGTTCCTTAAAAAAAGCGGGTCGAAAAGAGCTAATTGACCATTACGTATACTGGGAGGTCATGGAAGTTCTATTTTGAAAAAGAACACCGCTTTTAACGAAATAATTATAAAGCCATTATAAATATCGGTTCGCGTACTAGCATGATGAAAAGAAAGTATGAATAGGGCGAAGTCAGATTCGTCAAACTCGATTGGGCTTACTGTACGTGTATATCAATTTGATTGACACGCATACACGTACACACACAACAAAGCAACGTGTCAGCTAGAGTAAATCTCGTCACTCTCTGGGCTTCAGGACTTTAATAAATACTAACAAATTTATTGAATAACAAGCCGCGGCAAAAGAGAGAAAAACTAACTAACTTTACATTTGTTTCCAAATGGAGGTTTGAATTATCATGATATTTGAAATTGCCTGCCTTTGATATAGTCAGGTTCCTTATGCCTATCGAATTTATATACTGCACCCTTTAAAAAAATGTTTTTGTTTGTCTGTTTTTTAATATAAATCTGTTCAATCAATTAGATATAAACAAATACCACTACTACAACTACACCTACAACTACTTCTTCTACTTCTATCAGTACTATTACTACTACTACTACTACTTCTACTACTACTACTACTAGTAATAATGATGATAATAATAACGATAAAAATAATAATAACAATCATGATAATAATAATGATGAACAAAATGTATAATGATAATAATGATAATAACACTAATAATAACAACAACAATAATAATAATAATAATAATAATAGTGATAATAATAATAATAATAATAATAATAATAATAATAATGATAATAATAATCATGATTACAATAATAATAATGATAATGATAATAAATATATTTTGTCCCATACAATAACAACATCATATGAGATTCCAATATATTTTGATTACTCTAGTAATTTAATACCAAATCTAGAGATAATGTTAGAACAACAAACAAAGTACAATGACATAATTCGAAATCGTTGGTAACGTACAGGACATTTGATGACCAAATACCCTGGGCTTACCTTGACAACTATATCACCTGAATTCCTCATTTATCAAAGACAGGGTTTGTGCTTAACGATATAAAACCTAAACAAACTAAATAAAAAAAAACCCTTGTCGTATAGCTCCTTGTCTTTAAAATGGCCATGATTTGGGGGAGCGTGTAATCTCGTCCCATGTAAATCTCGCCGGAATCATGTTATTCGCCCAACTTCACACATCACTCGCATGGGTTCACACAATCCTAAAGTGTAATCGGGAGACCCCTATCCATGTACAGGGACTTCCCGTGTAATTGAATTTTAAAGTCATGAGGTCAATGGAAATGTTGAGGATAAATGGCGTTTGTTGTCTAAAGATCGGGCCATCGTGACCAGGCTATGTATGTTAATTGATGACGACAGGATTGTGGTGGGCGTTGTGTGTGTGTGTGTGTGTGATCATTTTTCAGTGATCATGACTTAAATATGTGTTAAACATACAAAAACAAATTCAAAAAGATAAATAACCTCATAAAATAAAAAAGAAAGAAAGATTATAAATAAGTAAATAATATATAAAGACCTAATAATAAACAAGAAAATAAATAAATCAATCAATATATACATAATGAAATCAATCATAAAACAGGATCACATTCACTCTGAAGAAATCAACTTAAGGAAAACTTAATCTGCTAGTGTATTCTCCAAATAAGTCATGTCTTTGTCGTGTTCGCACGTTTCAATAGGTAAAGCACGGGGCTATTGAAAGTGCCCAAGTTCGATTTTTGTTGGAAAGTTTTTGTGATCGTGTTATAAAGAGTAATTTTTTCATAAGTCCTGTAATGCCAAACTGTTCCATCAACAGTTTCATATCTACGGCAGATCACGTGGGTGTTTTTTTTCTTGTTTTGATTCTGTTTGTGTTTTTGTTTTTAATATTTGTTTGAATGTTTGATTTTGTTTTCTTGTTGATGCTCTTTTTCCTTTTAATATGTAAAAGAGATCATCACACAGAATGTTTTGAAGAGAATGCTATCGCTAAGTCATTCCAATAAACCTCGATATTGTTACTCAACTTTTCCTATGCTTTGATCTGTAAGTTTTATCTGCTTTTGGCGATAGTCGAAAGTCAATATTGTCTTTACTGTAAAATGCTGAACTTTGTCATTAATCCTTTTTTCGTTATTTCTCCACATTACTTTGGCTTTTGCAGATACCATCACCATGAAAACCACTGTGATTGTAACGCTTACGATATGCTGTCTTTTATACCAAACAACTAGGGCGGCAACGTTAATCAACAGGTAAGCCCGGCAAAGAAATAAAGGCGCTAACTTCAGTTTTTGAAACAAACTTGCGCACACTACTATATGCAATCCACCCATTCGCATGCGTTCTAGTGACGGGGGCGGGGACGGGGGTGCCAAGATGATAGGACAATAATTGATTTAGAAAAATATCATATAAACTGATAAGATTGTAAGAACGCAAGCAACGTTTAATAGTCGTAGATGCTTGTGGATTTAACCACTATGCAGCCGTTAACTTGATTTTATGTACTCTAAAACGGTTCACAACATCTCGTTGTCTTCTCCCTCTTTAAGTATGCCACTGGGTTGTCTTTAGTTCAGCCTTATAATAAGTTTTGCTTTAGCCGGAAAAATGCCCCAGTCCGGCACCTCATTCTCACATATTCACATTTTTGTTGTTTCCACCCTGAGCAAGGGAACGAATTCACTGATGGGTTTTCAAAGTATGAATTTCCTATTTTTATCGACTTGACACGCGAATGAAAGCGGTCTAAATTCCTTGTGTAAGCCCAATTTTTGCAAGGGTTGCCATCTTGGCGGGTTCGCTTTCAATTAACCAGCTGTTCTCGCGCATACGTCAATCGCCTTAGTTGAAAGTGTGATTGCTTATTGTGTTAAGGCTTCTAGCCAGATTCGTCGTGGGGCTAAGTGTTTGCCCGCTTTTTACCGAAGCTGTGTATCTTGCAATTTGAGAAAGGATGATTTTGTCCAGTTTGGAATTGAGGAAAAGAGATTCAGTCTTTGCACTTCTCCGATTTATGTTTCAAAGAATGGCCTTCTTGTTTTTGTTTACTATTGGGTTTACGGTACACCGTTACCCATAAAGTTAGAAGAAACAAATTCTCACCTTTTTCGATGAAATTATTGTGACAATATTTTTGATGCTTGATAGATAAAGTGTTATCTTCTCAGAACGTTATCAATTAATCTAAAGAATCATAGATGAATAGAAATCAAGTTCTGCAAAGATATAAACTTAAACCATCAAGAACTTAAAGAAAAGAGATTAGATCAAAATTATCCTAACTTTATAGGCAACAGTGTAAATGCGAATGTACTTTTTAAGGGTAGATGACATATCAATAATTTTTATCTTATGTAATGTTTGTTATTAAATGTTATTTTTTTAATTAATGTACAACGTTGTCCCCACGAACAATTTTAACTTGTGATCAACTTTGCGTCACATTCACTCTTTAAACTTACCACTTAACTGCGCGACATATCCCATTTCACAACATTATATCCAGAGGTGTTCATAGCATAGTTTTAAATTGAGTTTAGATATCTTTATGATTTATAGTTTTGCTATTTTTGCAATCATTACTAGCAGTAAACGGAAAAGGAGTAGCAGTATTAGCAGTTTAGTGTTATTATTTTAACTCTTTTTATTAATGTTACCGTTATTTATCATCATCATCATCATCATCATCATTATCATCATTATCATCATCATCATCACCGCCACCGTCAACACCATCATCGTCATCATCATATATTCATAATTATAATGATATTATTGATAATAAATTGAGTTATTTTCATCAAAATAATTATTTCTAATAAATTATTTTCTCTTAATATCCTCCTTTTCTTTATCGGCCATTTTTTCCCTGTATAGAGACGGACTCACGAGACAAGACATCCTAGATCTTCTTCAGCTCTATGAAGAACCAATAAGACAAGAGGGGTAAGAGAAATTCGTTTCCTTATCAATATCTTTTCCTTTCAAATTCAATTTTTACTCATTTGATGGAATTATATTTGATACCTGAAGTAACTTTTGATGGATTAAAATACATCATGCCGTGTTCCACTAAGGTCTTAGGAATATCAAAGATTAATATTGCCGCATAATATATAAACACGACAAATACATTCTTAATTAGTGGCGGATTTACCATTCTCGGGCAATGAGGGCAGACGTCTTAAAGATGTGAGAGCAAAAAATGCAAAAGGAAACTAAAATTATATGAACTATTCATCGGTGAGTGAAAATGTTCTTTGTTTGCTTTTCTTATCAACAACATGGTATTTGAAAACAATAAGGGACATAGCTATGTTTGCTTGTTACCCCCCACCACCCCTCCCTCCATCTCCCGTCCATTGCAACAGACTCTCTGTGAGCATGGTGATTTAATATGATGTTCTCGTTTTCTCTTCTTCTTCTTCTCTTTTAGCGACAAGCGGTCAAAAGGTTGTGGGAGTTTTAGTGGATGTATGCAAATGGAAGTGGCAAAGAACCGAGTGGCTGCTCTTTAAGAAACAGTAACGCCCATCTTTTTGGTCTGAACGGACCAGGCAAGAGGCGACGATCTGTTGATGATCTTCCCCAGCTCAACGACGCAGAGACGGAGTAGATTCAACAGCGCCATCTAGAGTTCATCACACCTTGTTTTTGTCCTCGTAAGTTGAGTGTCATTTTGTTTTGACTCTCTCTCTCTCTCTTTCTCTCTCTCTCTCTCTCTCCCTCTCCCTCTCTCTCTCTCTCTCTCTATCTATTATGCATCTACCTATCATGCTATCTAATTATCCATCTATATGTTCCTATCTTTTTCCATCTCTCTAATTATATTTACCTAATTCAATCTCCCTCAACTTTGTTCTTCTTCTTCCTTATCATTCTTCTTCTTCTTTCTCTTCTTTCTCTTCTTCTTCTAAATTTATTCTTGTATTCTTCTTTTTCCTTTTTCTTCTTCTTTTTCTCCTTCTTTTGTGCCTCATTCTTCTTAGACTTTTCCTTCTCATTCGTACTTTAAAGATATAAGGGGCTACAAACATCTTTCACAACAGATGTAACTCAGATTTATGGCTGATTTTTGTCTTCTTTTCTTGACTTACTTAAAGGTACTATCTCCCATTTGCAGGCCAAAAAAACAAAAGGGTTAAATTCCAACGGCATTTGAAAGACAATACTAATTTAGAACTTCCTAAAAAAGGGGGCTTGAAAATGTCTTTAAGTGGGAAAATAACGACTATTAGTTGTCTAAATCGACTTAGGAGCTATAGAGCCAGTAAGTAATAATCTGATTTTTCAGACCATTGTACCGAATGGTCGTACGTTTTATGCTGCGCAGAGATTCAATCAGTTTAATTTTGGCCATTACAAGATTGATGTAGACAAATGCTCATGTACCCTTTACAACTCATTTTATGTATGTTATTACCAAAGATGAAAATAAGCCAGTCAGTCACTCAATAGTGTCTGACAGTGAAGTCTAGCAAGTAAACGGGTTTCCTTGCATAATTTGAATATTATGACACTGCTAACGTTTAAATTTCACCGATAGGACATACATGACATATTCATAATTCCTGCAAAGTTCTACAGAATTTGATGTTGGCTGCAAAAGGGACATAGTATCTTTAATGGTTCAGAATCTTACTTACTGTGAACCAATTTATTATGGCAGTAAAATCAAACAAATTAGTCTGCCTTTCAAATCAACACTGAGCAATTTGAAACTATAACCGAGAAATTTACCAATAAAAGATAAATTTACTACGCTAGTGAAGCTAATTAAAGAGTTTTGTTTCACAATATTAAATATAATAATAATATGTGTGTGATTTAAACGTAATGATTTGGTTTACTCTTTTTCATTTCATTGCAGCTTCCAGCCTTCTTCTTTCTATATTTCCCTGACCACCTATGCCTCTCTCTCCACCCCTCTCTCTCTCTCTCTCTGCAAGGCTCTGTCGAGATCCCAAAGATAGGGGAATCCCAACTGTGATCATCTCGCTAAGCATATCTTTGTCCAGCTGACAATAGTGGACTCGGCCCCTAACCACTCGGTACAAATGATCATGGCCTTAAACAGGACTCAATATGGATATCAAAATTAAGAGATTAATATGTTTTGTGTTATCAGTAATGATGGAGGTCTTTAGAAGTAAAACCCATGAGGTTAATATATGCATTTGCAATGAAAATGCATTTTATAACATTTTAAATCCATTTTGAACTACATGTGAGAATCATTGTGGGATTTAGTAGATGAGCAAGACCTTTGATAAGTGTGAGAATAATGAAAAACACAATGGGTTGAAACTAAATGCCGCCATCATGGATATGCAAATATGCAACAGCATTTTCAAAAAAATCTCGTAAGTTTCACAAAATTTGACCTTTTCTTACATTTATTTATCAGTTGTTATCTCATCGAAATTCGTATCATTTGGGGCACTCTTTTGGATCGGAATTTCTTCATATGCGTGTGAATTCTATGAAATACAGATTATTGCTTGTATACTAATATACATTGATTCACTAGATGAAATTAATTCTGAAGTATATATATAGCATCTCAAAAAGTCATTCCAAGAGGGATCTCTCATTCAACTCGCACAAGTATAGGAACTTTATTTTCACATTCCCTTAAAACTTCTTGATAGATAGTTCGCTTTCATGAATTAAAAGAAAATAAATCAGCTGTGTCGTAGAAAATAAGTCGAAGGATAAGATTAAATTTGTTATTTTTTTCATCGTAATATCCCAATTTCTCAACTGCCACTGTCAAAACCAACTCAATATTTTAAGGTCTAATTGTTCTTCAAAACAGTTCCATCCTGAAGCGCATGAAATATAATCAAATTTGCCTCAATGAAAAGCAATTCACACCAAAATGCCCATTATCACCATGAAACAGGTTTTGATTTATGAACTTATGATATTTTATAAATACTAAAATTTTGTTTTTCCATTGAGTGGTATTGGAATGTAAAATCTTATGAAAATATTATTGAATATTTTTTTAATCAACAACTAAACCTTGCTCGCAATCTAAAGTTGTTTGATTTTTTTTTCTTTCAACGTCAGTTGTCAGTTGGGAATGACCGAATTTAGAGGACATAGGAATTAATTATCCTTATTTATCGAGAGAGTTACATAGCGAATCATGATGTATTTACTACTTTGAGTTTGTTGCCTTTCGCATATATGGTAATAAAGGAACACTGTACAATGAAAGATTTATCCAAAAAATCCCCTCATCCGCTAAAGGAGGAGAAAATAATGTTGTACTATTATTGAATCTTGTCAAAGGTTATCGAATATTTTCAATGATAGCCGACGCTTATCGATGATTTTCGAAAATTATCGAATATCACCGACGTTTGTCGAATAATATTGTCTAATATTGTCGAAGATTCTCGAAGATTACATGTTCAATATCAATATAACAATTATCCTCATGGCTGTTTTTTTAAACAAAGAGAAAGATCTTTCGCCGTGTTCCCAGCATGCGGCAGGCAGTGAAGTTCAAAGGTCATGCATCATTCATGAACTATGACGTACAATGTCCTCAAAACCGGTATAATTTTTGACCGTTTATTCCAATTTAAAACGCTGACAGCCTATTTTGAAAGATATGTAAAAATATTGAACACGTCTTAAGGGTATATATTTGTATCTTTGGACCTTTTAAATGACAACCTACCATTGGAGGCTCCGTGCAATTAAGAATAAATAAGAATTTTCTGTAAATATTGGATATATAGGCCTATATATAACATGCATCTACTTATCAGTCTTTGCTTTGCATTATGTTTGTAAATAAGATATTCATTTCCTAGATGACGAATTGTTAGCATCTTTCCAAATCATTTCATAGAAAAAAAGCTTTGGTTATCATCTTCTCGCACAGTTTGCTATTATCATAAATGTTTCATGTAGCACGACTGATGGAGTTACCTTTTATTATAAATTATATAGAACATTTTCAATTTTCAAGAAGTGTAAATGAACCCGATTCCTCTCAGAAATGCGAAATATCTGATCTCTCATTTGTAATTAATGGATATAGGGTTAATTCTTGCGACATTTTTAATATATATTTACAGTCTATACTCAGCGTTATCTTTTCTATTGAACTGATAGTGTACGATGAGTATCATTCCACAATGAACAAATTAAACTAAAAATACAATTGGCATTAGAATTCATAATTACCTTTACGTATCACAAAGTAATAAATCAATATTATATATTGACTCCTAATGCACTCGTTGATGTTAACTTTATTATATTCTGACGTACTCTGTAGATTTAGATGAGCTTTGTTCTTTTATTATCCTTTGCAAGAATTTCCACCGTTGGTGAAAATTAATGGAATTAAAATGCTTTATTTCACTATCGTCAAAGTTTCCCAACTCTGTTGTTTGTTTGTGTTATTAATCTATAATATTTTTCGAAAAACGAATTTAAAGCATACGTCTTTGTTATTGCCCCGATTGTACTGCAATAGTCAGAATGCAAGACTATTCTCCCCACCCCAACCCCCTCTCTCTCTCTCTCTTCTCGGTCTCTTTCATTCTCCATGCCTAGTTATCGTCATTTCCATATGAAAAAAATAAAAAATAAACAGCCGCGGTTTTGTAGCGTCATATCTGAACGACGCTTTACAAGATAGAGCCTAAATTGATATGTATTGTAAAAACAATTGAATTTTGAATTGAATTTGAATATATTAATTTCACATGCT